>VZSV01000147.1:1841135-1854457 GCA_013398735.1 Nothocercus julius | reverse complement strand
CGGCACGAGCAGCCGCAAGGGCCGCGCAGGCCGGGCCTGCGGGGAGCAGGTAGCCCTGCACCTGCCCGCCACATGGCATCCCTGGGGTGGGAATTAGTCGCTTTCTAGGAAGGATTAGGAACCTCAGGGAATGAGATTATTGGGTTTAACATTTACAGTAATGTTCTGGGGTTTAAAAGCGTTTTGTACCGAAGGGGATCTAACCTGGTGGGCGGCTTGCTACTCCATTGTTTGGCAGGGAGCTTCTTTCACAGAAACATCTGGTTATAGCTGCTTTCCACAACAGGAACTGGTGATTCAGAGACCGCTTCTATATTTAACGTGGTCCCCGCTGAAGCAACGTGGAGGGTGTGCGTTGGGAGGGGAGGTGGCGATAAAGGCTCCCTGCGCTCCGACCTGCGGCCCTGCCTTGATTACAGAGCGAGGCGCCGATGCCCGCGTGGCGCGTGCGCTCGGGCAGCAGGCTGGCCTCGAGCGTGCAGCTTCTCGGGGAGCCCCTTCAGGAGCCGTAGAGTGGCAGCCTGCAAAGCAATTGCAGATAAAAAGTTTGAGGACTGGTGTCTTCAGATGTGGAGAGGGCAACGAGGGCGGGCCAAGGAAACCTCACACGTGGGAGGGAGAAGGTCCGACTGCGTGTTTTTGACAAGCAGTGTGCGTGCCGGCATCTGCCGTGCGGCGGAGCCACCGCCGCTTCCCTCGCATGGCCTCCGAGGCCGGGCCCTCGCCGGCAGCGCCTGCCCCGCGTGCCGGAGAGCTCTCTGTGCCTCTCCGAGCTCGTGTCCGCGCGGCAGCGCCCGTGCCTGCCCAAGGAAACGCGCTCGGCTCCCGCGTGGCCCTTGTGAGCCACCTCTTTGCTCTGCCCGAGAGCCTTGGTGAAAAGGAGACTGCTGAATTACAGTCTTCAAGTAAGACTAACGCCCGAGAAGTTTTTAGGACTTCAGCCCAGCTTGGTGCTGCTGCCCTGGGCTGCCCGTCTAG
Source organism: Nothocercus julius (assembly GCA_013398735.1). Classification (NCBI taxonomy): domain Eukaryota; kingdom Metazoa; phylum Chordata; class Aves; order Tinamiformes; family Tinamidae; genus Nothocercus; species Nothocercus julius. The sequence goes on along the minus strand of VZSV01000147.1, from coordinate 1,853,479 downwards.
GCTAACGCAGCGCCAGCGTGGCGGAGCAGCGGGTAGGACTGCTGGATTTCCAGACAGAGGAAGAGACTGTGTTAGGGCCATGGGTGCAAGAAAGCAGGGACGAGCGCTGCCGAAGCGTGGGATGTTGTGGCTCTTGCGTGAATGCAGCATTTTTTCCTGCACGCAGTCACTCTAGTACGTTTTTCTTTTTGCATAAAATGCTAAATATGTAGGAAACATGAGTGATGTTCTGCAGCAAAAGACTCTTCTGAGGTTCTTTTTTTTTTTTTTTAATGAGAGGGATTTTATTTGCTAAGTGAGGTTTCAGTAGTTCCTCAGTACATGCTATTGTACTACTTGTGTGATGTCTTACTGTGCCTCTGGTCTGATCTGGGCCGTGATGACTGCATAAATGGCACCATTTGCTAACTGTGGAAAGATGGCTTGATCTGTAAGAGCCAATTTGGTGAGCACGTGTTTTAAAATGTAATTGTAAAACAAAAATTAGGAAAGTTCAGTTAATGCCAAATACAAGCTGTATTCATAGTTCTTGTCTGCCCACAGGAGCTCCAAGAATCAAAGGAGATCATGGGGGAAACTGAAGCCACTTTTGTACTTCACTGGAGTGGGGAAATAATGAAAGAAGTTATGTAGTCTCAATTTTCAAGATGTCTTAGATTTTTAAGCAGTCTTTGGCCCTCTACCAGGGAACATGTTGCTGGCATTCTGGTTTTGTGCATTAAAAAAAAAAAAAAAAAAAAAAGAAAGAAAACACTGGGAGTCCCCTTGGCTTTAATTTATAGAGAAAGAACTGCACTTTGCGATCATGTTTTGACCATTTTGGTTTTTGGCATATGGTTGTGGTAATTCATAATTTTATATCCTTTGGGTCTCAGTCACTTAAATTACTAAGAAAAAGTAGTTTGTCTTGTGGTGATTGGTAAGCATGTGTTGCAGTTGGCAGGGGGACCTTGTTTAGGAGCTGCTGGATCAGACCTGTGGTCTGTTGTGGCTTTGACAGTGCCAACTGTCTCAGAGAAAGGCTGAGAAAAATACAGCAGCTACTTTCAGCAACATAACCCATCTGTAAAAGGTGATTTGCAGTTTCCGTTGGTCTATCACTTGCCCGTCTTTGTCTTGGAATATAGAGGTGTAGAGCTCCTAATTAAAAATCAAAAGCTAAAGAAAGAAATGCAAGTCTGGCCTTGGCAATTAGGGTGTTTCATATTAGTCTGTTTATGCTTTTGCTGGTGGGCTTCCGTAACACTAATAAACTTTTAATTTTCATTCTCCATTATACTGAGAGGTGTTGCAAGGATCTTTATTCTGTTCTCTGTTCAAACTGCAATCCCTCACAGCTCATAAGAAGTCATTTTATGTAACTGAACACATACTGATGATGTGCCATCATCATGCAAGTTTTGCTGTTGTTGTTAAATGAAGACAGTAAAGATTTCTTAATCGATGAGTCACAGCTGCTCTTATTGTTGATCTTATTTATATGAGTGAGATCCTGTAGTCTAAGCCTGTTGGCCTTTACCTCCATGGGTGTTTTGATTTTTGGTGAGGATTTCGTCTTTGTTTTAAAGACACTTCATGATTACTCATTTCATTTGTCTCTTGCACTTATACAGCCAGTTGTATCCTCTCCCGTTAAGCAAAAGTTCATTGCAATTCATTTCTGTCAGCCTAACAAAAGGAGTATTGGTGAGAACAGCCACCTTCAGCAAGTAAGTCTGGGCTGGGGTAGGGGAAGGGTCGGAAGCCGGTGGCTTGTGCAGGGCGAAGGAGCCTCATCCCGGGTTGAGCCAAACTCCACATGGGAACTTTGGCTGCTCTCCTGGCTTGGGAACTGCGGCTGTAGCCTCCGAGCTCCGCATGCTGTGCAGGAATATGGGCAACATGTCATGTGGGAGAGCTGCCTGGTTGCAGGCTTGTATTGGAGGCACTGGGAGCTCGTGGGGGCGAGGGAGAGCTCTAATAACTGCAGACAAATAAAGCCATGTTTCCTAATGATTTATATTCTGCTCTGATATCTGTGCTAAATTGCTTTTCAGAATAGAGTTGCATACTAAGCAATAATGGAGGCTCTTCCAACATACTGCTAAATACTTGTGAGCTGGTTTAGGATGTCTTTAATTTGTGAATTTTCTTGTGCTGAAAATGTTGCTGGTGTAGGAAATCAAGGGGTTTTGTTCTTGCCACTAGCATAGGCTCAGAGATTCTTCCTCCTAAAACTGGTCAAGCTTGAAACTGTTGCCTTCCTCAAACACTGTGCCACGTTATACAAGATGAAATCTGATGCAATTCAACTGACTTTTGGGATTGTAATCTTTCTGAGACAGGACACATGGATTACACAATGCATAATGCAATGAGGCCTTGATATAGAATAGGATATTGAACCCTTTATGTAATACAAAAATTAAGTGCTAGCAGAGTCTAGCTGTTTGTCTTAGTGTCACTTTTTAAGAGTACCAAGGAACTCTGATCAAGAGGCCAAAGGTTGGTGCTGGACCAAGCAAGCACAGAGCGTGCAGCGCAAGTGTTGTGGGCAGGGGGAGCCCCCGGAGGCAGAGCGCGATGAGGCTGAGGAGCATGATGCTGGTGAGCCACGAGCAGGATGGCAGCTTCCCTTCGAGCCTCGCCAAGGATGGCCTTCACCGCCGGCTCCTGCTGCACTGGCTCTTTCTTTTCTTGACTTGGAAACAAAAATAATGTCCAAATTGTGGCTGCCTAGATGTGGCAAAGTAGATTCCAACGGGGATGTTCCTGCAAAGACCTTGTGATGCAGAAGCGGTTCACTGTAAACAGAGACATGGCTGTGTCCATGTGCAAAACTGTCAGCCCCCAGCAGTGGGACATCTCCTGCCTTCTTCAGGTCGCTGTTTGGATCTGTTCTGGGAAGTCACTCATTGCTGTGTGTGGATGTGCCAGGCTTGGTGACAGGTGTTGAGAACAGCCCTTCTGACTTCCTAAGCCAAGTCTTTTTTGGGGTGGGGGATAGAAAGAATAATCTAATTAGGTTTTGCTAATCCACATTTTTTTGATATTTTTTAATATAAATAACTAAGAGATAGACTTTAAGGAATATGAGACAAAGATCAGAATTACTATTTAGCATGGAGAGAAAAAAAAACCCACAAAGCTATAGTAGTTTTCTAGCTTTGGATAATATTTTTCTTATTGAAAAAAAACATACTTGAGGCATAATTTGGAATATAAAATTCTCGGTCAAAGACAAGCTGTTGCAAAATTTTATAATAAATGAAATTGATGGTTTCGTTCATGTTTTGGTCTGGCCATGACAAATCCTAAACTTTTAACGGAAGGTTTATGGGAACGTAGTCATATGTATATTATTGCTGTACACCCACATTCGGCGGCAGGAATCCAAGTGTGCCGATGAGATAGCAGAAACATAAATAAAGCAGTTGGCCAGTTGTCTTTAATGCAATTTCTTGACTAGATCCTTGATAAAATAGTGCCGGACTTACGACTAATCAAAGATGACCCGCATTAAGCTATGACATGACATGGGTCACTCTGGGCACTTTCTGGCTATTTGGTGGCTTCGTTTTGCCTTGGGTCAAGAGTTTGAAAGGAGAGCTGGGTGTTTAAGCAACCCCGGGCGTTCCCAGAGAGTTGCCAGCTGCCTCCAGCTTCCCTGTTCCATGGCCAAGGGGGCCGGGCCAGCTGCGAGTGTGGGTGGCTCTTCGTGCCCATGGGAGAGGAGCACGGTGGCTGTCCTAAGGTAAAAGGAGCGTCCTTTGCTCCCCTCTCCCTGCTTTGTGTGTGTGAGTTGGCAATGCCCTACCCCATGGTACAGAAATACTGCTGGAAGTGACATGAAAACACAATTTGCCTTCAGAAAAATCCTGAGTCTTTGCCCTGTTCTGCGCAGGACAGCAAGGGGCCAGACTGCACCTCTCTCTGTGGCCCTTGTGTTACCTGCAGCTGACGGCACCATCAGAACCAGGGCTCTGCCATCAGTAGTGAGGGGCTTGCACCAAGCTCAAGCTTTCTGTTTACCCTACATTGTTCATTTATGGAAAATCTTTTGGCATGATGGTAGAAGAGCTAGAAGGTCATTTGAAAGGACCCTTCTTCTCCCTGGTCAACGTGATGCTAAAGGTGCCTTCTGGTCTCATCCTGCTCGTTATCTGAGCTTGCCCAGAACCTTTTTGTGGATCTGACTCAGCTTTGCTCAGTATATGAAATTCATGGTATTAGGTTGCATAGTGAGGCAATGGTAGCAAGGAACACCCGACTGCTTTGTCTTCCTGCAGAGTCTCTCTGGACACCTTTGCTGCTGGGGAGCTGCTTTAAACGATGAGTGAGTTGCCAGAACAAGCTCACAGGGCAAGCAGGTTGGGTAAGGGGGCTGATGCGGTGCCTGCAGGGAGACAAGGAGCTGCCTCCGAGGGCTAAGCAGGTTGCTCATCGCTCGTGGACTTTCCGCGCGTCAAAGGCAACAACGAGCAGCAGTACTGGGCGCCTGTGCAGGCGGCTGCCGCTGAGGTTACCGCGGGTGCCCCGTTGGGGTTGGAGCAGTCGTGGCGAGGCGATAAGGTCAGGAAGGAATTAGTAGTTCCACTGGGGCATCTTTTTCCAGGAGACACCTACGTGATGCTTCACTTGCTGCCGGGCAGAGGATAAAGACAGTGCGGGAATGAGATCTGTCTATAGATAAGACTAAATACAGTTTTGCCTTCCTACGGTTTTGTTTTGCTGCTTTGAGTTGAACTGAAGCACATGCTGAGAAAGCTGCCTTGCCTTTGTTAAAACAGATTTGACTGGAAAAGGCAGGTTTCAAGAGCTGCTTGTTTAGTGCCTTATTTTTGGGATAGCATCAATCTCAAAGCCGTGGGAAGGAGCATGGCTAAATATACAAGAATGTTGTAAATACGGATGGATTTATCTGGACGTACTGTTAAGCCTTTTCAAAGATAACAGCGCATAAAAAGGTTAAGTTTGATTATACCCTTAATTGTGCGGTTACTCCACTTCTATCTTCTTTCTGGAGGCCTGGTGATTTTTGTTTTCTTGTTCTGCATTTTATGGCCATGAGCACTTGTCATTGCCTAACCAAGAACTGGCTTCCGCCAGTGAGCTGTATGGGACAAGGGTTGGCTGTCCGCTCCGACGCAGAGCACTCGGCACAGAGGTTACAATTCCGTCTGGAACACTGTAGTCGAATCATAATTTAAATATTTGCTATTGCTAAATTTAAATAGGAGTCTGTCTGGAAATGTTGGTGCAATTGCAGCAAGAAACACAGCTGAGCCTCACCTGGCCCCTTTTTGCCAAGTTGCAAGTCTGCTTGCTAGAGAGGAAAGACAAGTCTCTCAGAATAGTTTTTAATGCAATGTTCTGAATGAGATTTTGAAAAAAAAGAAAAATCATAAAAAGGAGGGAGGTGATCCAAGCCCATGGGCAAAATCTCGGAGTTTGAAAATGCGTGGAAATGTAATTCCTTTTTCTGCATAAGTACTGGGATTGAGGTACACACCCTGAACCAAGCAATTATGGGACTAGGAGGACTTAAGTAAATAGCTTACCTCCTAAGAATGCTGCTTAGGTTTAGAGGAGGGAAAAGAAAGAGAGTGAACTTCACTAAATCCCTTTGAGGATAAAGGCTTCAGCTGCCAGCATTTCCCTGGCGTGAACCCAGCAGAGGTTCAGATGTGGGAAGCTGCAGGAGGATGAGCTGAGCGTCCTAGCGCAAGGTCACAGGCACTGCCCTTAATGGTGAAGCTTCAGGTGTAGTTAAAGGTGCTGCTGTCCACAGATAGCATTTGTAAACTTACAGGCCATGGCTGAAAATCGCCAAACCAGCAACTCAGTGCTAAGTTCCTCTTCACGCAGCCTCCGCCGGTGCCGCCCTTCCACACGAATCCTGAGCATGACGAGGCAGAGGCCGGCGGCGCGCGGGGCTCGGGATCAGCCCGAGGCGTTTGCGAGGAGCCGCCGGAGTCGCCCAGTGCCATGCGCGTGCGAGCAGAGCCTGCTTCATGCCACAAGCTTCAGAGCCACGCGGGCTTCAGTCAAAGCAAATGTTGATAACGGCTTAGGGTCTAAATCATTTTTGGACTGTTCTGTTTCTCAGATTTCTGAATTAAAAGTCTATAGTTTTGTTACAGCTTTTTTTGTTCTTCTGATCTTTATAATGGCTACTTTTAATTGTCTCTGTTTCTCAGTGATAAAAAAGCTACCTCTGGGGAACAGACTTAGCCCATGTGCTTTTATTCTGGTGCTGCTTGCTTTGCATCTTCATAAATTCCCCAAGCGCTGTGGTCCGGAGAAGCGCCAGATGTTCACTGTGTGTCCCTGCACTTGTGATAGTGGTGGTGAAAACACTGCCGAAATATCCCTGTCAGAAAGACAGCAGAACAGCAGCAGGTTTGGAAGTGGCAGAGGGATTAACTGTTTCATGCTTGACAGCAAGCAGCTATTGTGGTTTCTTGGCTCGTTGTGCCTTCCCATTCCAGCGTCCATCTGTGTCGGCGCAGGTTAGAGCAACTGCAGAAGCGCCCTGTTGTGTCTGTGCTTGAGGAGAAGTGCTTGGTGTTGGGCAACACCAATTAAACTGTCTTCTCAGTGTTACGGCTCTGGGTATACTTTAGCAGTTCTGTGGAAGAAAATACAAAGTGTCTGCTCTCTGTTTTCGCTTCATTCTGGTTAGGTGAAACTGCAAGTCTCTTGTTCGGGGTGTGATCTCTCCGCGCTAGCGCCGCTGTTGCCCGCTCTGGTGGTGCATCTCACCTGCAAGGACCCGAATCGCGATCGTGTGGGTAAGGTGGCTCCGAGGGCAGCCTGCGGTTTGGAGGACGTGTGCGTGTGTGTCCACGCGTGCTCACACTAACCACGTTCTTTGCCCTCACCTGCGAGACCCGCTCGTTATGCTGCCGAGGGCTTCGGCTCGGGCGGCCACGCTCTGCAGCGTTTCCCAAGAGGGGAAACTGCCGCAGAGTTTCTGTGCCTGCAGGGAACGATCCTTGCTGCTAGGAAAAGTCGCTTCAGAATTTATTCCTGCGGGGTCCAGCCTCGTTAGTCGTATCTCCTGGTTTCCTGCGTGTTGGCGCACTAGGCGGTTTGTTTTGTAATTATAAAATGATGCTGAACCGGAGCATGGGGAGCAGTGGCCTACAGCCACGACCAGTTTTCAGGGGCTCGTGGTAGTGAGAAGGGCAGCTCTGGGCTTTCAGTGAAGAAGTGATCCTTGAGCAGACCTCTGCAAGGGTGACTTATGGCAAGGGAAGAATGAGGTCCAACTGGAGAGTTTATTGTTAGGGGAATTGTGGCCACTAATACTGTTTTTTAAATATTGTTACCCTGATTACAAAACCGCCTGTGTAGGAGTGATGTATAGCACTAGACCTTCAAAGCACTGGTAAACAAGGAAGATTCAGGATAAACACTAAAATAGCAGGATCCAAAAGTGGGTTAGAGGATTATACAACCTGAAAAAGACCAACTTGGGAAGGACAGAATTTTCAAAGGTAAAAATGTCTTTTTTTTTTTTTTTTTTTAATGCAACTAATTTTTGGGAAAGGATACTGACTTGACTTTGCTTATATGAAATAAGAAACTTGTTGTGGACTCCAAATTTACTGAAGCCTAATATTTCTCTATGCAGCTTGAGATACTAGGTTTTGATCATTTGCCATTTACTGAATTGCTTTAAGTTTTGGTCATTTTGTTCATTAAAAAAAAAAAAGTGGGGGTGGCACATTCCTCAGTTTGGGGAACTTATTTACAATCTGTCTTGGGGAGATTATATATTACCTTTAGGGGAAAGTCCAAAGTTGTAGTTGTGCAATTTGGGACGAGGGGTAGGAAAGGGGTTGTTTATGAGAGGCCGGCTGGTGTTTTTTGTTGTTACTGTTTTAAATAATGAGTTTATGAATGGTGCCAATTAATCCTCCTCTTTCTTTATCCTGTAAGTATGTTATCAAATAACAGCATCTTCTTTCTTTCTACACGCACACACAACTATTGCAGGTCTCCCGTTCCCAAGCCGGAGTGTTTTTCTTCTATGTGAAATCTCCCCCCAGCTTTGTTGTACCAGTTTTCTCCTCATTCAGTTAGCACCGTTATGTCAACAGTGCATCTTGTGATAAAAACATCCTTGAAATAGTACCTGCGTGTTGCCATGCAATTAATTTTGAGAAAATGAAATCATAGGAATAAATATCCCGCCCTACAGAAATTTGCTTAGCCTACAATATCCAATAAGCCAAAGCAATAACACCGTGCTCAGCTGGGGGTAGCTACCCACGTCTTGCAGATTGATCTAAGACTAATGGAACTGGCTCCGATCAAATCTTTTGGACAGTGGCCCTAAGGAAGAAGCAGTGAGTAGACGTTCTGGTGGTTCTTGTTTGGAGGGGGGGGGGTGAAAAAAAGAGAGAAGGAAGTTGTCTTCCTTCTGTTTCTTTGTGGGGGGTCTTCCTGAGACTAAAGCAGTGATCAGGAAGGATCCGATTCCCTAAATCTCCCTGCTGTTCCTGCGCTGTGGTGTTAGTTACTCTCTGAAGCAGTGTTTGCGTGCATTTCTTTGTGAAATGTTACCTGGGCTTTTGAGGGAACAGGGGTGCTCGGCACATAGATCCATGATAGTGCAGTTTGGGGGTTGCTTTGCAGTCTGCTGTAGCCTCAGCTGTGCCAAAGCTGCTCAGCCCACCAGCGTCCTGGCAGGTAGAGCAGAGCCCTGTCATCCCCCTGGACTAAAGCAGCAGAGTTGACTTCTTTTCTTCAAGCAGAGTGCTGCTTCTCTCTAGCTGGCCAGAGCCTAGGAAATGTTGCTGTATTCCCGGCTATGATTGCAGGGGCAGTTTGCCTCTATTAGGTTCCCAAACCTATTGGTGCCTTGGTTAAACCTCTTCCAGTTTGTTTTAAACTTTTATTAATCTCAGGTATTTAATAACCAGTGCAGGTGATGAATTCATCCCTGTGTTTCAGGATACATACATTGATTTCATCGCTTTTCTGAATATGTAAATTATTTTGCAAAGGCTCTGGAGCTGCTCTTATGTTAGATTCTGTGAGAATTTAAAAAAAAAAAAAAAATTGTACCATGTTTTTGATCTTTGCAGGTTATCTGTGAAGCTATTGACATTCAGTGCGTCCCGTGCAGGAGGAATCTCATAATCTTATTGAATTGAGGTCTAATTGTCTATCTTAATGGGATATTGCAGAAGCAGAAAAACAAAGGAATTAAAATCATTAGTGGAAAGAGAAAATATACAGAGGAAATACATGTAAACCTATGATGACTCGATCAAACGCAAGCAAGCAAAGCCTTTTAGTTATGGGAAAACTTCTTCTTAATTTCCTGTGGGAAGGGAAAAACTAATTTTGTGCATAACAGCACTTTTTCTTTTGACTACAAATGTGGGATTTTTTTGTTGTTGTTTTTGGGGAAAATTCTTGAGTGGTTGCAGTGACAAGGCTAACTCAAGAATCTTTTTGTTTTCTGAGACAAAGTGGTCTTGTTTGGAGTCCTGGGAACCTGAAAATAAAATGAAAGATTTGTGTGCTGCGATCCTATTTTTGTTTATTTGTTTTAACCTTGAATTTGCTTTAAATATGTCCTTAAAACAGGAGGGCCAATGATTTACAGGGGAAGGCAGATGAAGTTTTTATCAGTGAGTGCAGGAAGAAGTAGGATGTAAATAGAGTGACATGCCAAACTGCTGATTCCTTTTCCTCTAATTTCTGTATTTAAGCTAATTTCTTAGGAAATACCTGGGTATGTCCACTTTTTATTTCAGCATTTGTAATCTAAAGTATGTCAGAAAAAAATCACTAGGTTAATGACATTATGAGGTCTTTGTATTATAGCTTTTTAACACTAATGAAAGAATTATAGTTGGTAAACAGTATGGTTTATGAAATTAATGGTGGTTGCCTCTGCTGATTTAGCTTGTGCCTGTAACTTAGAACGTATGTGATGTTGCTTTGTCAGTGCTTATTGCATTTTCACTGTACTAATTTCAGTTTTTGAACTCAAATCTAAGGGAAGCGTGCCTTAAAATACCCTACTTTTTGCAGCAAATGTGCACATATTTGCATTGAACTGGATCTTACTAGGAAACACTAAGACCTACTTTATATACCTGAAAAAAAAAAAAAAAAAGTGGTTTTGGTCCTAGACCTTTCTATCACATGAGCAATGAAAAGGGAAGTGGTACTTCTGTGCTTTCAGGATTTAGCTGCTTCTCTTCTTGCTACCTCCCTTTCTTGGGAGGTAGCAAGAACAAAATGGCACTTGGAAACAGTTGCTTTGTTTGGCCAAAGAATTTATTTCTAGGAGAGAGAATCCACCCAAGCAATAGCTGTGGGTAACGAGTCTGGAGCGAGGAGCGGCCAGTGTTATCCTGGGGAGTCGTCCAAGGGGCACAGCTGGAGCCAGAAGTGCTGGGAATGTAAGGGCTATTTGGTAAAAGCAGAGAAATTCCGTATTCTGTGCAGTTACGCAGCCTCACACATCATACTCTAGTAGGCTCAGGTCTGTGAATTCAGGTCTGTACTTATTAAACCTACACTAAAGTAGGCGATCCTTAAAAGGAGAATCTACCCGCTGAATTCTGTACTGGGCCCTGCAGATTGCTTCCCTTCCAGGGCCACCGCTCCCTGCTCTGGATATTGGTACGCTGAGATCTAGACGCAGTGTTCCACTGAGCTACAGCTTCCTCGCAGCGGCTTTTGAACCGGGGGGGCTAAAAGGCTGCCTGTTTTTACCTTGAAAAATCTGATGTTTTGGCTTTTCAGCTGCATAGCATTTTATGTTCTTCAGGTGCCTGCCTAAAAGCTGCTTGCATCATTTTCCCAAATAAAAACCACATTGATGTTGATGGGAGAAGTTGGATATTAGTGATTCTGGTGTTCTAAAATTTAAATACAAATTATTCTCTTACCATCAAATCATCGTTAGGGTTTACCATGAAACTGCAACTTCAATCTGGCACCCTTAAAGAAAGACAAAAATTAGTGGCGAAAATACCTTAAATTTAGTCCAAATAGTATTCCAGGAAGTTGGATTTAAAAGAAGCTTTTAAATGTTGTAGACAGTTAAATTTGACCTTTGAAGAAGAAGAAACAAACAAACAAATCACTGTATTAGATGTATAGTTCTCACTAACTCTGGGTAGCTCTTAATATTTTGAGTTTTCCTAGGCATTCTCTAGGTGAGTTACAGCCTAACTACCAAAATAAAAGTTAACTTTGATAGTTAATAAGTAAGTGAAGTCAAGGCCTGATAAACCGAATGATGGAGTTAATGGAGAACGCGTAAATACATTTACAGCTTGTCAGTCAGGGTGTGTCTTGCACTGTGTGGAGGCTTTGGGTCTTCATTTTGATTTTTTTTTTTTTTTTCCATCTTAAAGCATGTAAATATTTCAGGTGTCGGGGGAGGGAAGCTGGTCTGCGGTTCCTGCAAGTGACTTTGCGAAGTCGAGGCAGGTCTGCCTCGCTCCTGTGGCACGCGCCGTGTCCGACGGTCGCCCCGCGCTGGCACTCTTCTGCGTTTCGTAGCTGCTAGTGCCGGCCAGAGGGGCGGCCCTCCCGCGAGGGGCAGTGGCGGGAGGGAAGGGGCGCGCTCGCGGCGTTGGCCGTGGCGCGCCGAGGTGCAAAGCTCCTGTTGCGTCGCGCTGGCTAAGAGGATTACGCCGGCTCTGTCGGGTTTCCTACCCTCCTTTGAAACCCTTTCTGTGTGCGCAAGGCAGCAGTCTGGTGGTGATGAGTGCTCTCTCTGTGTTCTTTCCTTTTTAAAGCATTTACTGTCCTAAGTCTGTCCGCAGGGCTGCCGCGTGCCCTCCCGTCGCGTTAGGCGCGTAGCGCAGCCCAGCCGGCAGCGCTCGGCCTTCCGTGCTCCAGCCCCGGGTCCCCGTGGCCAAAGGGCGAGAGCGTCGTTATTCGGCGACGGGCGTCCTTGCAGGCGGTGCCCCCGCTGCCGCCACATGGCCTCCCACGGGGCGCCTCGTGGTGCCACGTGAAGGAGACGACGGCGGGCCGGGAAACGGGCGGCAGCAGCTGTCCCTGCTCTTCGCAGGAGACCTCCGGTCCCTCTTCTCCCTCGCTGCGGCTCGCGGGCCCGGGCCATGGGGGCACGGAGCTGCAGTGAGGGCACTGCTGCTGAGGCAGGTGAGACCGTGCTGGTGTAGAAGCCGCCTCCAGGGAAGCTGCTGCCCGCAGCAGCAGCGCCGCTCCCACGCACCAGCGGCTCCCCGGCAGGTAGCGGCGGCTCCCGGGAATCACGGGGGTCGCTTCCCCCATCCGTTTCCATGAGTGCCGCTGACTAACGCTCCTCCTCTGCGCGCCCTGGGCACTCGCGTGTCAGCAGCAGAGCGCCGCGCCTG
>VZSV01000147.1:1829883-1840695 GCA_013398735.1 Nothocercus julius | reverse complement strand
GGCCACGTGCGCGCGCAGGCTGCGACCTTCGCTTCGGCAGCGCCGCATTTGGGTCATGAGGTCAGCACTTAAAACGATGGTTTTACTGCATCCTGCTTACACAGGAAGCCTGTGTTTTTTGTTTTTGTTTTTTTCTTTCTTTTTCTAAAATAGCTGCTAAGTTGAAGCCTCCAGACCTTGTCAGAGCAAGCTGTTCAAAGCCGAAGGCAGGCTTGGATTCCCAAACCCGTCTGCCACTTTGGTGCCTCAGTGCAGAGTTTGAAACTCAAATTAGAGCCTTGTAACTTGCTCCTGGGCTGATCGGCTTCCTGCGATCGCCAGGCTGTGAGAACGGCCTGAAAAATATTCCTTGCTGTGCTGTGGAGATAGACCTTTGTTTTTGCTTGGATAGTTGGGTTGTGTTTTTCTGAGATAAGATTATTTTTCATGAATTAGAAAAGAATTTCTTTGGTAACGTTTGGTCCAGTAAATAGGTTATATTTGTTTCTCACTGTAAAAACGTGTGAATACATAAATGAAAAAAAAAATCTTGTGCAGAAATTTCACGTAGTGGCTACAAGGCACCCACTTGTGCAGTGGTGCTTACGGGAATGGAGCCAGTGAGCCCCGTGGTCCACGCGGACGCAGCATAGCAAGGAGGGGAGGTGTTGTGCGTCATGTTAAATAAAAAGAAATGAGAGGTCTGTCTTGCAACATAGCAGGCAACCTAGGATGTGCCATGCAGATCATGAGCAACGTGCAGAGTGTTTAACAAATGTTGTCCATTTTGTTTAAATGAAAAATACCTTTTAAAAATTGATATTAATTCTGGGTTACACATATCCAAAGACTCAGGCAGTTATTTTTTGTGGACTCTGACTTTTTGCATTGCAGTTAGTTGTTGCTGTTCAGGTTCTTAAGACACATCAGGTACAACATTTTATTCTTTCAGATATTTCAGTTGCACAGAGCAGGCCTTGGTACTATGAAGTGGTAAAGGTTTATAAATACCATCTGGCCTGAAATGAACAGCTTTCGGTTTTGATAATGAAGAAATAGGTCATTTTAGTATACAACCATTGAACCAACCTTCCTGAGTGGAATGATGGGCAGTGTGGGATGTGCCACAAAATATAATTAACACGGAAATCTTTTGATGGTCTCTATGTCATGGTGCGAGTGTCGTTAAATAGTAAATAACCTGTTCACCAAGCAACAATGCTGATTTTGTTTTTCTTTTCTTGTAGGAATGTTTACCCTTGCAGAAGTTGCATCGCTTAATGACATTCAGCCAACCTATCGTATCCTGAAACCATGGTGGGATGTATTTATGGATTATCTAGCTGTTGTTATGTTAATGGTTGCCATTTTTGCTGGAACCATGCAGCTGACCAAAGATCAGGTGGTCTGCTTGCCAGTTTTGCAGTCTACTGTAAATTCAAAAGCACAAGCCGGCACATCAGGGAAGGCTGACGTTACCACTGTTGAAACAACCACTGGTCAAGCAGAAGCTGCATCAATGAGAACGGTTTCCCCTGGAAGTGCCCCTACTGTAACACCTGATGTACCTCTGAGCAGAGCTACCTCTTCTCAGTATCAACCCACTGAATCGGGTCAGACGCTGAAGAAGGAGCAGAAAGATTCTTCAGGCCGTAAAACCAATTTGGATTTCCAGCAATACGTATTTATTAACCAGATGTGCTATCATTTGGCTCTTCCTTGGTATTCAAAATATTTTCCCTATCTTGCCCTCATCCATACTATTATTTTAATAGTCAGTAGCAATTTTTGGTTCAAGTATCCCAAGACTTGCTCCAAAATAGAGCATTTTGTGTCCATACTGGGGAAGTGCTTCGAGTCCCCGTGGACTACCAAGGCGTTGTCTGAAACGGCATGTGAGGACTCCGAGGAGAACAAGCAGAGGTTAACTGGTGCCCAGTCCCTGCCCAAGCACGTTTCCACTAGCAGTGATGAAGGCAGCCCAAGCGCCAGCACTCCCATGATAACAAAAACTGGCTTCAAGTTTTCAGCTGAAAAGCCAGTGATCGAGGTTCCCAGCGTGACTATTTTGGACAAGAAAGATGGCGAACAAGCCAAAGCACTCTTTGAGAAGGTCCGCAAGTTCCGCGCCCACGTGGAGGACAGTGACTTGATTTACAAGCTCTACGTTGTCCAGACTGTCATCAAGACCGTCAAGTTCATCTTTATTCTCTGCTATACTGCGAACTTTGTCAATGCCATCAGTTTTGAGCACATCTGCAATCCGAAAGTGGAACACCTGATTGGCTACACACAGTTTGAGTGTACGCACAATATGGCTTACATGTTAAAGAAGCTGCTTATCAGCTACATTTCTCTCATTTGTGTCTATGGTTTTATCTGTCTCTACACGCTCTTCTGGCTCTTTCGAATACCTTTAAAAGAATATTCCTTTGAAAAGGTCAGGGAAGAGAGTAGCTTCAGTGATATTCCCGATGTCAAAAATGATTTTGCTTTTCTTCTGCACATGGTAGATCAGTATGACCAACTGTATTCTAAGCGGTTCGGTGTCTTTTTGTCAGAGGTAAGTGAGAACAAGCTACGGGAAATTAGTTTAAACCATGAGTGGACTTTTGAGAAGCTGCGGCAGCATGTTTCCCGTAACGCCCAGGATAAGCAAGAGCTGCACCTCTTCATGCTCTCAGGGGTCCCTGATGCAGTGTTTGATCTCACTGATCTGGATGTCTTGAAACTGGAGCTGATTCCTGAAGCAAAAATCCCAGCAAAAATCTCCCAGATGACAAATCTTCAGGAGCTTCATCTGTGCCACTGCCCTGCAAAGGTGGAGCAGACTGCCTTCAGCTTCCTCCGGGACCACTTGAGATGCCTTCATGTGAAATTCACAGACGTTGGAGAAATTCCTGCATGGGTGTATTTGCTCAAAAACCTCCGTGAATTGTACTTGATAGGCAACTTGAACTCTGAGAACAATAAAATGATAGGGCTCGAATCTCTTAGAGAGTTGAGACATCTTAAAATTCTCAATGTGAAGAGCAACTTGACCAAAATTCCCTCCAATATCACGGATGTGGCACCACATCTAACAAAGCTAGTTATTCACAATGATGGCACTAAGCTTCTGGTACTGAATAGCCTTAAGAAGATGATGAATGTTGCTGAGCTGGAACTACAGAACTGTGAACTGGAGCGAATTCCCCATGCCATCTTCAGTCTCTCTAACTTACAGGAACTGGATTTAAAGTCAAATAGCATACGCACAATTGAAGAAATCATCAGTTTCCAGCACTTGAAGAGGCTGACTTGTTTAAAGCTGTGGCACAACAAAATAGTCAACATTCCTTCCTCCATTACCCACGTAAAGAACTTGGAGTCGCTTTATCTCTCCAATAATAAACTCGAATCCTTACCAGCCGCAGTGTTCAGTTTACAGAAACTTAGATGTTTAGATGTAAGCTACAACTCAATTGCAGTGATCCCAATAGAGATAGGTTTGCTTCAAAATCTGCAGCATTTTCACATCACAGGAAACAAAGTCGATATTTTGCCAAAACAGTTGTTTAAGTGTGTTAAATTGAGGACTTTGAGTCTGGGACAAAACTGCATTACCTCAATCCCAGAGAAAGTCGGTCAGCTGCTGCAGCTAACTCACCTGGAACTGAAGGGAAACTGCCTGGACCGTCTGCCAGCCACGCTGGGGCAGTGTCGGCTTCTCAGGAAAAGCGGGCTGGTGGTGGAGGATCACCTCTTTGACACGCTGCCCTCGGAAGTTAAAGAGGTGCTGAATCAAGACACGAGCATTCCCTTTGCTAACGGGATTTGAGTGGAAGCGAAACGCTCGAGTTACTGACTTGGGAACAGCAAATGCTAAAAAGTGGGGGTATTGTAAGATCATGCATTTTAGAAACAGGAATTCCTTGGAAGGCAGGACTTATTAGCAGGATTATAAAAGATGTAACTGAGTATTCAGTGTTTGCAGTGTTTTAAAAGATTATTTCATGATTTTTTTTGAGAGGATAAAGAACCTTAATAATCTCAATTCTTTTTTTCCCTAAATTGTTTGTAACTTGGATGCTGCCGCTTTTGAATGTTTACAAATTTGCTTGCCCGCTTAAAGTAAATGATTAAATTGATGACCTTTTCTTACTATGCAAGTTGTTCTTTAAGGTCTGGATTTACTTTAGTGCATTATGGGGGAAAACCAAGGATAAATGTTGTATACGGTGTGTTCTAACAGCCTTTCAAACACGTTGATGTGCGTTGTTAGTGTTTAGCCATTCTCAGCAAATGCAACCAGTTTGGCTGTGCTTTGAACTGCAGTAAACCCCTCTTTCCTGCATAAAGGTATGTAGTTTGCATAAGGCCAAGTGTGTTTGCTCTCATCCCTCATACCCCAAAGCCTCCTGGTTTTGGATGAGATTCGCTCTGCGATCCAGTGCGCTGCTCCTCCAGCCATGTGAAGACTCATCCCTTTTCCGCAGCGCTCCCCCAGCTTCCACAACGCTCCTCTGTCTCAAGCAGCGATGGGTGCTAAAAGGGAGAGCGCTGCCACGGGCTTTCAGACAGTGACGGTCTTGGCATTTGAACTGTTTTGCAAGGTGATTTTGAAAGGTCGTCAGGCAAACACAAAGTGCGCTACTGCTGATGGTTTGCTTCTCTTCAGAGTTTTCATCTGGGAGACTCGAGGCATTTTATGAGAGTCAGTGTGTGTTTTGTTTTGCAGCTCTTGCTTAGGAACGGGGATGTCTGCTCTATTTCGTAGACTAGTGGCAGAGACATAAAAGTTATGTTTTACCCAAAACAGATTTGGCTTGATCACCTATTGCAGTGTGTCATCCACACCTGGACTCTAGTAGTAGGATCATCCTTTTTCCCCAAGCTCCAATAATACCTTGTCTTTGATCATTTATGCACTGTTACAAAACCCTAAATGTGTGCCAGATAAATCATCAAATAAAGAAAAAAGCAGACAGCAGTGAGCATGGGATTTTTTTTTTTTTTTAAACTTGCTTGTACTTGAGCTTGTACTGCCAGGACCATTAGAGAAATATAATCCATTAAATCTGCAAAATCATCAGTTGTATATCTTGGCCATTTACATTCCGTGTGTGTGGAAAAGAAGTGCTATGCAGAGAGATGATTACATGATTACTCATGGTTTAAAGACAATTCCCTATTGTGGCATGGTCAGGACTGAACTAGTCTGTCGTTGGCGGGCCTGGGCAATCCCCGCGCGCAGGGACTGCTCCTGTAGCCCCCCAGTGCTGCCCTCGCTCGCACCCCCGTGAGCAGGGGTCGCTTCGGCCTAGGGCACCGAGTGCGTTTCAAACGCTGCTCTTAGGAGCGTTGCACGTTTTATTGTTAGTCATGTACTGTTAATCATGCTGGGAGGGCTCTTCTCAGCTGTAGGTACAACCTGCAAACACGTACCTGCGCCGTACATCTGTGTGCATCAGAAAACCAGTTTATGACTAGTGGTTTTGCTGTCTGGGGACGCAGCTCTGTGTGTTTGGCCCTTGCCAGCAGGTAGCAACAGCGGCGTTTGCACTTTAGCAACACCTAACAAGCTTGGTAGAGTAGCTGCAGTTACTGACCTGTTATCTGCTGGGAAACTTTGTCAAAATCTTTTTTCTTTTCTTTTTTTTTTTCTTCTTTTTTTTTTTTTTTTTTTTTAAATAAGGAAAGGCCGTTAAGACCGCAGTGGATTGTTTTAGAGAAACTCTTTCATGTGTTTAAATTTTTGCACGTAGTTCACTTTAAAATGCCTGGACTACTGATTCTTAGAAAAACGGTGGAATACACTCTTGGTGTATTCTCTGTATTTGCTGTTGAACGTCATTTCAGCTTCCAAGAAACTGTGTGTAGGCGGGAGGAAGACTTGGAGAAAGACAAAGTAATTAAAGTATTTAGAAAAACAGTGGGTTTTTTTTTTTCCCTTTTTTTTTTTTTAATTATTTTAATAGTGGAGCTGCACAGAATGCAGACCTAGATTGATCCTGTTTTTAAAAGCTTTTTCCTTGTGTTTCTGATGCTCCTACTGTTCCAATTTACAGTTCAAAAAAAAAATCCATGTTCATTTATTATGACTCTGAAATGCAAAATTTGGACCATGGCTTTGACTAGTTCTTGGTCAGCTATACTGCTTTAGTCAACTTCCTCTGAGACAAGGGCATTTGAAAGTTATTTCAGGCTTGTGATGTTTACTTGGCATAAACTCCATTCTTGATTTTAGGAGAAGGTTTTGAGAGTGGTGGTGGGAACTGCTCGGCCTCCCTCTGCAGCCCTTCCTCCTCCTTGTGATGGTCGTCATGCTCCTGTTCCCTGCGTGGTGTCTGACACAGTCTGGCTTTGAAGTCTTGAAAGTTCCCCTCTCTGCTATGTAAGGCATGTGAAACATATTTTTGTGTATATAGATGATTTAATAAATAAGATGTCTATATCTTCCTCTAATTATTTTTATGGGGAAAAAGTGTTTGCAGAAGTAAAATCTCTGATTTCAAATATCCTATGTGGACTTAGTCCCTGGTGCCTGTAAATTTAAGGAGGAAGTATGAGGCGATGCTATAAAAATCCTATAGGTACAGGATACAGCCATGCATGCAGCTGCTGATGCTTTGCTCAGGCTGAACTGATGGTATTTACAGCCATTTGCTTGCAGAAACACAGTATGAGAATTGCCTCCCAAGCAGCTTTAGAGGACTGAAGTTTGGGAGTCTTTTGAAAGAGCTGTCAAGGACTGTTAGCATCAAAGTTTTATTATAGATGCAGTGCAAGAAGTTGCATCCTCTGATGACAACCGAGCAGCCTGTCGCAGCCACGGTGTGATGTTTTTATGGCTGCTCTGCCTTGTCTTAGGCTAAGGGTTGATATTCTTGCCCTTACGTGGCTGAGCAGAGCCTGCGTGGTCTGTTTGCTCATAAAGAAATTTGTGATGGCATTTAAATAAAATGGTTCTCAAGCAAGTTTGTTGTAGAATCACGTTAAAAGGTGATCCTTAAGATTACCAGATCTGGGAGACCCCAGGGAGATTCTTTTTTGTTTTTAACCTTGGTTTTGCTGCAGGAGTTCGGGATGAGGTTGTGCAGGGCTCCCTGAGTGATCGGTTATTCCAGCCCTGGTTCCCAGTCCGGCCTGTCCGCTTGAGCTCGTACAGTGTGTTCAGCTCTTAAGCTCAAGTCATCAAAACACTGCTGTTGTAAACCCCTGAGGGCTTGTGCTGTGGCCCGTTTCCCAGGACAGCAGATCAGCCTCCGGGCTGTTCCAGGGAGGGAAGGCTGCGTTACTGCATACAGTTGTTGCCGTGGCAAAGATGGAGCTTTAGAGTTAAGCTCAGGAATAGATTTTCCAGACCAATTTGCAAACATGCACCCGTTCCACGATAAAAGTCATGGAAGCTGTCTTTTTGGCAGAGAGACAGTGAAAATAATTGCTGTAATTCAGCGGGGCCCGGGTGCAGAAGTGGCAGCTCCCTCGCAGCGCACGTCGACACAATGCGCCGAAGTGAGGATCCCGAAAACCACACGAGCGGGAGCAGGGCCAGGCTGCATCTCCCTCCCTCAAGAGAGCAGCCCCTAAGCCCTTTTACAGCTACCAGAGCCAGGACCTTTGTTCTGTCTTGCCTCCAACATCACGTTGCCCCTTGGTGCTGGAGGTAACCTAGGGTTATTGGCTTAATAATGACTGCTTGGGAAGAATGCCATCCTCCAAATTAGCCCCACAGGCTCTTGAGGCAAGTCCCGCAGCATAGAGCAGGTCTGTTCTCATAAACCAAAGACACGTTGTGCCCATAAACAAAAATGGGAATGGGGATTGGGTTGCATAGACCATTAGAAGTAAATGCATGAACATGCTGTTCTCATAACCAGTTCTGGGGAGTTTGGCTGTTTCAGGTGGCTTTTTAAGATGCGTTTTTAAGACCTTTCCCCTAACGCTATCCTGCAGTGTCTCTTGAGCAGCCGCTGCTGGTGTGGGAGTGGGTGGCTGGTCCCCAGCGATGCTGCTGGGGCAGAGCTGGGGTGGCAGAAGGGCCGGGGGCCGTGTCCCCTGCCAAGGCTCCCCTCTGCTGGTGGCTACCAGATTTGTCTGGCTTCTCCTAAGGCAGCATCTGTGGACATGCCACCAGAGCCAGTGTGTCCTTACCACTGCTGGGGAATGCTCTTGAGTAACACATGTTGCCAAGTGACACCTGATTGCTGAGGCTAATGATAACGGGAGGAAGTGCAGGATAAGGGGGGAGGTGGAGGTCCCCCCCCACCCTGAAGTTTCCCAAGTTTTAGAGAGAAGGGATGAAAATCCATAATGGAGGTTACAGCTGCTCCCGCCGAGGTGCCAGCAGTGGCTGCACCACGGGCGCGCTCTGCGGCGCCCGCGTCTAATGGGCAGCGCGCTGTGCCCTGGCGTGGCGCAGCCCGCCCGCCTGCGCCCACGGCCCCGGCCGCTGCCCCCTTGCTGCGCAGCCAGGGCACCCGCGCTGCCTGGGGAGGAGAGCCAGGCTCCTGCGCGGCCTCGGCAGGCCTCCCCGCGGGGACGGGGACGGCGCTGCTCCCTGTCCCTGTCCGCTCCTCTGAAGCGCAAGGGAGATACCTGACCGTGGTGCTCTCCGGGCTGTCCTAGCTCTTGTCCATCATAGCACTTGTATGGGCTTCTGTAGCTGCAAAGATGTGCTGTGGATATGGAGTGCTGGGCAAGCGGAGACCCTGGGTACGTACCTAGGTTTGTGGAGCACAAGACAGCTGGCAAACAGAATGCCTGTAAGGACCTCAGGTTTTAACCTACGAAAATTGGGGAATGTGCTTTACGGAAAGCAAAAGCAATATGCGTTGTGAATTGATCCCTAGCATTATAGATTTTAATGTAATTGAGACCTGAGAAAATACCAGCATGATCTGACCCCAGGAGAATGGAGTACTTTCCTAAGCCGCCTTTTACTAAAATCTGTTTGAGTAACTTGGATTTAAACATGAGTTTGTTAAATTGGTGCCAGTTCCTGCTGTCCCTGATAGACAGCACTAGCGTGGATGGAGAATCCACGCACTTCCACCTGCACAAGTTCCTCAAGCTTTCAAAGCTGTTTTTGCTCATGTAATGGCTGAGGCCGTGTGTGTGTCTGCGAGTGGGGCCTGTCCCACCGAGCAGGGCTGTTCTGCCCGCGCGCGGGCGGTCTCCAGCCGCGGCGCGTGCCGCCCGTGCTGCTGGCAGAGCGGCGCGTAGCGCAGCGCAGGCGTGGGGCGGCCAGCCGCAGCGCGCGCCGTCTCCGCGGCGGCCTCTCCTTCACGTCGGCTAACACGACGTGGTTTTGAACTACAGCTGTGCAGAAGGGGGATTAATTAAATCATTTTCTAAAGTAATTAAAAGGCTGCAGAATTATCATGCAGACAACCCTGCTGCACCGCTGTTTGAAACCTCCCTTTCTAGCCAGTGCAGACAAGCTTGTCTGAAACAAAACAGGTTGTGGCTTTATGGGTGGTGTCTCTTCCCTCTGAAATCCCCTGGCGGACACATCTCTTAGCGAGGCTGGGAGCTAAACTGAAAGCTAAACGAGTCTGGTTGGGACCTGGGGTAAGGAGAAAGGGCAAGAGGAGCGGGGGGCAGAGCTGGGCAGCGGGGGGCAGGCTGGGGTTGGCCACCTCAGCCCCTGGTAGAGGAGCACGTTCCCAGCCAGGGTGTCTCCGCAGGAGCTGCTCTACAGAAGAAATACGCTTGCAGTAAAGGAATGTGCGTCTTCAAAGGTCTTCAGACAACACGTGCTTGTAGACAAGTCCTTGTGCCTCTGGGGCTTTGTTTATCTTTCTGTTTGTGTTGATCAACCTCAGCAACATGTTTAACTCCAAATACATTTGTTTAATTAAATGTTTTTAGCATCCGTTCCTGGGCTCCTACTTGCTGACTCGCGCTGAGGAGCTGCGCAGCGGCTGAGGCGACGCGTGGAGAGCGCTGAGCTGGCCGGAGCCCGCACCGCGGAGCAGGCGCGGGGCCCCAGCACAGGGTTTCGGCCACGCACCCTGCCGCCCTCGCCCCGGCCAGCCTGAGGCAGGGCTGGCGTGGAGGAGGGTTCGGAGCTCCAGGGAGCCCCGCAGGTTTGTTAGCTTGTAGAGCAGCGCTGCTGAGAGCCTCAACAGCTGCTGCTGTTGGAGAGACATGTTGGCAGTGTGGTTAGCACTGTGCAGGGCTAAAGTTCAAAGAAGCCTAAAGGATGAGCTGAGAGATGCTGACGAGATTTGGGCACTGCATATCGGAGAACTGCAGCAGCCCTCTGTGATGGGGGAAATGGTGCTCGGCACTGGCTCTCCACATGCCCTTCCCCTGGCCGTAGCACGTCCTCTGCTCCGCGGCTGATGCACTGCGGGGGGTCGGTGCTCCTGGCTGTGAGCGGGAGCCAGGGCTGTGAGGCCGGGTGGTTTCTGCAGTCCTTGTACGCTGAGCCTGGGAGCGGTGGGTGGTGAGAGCTGCCTGGGGCAGCTTCGTGAGGAGCGGGGCACGAACGCCTCAAGCCCCACGGCCGTTTGCCCTCAGCCCCACTGCCTACAGGGCTGGCTTGGCTGCTGTTGGTAGATGTGAAACGTGTGTCTTGGAAAACCAACAAAAACCCTCAGACACTTGGTTTAGCACAAGAGGAATGGGTCTTGGTGCGGTCATTTGAGGTCTGCAGATGTGAAACTCCTTGCTGCAGGACAGCGGGGACGCTGTTGCTTTCCTAGGCTCAAGGAGATGCTCAGGAGATTCGTGTCAGAGAGGTGCGGGGTGGATGCGTGGAAGCCACCCCTGGGGCAGCACAGCCCTCCCTTCTGTTGGGTTTTGTGTTTTGTGACGCATCTCCTTTGGCTGCTGCCAGGACCT
>VZSV01000147.1:1818290-1829712 GCA_013398735.1 Nothocercus julius | reverse complement strand
CCTGCCGGCGCGGCAGCCGGCCGTGCCCCGCGGCGCTCGCAGCGCTGCGGACGTGATTTAGACTCCCGCTCCTGACAGCTTTACTGCAGGCTGCTTGTGGCAACTTTCTGTGACCAAAACGCTAATTTCCCTGTCCTTCTCTGCCTCACGTTCTCCCGGCCTCCCCAGGCGGCGCCTCGCCGCTCGCCGGCTGGCCGCCTCGGCAAACGTGGCCTTCCCCGCTCTCTTCCCCACATGGGGCTCCCCCTTTGCCTCCTCGGCCTGGTTAATAGGAGCCAGATGTGCCGGCGAGTGATCCGAGCCCCCGTGAGCGGAAGACGGGACGTGCCCTCGGTCCGCCCAGGCCGGGACCCCCGGAGGAGAGGAAGGGATGCAAGGCTGGCTGGTGGTTTCTGCCTGTCAAAGCGGGGCTCTCGGGAGGCTCCAGCAGGGCCTGCTCCGGCCCCCGCGCAGGCGCCGTGTCCGCTCCCTCGCGCGGTCTCGTGCCAAAGGCACGGAGAGCTGAGGGTGGCGGGTTTGCCGTTTGTGCCGTTGTGGCGCTGAGAGGAGGCACAGCCTGGGAGAGTCCTGCGGAGACGCAGGGAGTGCGGGGGGAGCCCTAACACGCCGTGAAAAGCCAGGGAATGCTGCAGTTCAGCGTGCGGGCCGGGCTGCCCGCTCGGCTGGGCCTGTCCGGAGCTCCAGAACGGGGAGCGCAGAGCTAAACGAGCCCTGCTGTCTCCGACATCCAAAAACTTGGGGTGGTGCCTAGAGCTTGGGCAAAAGCTGGGGAAAAGGGGTGAGCCGGGTCTGCCCCTGCCCCCTTTTAACGCCTTCCCTTCTTTGTTCCCAAGAGGTTTATTCTCAGTTCCCTTGGCTTTACAGAGAAAATATTTCTAAGTTTGTTTTATTCAGATGCCTTCTTAGAAACGTGCAGGCCTGAGCCATTGTACACAGCAGCTCCGACTTCAATGTGCTGCAAATTTGACGATGGGCTTTATTTTTGCTTCCCAGCCCAGTGGCTTGTTTTTTTTTTTTTTTTTTTTTTTTTTTTTTTTTTTTTTTTTTTTTTGTTGTTGTTGTTTTGTTTTGTTTTCTGGCAGAGATTTCTTTGTCACAGTTAGGTTGACGGTGGCCTACAACGTCTCTGTTGGATTAAAGGAGCATCTGAAGTGGTCTTTTATATATTTCTGAATTCTAGTTATTTCATGGTGAGAAACTACATGCTGTTCTGGAGCTGCTGAAATAAATCACTCCATTAAACACTTTTTTTTCCCTTTCTGTTTGGAACAGTGAAGAGGCTGGTTGGATCCTTCTTCCCTACTAAGATCTGATGCAAAACTTGCACCAACGGCAAGGATCCATTCCACTACAGCACCCCACCGGCGCGCGGAGAATTTTCTTCCACGAAGAATTTTACTCTCCTTTTACAGAATTGCCCCTCTAAAATTCAGGGCTCAGATCCCAGCTGTTGGAAGGCGTTGCCATCTTTCATTAACTAATTTGCTGGTTTATTGAAACCACAGGCTTGTGGGGAACATTTCTGTGCCAGATTTTTTCAATGGGCTGTTTGTGCAGGTAAATGCTCAGTGTTGTCAGGGCTGCACAATCCAGCCCTTCAGAGCCTGTAAGCATATCCCTTTACAAGCTCTACAAGCAGCAGGAGTACCCGCCGTCTTTTCCCTTTGCTGCAGTTCTCCTCAGAAACGCAGGGCTGTGTTTACGCAGGGCAAACACCAGAGCTTCGAATTCCTGCAAGTGAAGCTGCTTCTATTGATTTTCACTGTCCACGGAATGCCAAGAGCAAATACAAATGTAGTGCAGAATGTGGCTCATTTGGGTTTAAGTGGCTACAGGGACATGAGTAACAGGCAAAGAAATGGGTTTGTGGCAGGAAGATTTCAAAGCCTTATGCTGTCCCTACCTCCAGCAATCTGCTTCAGCCAGGGAAATAGCAGCCAGCGTCCGGCCATTCAGCTCTGCCCGTGAGCTTCGATCCAGAACCAGAAAGAAGCCACATGCAAGGCCACGAATGCAGTTCATGCTTTATTTCCATTCCGTGTTTTTTGCTGAAGCTCAGGAAAAGAGATAGATAGTGCTGTTAGTTGTGGTGGCTTTCAGATGCGGGCACCAGCCTGCTGGGAAATGAGCCAAGCCCAGCAATTCATTCTCATTTGCTGTGCGGCAGTGAGATGGTGGGAGCATCAACTTAGCTGGGAGCTAGAACTGAGAGCGCCAGATCCACCGTTGCCCGTAAGTAGCCACGACCTCCTTGTAGCACCTGCGAAATTGCTTTAAATGGACAACCTGTGTGTGTGTCTCCTTTGAGGGGAGAAGTGGTGTCGAGGTGGTTGCTCTGTGTCAGTCCTCACTGGGCAGGCTGATCCTGAACAGGTGGGACATTACCTTGGTTGTCACAGCCAGATTAGGAAGTTTCTTTAATTTACTTGAAGAATCAGGCCTGGAAGGGCCCTTATAGGCAATTTTTATTTTTCCCCATCCTTTCTTGAGTCCTCATAGTCTGAGAAGACCTGAAGCTCTGATTCAAAGCTCCCAGTCCTACCTGTTCTAAGCAATCCTGTCACGCATTTAATAGCAGTCTGTTTGTGTTATGTACGTGCCAAGGGAGACTCATCACAATGCAGGGAGATGTTCCAGTGATGCTTTTAATTTGGCTGGTCTGACTAGAGGTGGCATGGATGGACGTGGACACGAGTGACGGGTGCTGAGACTCTCTGCCCTTCTTCAGGTTCCTTCACTAGTGCTGCTGGACTGCACACACAGGAACTTGCTGTCACTTGCTGGTAGATGGTCCTGATTCTTCATGATTCTTCCTTCAAAGGAATTTTGCCTTTTTTTGTGTGTATAACTCAGATACAAATTGGTATTTTGTTTTCCTGTGAGATGCTTTTCCTCTTGTCCCCTGGCATGTACCTTGGAGAGTTTATACATCTGAATGAAATTATGCAAAGGGGAGGCACTGCCCGGAAGAAAGGAGAAAATGATGGAAGCTTCCAGACATAACATGGAAACTTTTTCTTTTTTATTTTTTTTCTGTAGTGCTGAAAGCCCATTCTAGATAAGGAAATTCAAGCTGTTTGTAGTCATACACTGAAAAGACAATACAGTCATTTGAGTGTTTTCCAGCAAATCCCCCTACCCAAGCTATAAGCTTGACAGGCACTGCCACCACCAAGGGTCACGCACAGCCCCAAAGGAAAACCACGGCCAGGGGTATTCCTGAGATAGGACGAGGGTGGCCCCTTAGAGATGCCACCTGATGAACTGCACTTTTCTAGGTGGATGTGGCGCAATCTTTGGCTCCGTCTCTGAATGCTGGTGTTAGGAGCACAGCACAGCTCGCGCTGGCTCAGCACGCAGCGGTTTCTCGCACATGGTCTCCGAAATACGCAGGGGTTTGAACTGGCCTGGGCAGGTGGGTGCAAACTAGGCGACCAAAGCTCTTGTGTCCAATTTCAGGATTTAGACCCAGCACGTGCATTTTCAAACCAGTGGTGTTCTGCATACAGGTATGTAGCAGAAGGCAATGCAGAATGCTCAGTGGAGTCCTGCCGCTCTGAAACCAGCCCTGGAAATCTGGACCTAATATTTTGCCATTTGTTTTTGTGCTTGTCTTGGAAGAAAAATATAAGCACATATTTCTCATGCTCATGGATCCCTGCTAGCTCCCCTGTTGCTGCTGGAAGCCTGATGGGCAAAGGACAGAGAGAGAGAAAGACCGTATCTCAACCACAGGAAAGATTTTGGTTGGAGCATCTAGCAAAGATAGTCCATCAGTCTTCATGGAGAAAACGTGGACAAGCACAGTGACCTTCACCCCAGTGAATGTCCTCAGGCCGTGGGTACCATCTCTACACTTGTGCCAGAACAGAGATCCAGAGTAACAAAGGTAACGGAGGAGAAGGAGGAGGAGGAAGCAAAAGGTAATAGTAAGCAGAGACTTGCATAGCTTTCCCTGGCCGAGATTCCCTCGCTGTTCTTGGCTCCGAGGATGCAGCCGTCTCCAGGGAAAGCTGGGCCGGGCTGTGGAGCCTAGTGGGCACCTGCCAGGAGGGACCTCGTTTCTCTCACCTCAGTGTTGAGCTTCCCGCGGAGGCTGCAGTGCTCAGGAGCGCTCCAAGCCCTAATCCGGTTTGGCCCCATGCCTCACTGGGGTTGCTGCCCTGGTTGCTAACTCGTGTCAAAAATGTGGTTGGAGGCTATGGGGGACATCACGGTACTGTGGCCTCTTACTGTGAGTAACCTCATCTTGTGCCTCAAGGGCAAAGAGGATTTGATATCAGATGTTTTGCAGAAACAAGTGTGTTTGGATGTGAAACTCCTCAGAGCAGAACACTTCAAAGCACAGCAAATGCAAAGCCTGAAGAAGCCTTTATTTTGAGCATTACATTCTCAGAAAAAGGTAATCTGGGTATAAGTGCAGTATATGCAGGGTTTAAGGGTCTGGAAAGGTTAAGTGCAGAGGAAATCTTGGTCATCCCTGAGGCAAATGGGTGACAGTATGTGTGCAATGTGAGAGACACTGTGGCTATTTGCTTCTCTTACACATTCAAAAGATTCTGCATATGTTCCCATTTTGGCAAAACTAGGCGGTGATTCCTCTATAAAAGGTCGATAACCTGCAAATAAACTATCGCATAAAAGCTTGTCTGTATGCTACTGTGCACTCTACTGTATCATAAATCTGCAAAATCAGATGGCAATTTCCCCCTCCTGCTATGGGATAATACCTCTAGCAGACCAGTTCTTTCAGTAGTACTTAGCAGCATAACAGAATTTAATGAAAAAAAGCTGAGTACTCTTATGGCAGGATATACTGGGCCATGGGGAAATTAATTCTGGACTGGACTAATTTGGAAATACAGGAAAAGCAGTCTGAAATGTTATGTCAACCAATATGTTGACATTTTGGTGATTTTATCACAAATCTTATAACACTCAGTGTTTGCTGTGCACCTCTGGAGTCAGACCCGGGAGATCACGAAAACCTGAGCTTTAAACAGCAAGAATAGCAATAAATTAAAAATTTGAAAAAGTGTCCCTCAGAGTCACAGAGAAAAAGTTCAAGAATATAGCCCAAGGACCAAGGCACAGAAAGTGGCATGCAAGTGTAAATTAATATACCCTCCAACTTCTTTTTTTTGGATTTATTTTAAACATGACATGAATTCAAAGCAGTTCTGGGGGTGGAGGTACAGGAGTATGGGCAGCCTCCAACTTTTGGAACAGTTATTGGTGGGAAGCCTACATCCTAATCTCTTAGGTTTACCACAGTGTGGAAGAAAAGAAGACAGGGTCCCTTCCATCTTTTCCCTTACAAATAAACAGCAACAAATACGTTACACGTGCCACTGAATGTGGTAAAAAAGGGAGTCTGTTACGGGTTTTCTTCTGCCCCCGTGGCAGTAACTTTCCTACTTCCTAAGGGATTCCTTTGGGGAAATTGCCTGGAGTAAGTCCCTTCTCATCTTGTGGCTGTGTTCTCAAACTTCTTCTCTGTTTCCTGTAACAAGCTCATGGCTTTGTCTATGCAAACCATGTTCACAAGGAGGAAATAGAAACCAAGACTTTCAGCATTAAGAGTCTCAGCCAGTTTAGCTGTGTGAAAAAAAAAATCACCCTGTTATTTATTTTTCCTCTGGAAGAAGCCATGCTCCTGCCCATCTCTCACATTCAGCTTTCTTGCCTTTAGTCACAATAACAATATCTTCCTTAACGGTGACTTTTATTTTAAAGGGGAATGGCTATAAACAAGCCTTTATGCTCTGAGATAAGGGGTCTGCTGCTGTGTGCTGCAAGCACTATTTATCTGCTTGGAACCTCACACTTTCTTGCGCACGCTCCATCCATCTGCAAAGGGTTTTGAATACATACGAGCTGTGCATTTCTAGGAAAGCACTGTGAATAAACTCATGCTGTGAATGCGGCATACGCTGCGTGTGTGTGACAGACTATGCTTAAGATTTAAGATCTGCTTAAATGCAAAGCTTTTGGGGAGAGAAAAGTCACTGGGTTTGTGTCATTTATGATACATAAATACATATACAGAATGCTTGAAAAACATTTGCAATGAGTACGTCCGTTTGTGTTAGTTACATGGCTTGCTTGTCTTTTATGAAGGACAGGGGAAGGGTGTGTTGCGAGGATGGTATTGACTAACAGAGCAGCAAATAGACACGCAATAATGAATGGCCAGAAGTGCTGCAGGGCACTGGTGGCCTGGCTGGGGGTAGGGGGACAGTGGGCAGTGCTAGCCCAGTTCTGCCTCTCGTGCGGGCAGCTACACGCCTGGCGCTGACCCCGTGTGGAGGCCCGGGCAGAGGCCCGCGCCCCTGGAGCAGCCTGCAGCATCAGGGGGCGCCTGGCGCTGGCCTCCAAGGAGCGGAAAGTAAAACTAAGTTGTAGCTCCAGAAAGCAATAATTGCTTACAAGTATTTGCATGCAAGAAAAGTACAGCACTTCCCTGGTAATATGCCAGTTATTAGCAGGATGCTCTGCAAAGATCCTTTTTCCTCTAGGGATGTGAGATAATGAAGCTGATAT
The DNA here is from genome assembly GCA_013398735.1 of Nothocercus julius. Taxonomy (NCBI): domain Eukaryota; kingdom Metazoa; phylum Chordata; class Aves; order Tinamiformes; family Tinamidae; genus Nothocercus; species Nothocercus julius. The sequence goes on along the minus strand of VZSV01000147.1, from coordinate 1,823,169 downwards.
CCCCTCTCTATTCCCAACCAGCCGGCACCCGGAAATCGTGCCAAAACCAGACATGAGCTTGAGCCTGGCTCTGCTACCCTCGCTTCTGTGTTGCACTGTGACCTGAATGTTGCAGCAGCCACCGGGCCGGAGGAGGGACTGCTGAGGGGCCGCTGCTGCGCGCGGGACGACGGCGGTGGGCTCTGGCGGGGCAGAAGCAGTGCGAGCTCCAGCTGCTCTGCACGCGCTGCCGGGCCTGCGCCTTGGAAAGCTCCTTCACTTTCCTGTAAAGGGTATGTGAAGCAGCTTGTGAAGTCAGTTTGGCTTTTCGCCGATATTCTGAGTGCTTTCTCTCTGTAGAAATTGGTAATGGTTAGGATCTTTCTGCTTTGGATGTTACTGCTGTCTCCTGCTGAATTTTGAGTTTGCTTTTGTGATTTTGATGCATCATATATACAAAGGAAAGACATATTTGAGCTTTGAAAATATCATATTATGTATCTGATATAAGGCTCTGATTTACCCTGTTATGATGGACATAAGGGCCCACTGAAATCAGTTTGGCTCTGGATGGTTTCCATGGTTCTTCTGCTAGGCTCAGATGGAAGGATCCGGTTCTACGTTGTTATCTTAGAAAAAATGAAGGCAATTAGATTTCATGTTCTAAAAAGAATCAATGTGGTTTTCCTGTTCCCACCCCACTCCCCATCTGTTAAGCTCCTGAAAATTCCAGGTGTCCGTGGAGATGTATGTTAAAAATTAGAGAATATATATTCGACAGTTGCAAATACAGTTTTAACAGCACTGAGTACAATGCAGAGATGTGCTTCTGCAAATGTAAACATCATGTCAGTCCCACCTGCTATAAACAGAGTTAAAAGACAGAGAGCTTTGAACAAAGGACAGACGAACCCCCCACCCCATTACTGCTGATGAGATTTAGATCAACCACACTGTATCCAGAGGCTTTGTCAATGTTAGAGCTGCACAGCTGCTAGTGCCTGGGTGCTGACCACTGTTAACAGCAACTGACGTTCATTTTACAGAATTTCTAGCTTTTAGACTATGTCTTAAATGTAAAGATTAGTAAGTAGAAAGCTGCAGCTCTTGGAAAGGGGAGAGAGTGGGGGTAGGTGTAGTACCAAGCTGCAAGAGCACCACATTTTACAGCGCGGCAGTGTGTGCTTTGATAAATCCCTGGTTGTTCTCCTACCCCTGTACTGCTCCGTAGACTTTACAAAAACCCCACACAAACAGAACAAAGCCAAGCAAGCAGCAAAACAAAAATTCTAGAACAGGATGGGATTGCACAGGGATGTTCTACATTGAACTGAAACACTTGTGTTTTGGATCATCAACAACTAAAGAAGTACAATACTGTTCTGTTCCCTTTCTCTTTTTATGTCTCTGGTTTGTTTTGTTTTGCTTAGCTTAGGTTTTTCTTTTTTGCAGTCCTGCAGGGAGAAAAGAAGGAGTCTTTGTTTTAAAAGACTCAAACCAACAGTGGCCCATTGATCATAATTAAGTCTAAAATAATACGCTTTTGGTGACCTGTTTGTATTGAATCCAAAGAATTGTATGTTATACCTGCTGTATCCTTGGTCTGCCCCCCGATGCACTTTCTTGTCCTTGAGCTTTTGGTTCTGGGACAATAATTTTAGAAGGCCTGACAGATCTGTGTGCCTGCAGGGCTGTGTATGAAAGCTTATCTCTTCTGATTGGTGTTTAGAATGCTTCTAGGTATGAGAACACATTTTTCATAATTGGATGTTTTCTTGTCATACATCGCTCTTTTATTTGACAGATTGCTGTCCCCATGACAACCACTTCAGCTGTCTCTAACTTCTTCAAATGGTGAAATGACCCATGAGGCAGCAGTAACTCTCATAACATTGTGTGGGAGAAGAGGGTTGTGTATGAATTAAGAAACACTGCAACTTTGCCATAATGTGCTTGGGACCAATTCAGAGCTTCCTCTGCTGATTTCAAAGATCATTGTTTTCTTCAAGGGTTGCTTCTCATCTTTTGTAGTGAGATTTTTAATATGACACATTATATAGAGGTTTAACGATGTTACTCTTGGTAGTAAGCAGAAAATCTGTACAGAATGTGTACTTCTCAAAGAAGACATTTTCAGTTATTACTCTAAATGTCCTGTTGAATTTCCCTTGGCAGTTTTTTGCCTCTCTTGTTGCATTTATTTTTCAGGATACTCTATTGAGTGACTATGCTGATGGAGCAGTGACAGAACAAATGCGTTTTACAGGAATAGTGCAGAGAAATCACAAGAAGATTCCTCTCTTGGCATGAAGACCCTTATCCCAGGGATGGGGGCATTAGGTGCTGTGGTCCTGCTCCTGCCCATTCTCAGTCTGTCAGGACCCAGTTTGGCCAGCCTTGTGCATCTGAAAGTGACTCCCAGAATTAAATCCAAGCCCTAGAACTGGTTGTGGTATTATTATTTAATAACTTATTCAATGACTTTTTTCATTAGCTACCACACTTTGCCCAGCCCAGATGCACTGGGAAAATCCAGTTAGTGCAATCCTTAGCAACTCTTCCTGAAGAATGCACTGATTCCTCAGGCAGAGAAGATATTTTAGTAATTTTGAATTCTGCATGCTTAGGGCAACCTTAGAAATCCATTTTATTCCCACTGCATTTGTACTGATTGTCAGTTAAATATAGCCTTTGGATTCTGTGCACACATACGCCATTTTTAAAATTCCTTTTATTTCTTACTCCTTATTTTCCTTATATTGTTTTGCATAGAGCAAGACACACTGTGCTATACATTTTCTAATCTAAGAAAAGGCAATGCTGTGTTTGGTTGTGGAAAGTGGTGGGCATGACTACGGCAGGCCTTCTGCGGCAGACAGGCACGGTACTAGCTGCAGCTCTGGAAGGTGCCTTCTAGGAGGAATTTCTCTGACTGTATAATGACCAGATGGTCTCCTCCCATCTGCAGGGCAGCACTGTGCCTCCTTACTCCCCGCTCACAAGTACAAAATTACAGAGCAGGCTGAACAGCACTGCATCTAGCCATAGAAAAGAAAAAAAAAATAGCTGAAGAGGCTGCTGTGTTGCACACACGAGAGATACAACTCCGAATGTATGTGAGATTGAGGAAGATGCTTACTGTGTAAGTCTCAGGTTTGATGCAAGAAACTCATCTAGTCTGCACAAGGGTACATGTGTTAAGGGATGGGTGTGCAAAAAAACAGCCTGCAAACTGCCTGCTTGGCCCTGGGAATCACTGCTCAGCCCAAGCATAATGTATCTTTGGCTGAAGAGTCAGTGGTGAAGCTGAAGAAAAGATTCCACTTGGCAGGGAATAACTGTTTTCTCTGCATTTCTCCTATGATGCTGGGGGAGAGAAAGGAATTCAGATTTAAGAGGGGAGCTCAACAGGAAAACCTGCAGCCTGCAGTGTGCTTCACTCAGCTGTATCCAAAGACTGTGATTCAAGTATGTTCTCAACTGCTGCCATCCAGAGCTTGGGGAAGGAAACTGTTGAACTCCTTTGCCAGATTTAGATTTTAGTTTAATTCAGAACTTGGACTCTGCACCTGTGTGAGTCAAAGCCTCCTCTCCTGCAAAGCTGAGGAGAAGTCGGCAGTGCTTTTGATGTAAACCTGTCAGTTACTGAGGAATGAAAGAAGTCTTGTTTCCCTGAGCACATACGCGACGAAATCAGGAAACCAGAAGGCGGTGGCTTTGCCCGGCGCCCGGGCCTGACCTACGCCCACAGCTTCACCCAGGGCTGTGTTCCCAAGACTTCCTGTGTCATCTCTGCTTACAGCTCTCCCAAATCCCCTGCTCCCCTATCCCCCGAACCCTCCTTTAGGGACATAAAAAAATCAAGAAATTACAAAGAGTTGGGCATTTCTCAGCATGTGGTCCTCACACAGGTCTTTGGTTTGATTCGTGAGGGTATGCCCGAGGTGACCTTTGTTGCTTCCTCAAACACTTGGCTGCTTAGAGGAGCACAGTGGTGTTCTGCAGCTAACTTAAAATGGAAGTTTCTATTTGCCCTTATCCTGTTTCAAAGTGTTTTAATCTGGTCTGTTATAGAAACTAAAATTACGTGTCCTAGGGTTCACAGATGGTGTTCATTAAGTAAATAATGGGGAGGATATTGCTTAAATAAGCATTTTGTTGTCCAAGGAAGGTGCTGTTTCAGCACAGGCTTACCTGTGTTCATTATTTTAGGGAAATAGAGGGGAAAGGAGGGAGGCCGGGATGCTCGGATGGCTCATGCAGGCGGCTCAGCACCACGCGCGAGGCAGGGCCACGGCGGTGCGGCCGGGCTGAGGGGCGGACGCGGGCCGAGCAGCCAGCCCCTCATTCTGCAGCCTCGCGAGGCCCTGTCCCAAGTGCCATTTAGAAGAGGGATAATGCTGTTGGCAGGGTTCCCATAAGGAATGAAGCCCTGCTGGGATCTAGTGCGGCACACACAACCGGACTCCTCCTTCATTCCCCCTGCATGGCCAGACGTTGGCTCCTGCCAGGCACAGCCCCACATAGGCAGCTTTGGTACTTCTGCAACCACGGATGTGGTTTTATATTGGCTCACGTGTTTCTACCAGGAGACGAACAGAAGGAGAAGAATTATGTAGCTTATTATTATTATTCTTATTTTGTCACTGCTAATCCGGAAGCTTTTCAACGCGAGACAAGGCCCTCATGCCAGAACGCAAAATGGCGGCTGCCAGCCCCCAATATGGCCGCCACGCCGTCACCCCTCCCGTGACCAACGCATCCGGGCACCCTGCGCCGGGGCTATAAATGGCGTCACGCGGCGGGCGCGCGCGCTCCCTCGTCGGGGGCCACCTGGCCAATCAGCGCGCGGCGTTGGTGGCGCCGCCGCGCTCGCGCCCGCCCTGCCTTGCTGCAAGGC
>VZSV01000147.1:1668530-1817975 GCA_013398735.1 Nothocercus julius | reverse complement strand
GCGGCGGAGCCGGGGGGAGCTCGGGGCGAGCTCCGTGCGGCGATCGTGTCAGGAGAGTGGAGATCCGGCAGGAGAGAGAGCCGCCTCTGGCCGCGGCTCCCGCGCTCTCCCCTCCGGCTCTTGCTAAGCACTAAGTCATTCTCACTGACCCATCCTCTCCAGCTGAAGACAGAGATTGGAGATTCCCAGATACCCCCATGCATTGTGGTGTGAACATGCCCAGTGGGTCAGTCTCAGGTATGAGCTATAAATACATCTAACCTGTAAAAAGCGTTGGGGCTGGACAGTCAGTATTGGCAAATTAAAAAAAAAAAAAAAAAAAGGGAAAAGAAAAAGGGTTTAAAAACTACATAACATGATTTGACTGCACATGTTTTCTGGAGGAGCTGTAACTGGTTGGGAGTGATGGGAGTGAGACTTGATTTTCAGCTTGGGCATGTCATCATGAACTCCTGTTCGTTCCAAAGAAAGCGGAAGTATATGATGATCGAGGAGTGGGGATGGGGGGGTAATATAGACTTTTTTTTATGCCTGTACAGTGTGCATAAATCCATATTCATATGGACTGCTGTATTTTTTTTTTCTTCAGATAGAATGTTGGCGAAATACGGTTTGATGTTTTCCCTTTTTATACAGGCATGGGAAAAACAGAACCTGGACTGCACTGTGTTTTTGTTTTTGCCTTCCCTTCCTCCCCCCCCCCGCCCCCTTTTTGAGTTACTTTAAAGAAGGGTTTGGGAAAGGATGTAGAAGTCATATGAGATACATACAATAGAGCAAAAGCTTGGTCTTGTTTTTTATTCTGTCACAAGTACCACACAGATGCAACTAGTAAGGAATATGTGTTTTTAAGAGGCATAATTAATTTTTGTAAATGAATAAGACTAAGTTTAGTAACACTCAAGAAATGATTTGATATCTATGCATTGCTGACATGCAGGCAAGTACTAAAGGGGTGCTAATATAGTAATATAAAGGGGTGCTAATATAGTAATACAAAACACTATTTCAGAATATAAACTGTGAGCTTTTATTTAAAGATGTTTTTAATAATTGGTAACTATGAGATCTCTCAACATGCTTGTTGGCCATTATATGGAAATAACTTGTTGGATTGCAGGTGCATCTTTGATTGCAGTATGGTATTTTTTTTTTTTTTTTTACTTGAGTTTTTAGCTTTTTTTTTTTTTTTTTTTTTTACCAGTAATAATGCTTTAGATACCTTTTTACTTCATAGCTAAATAAATAAATAAAAATTGTCTATGTTTTATAGTCTTCTGTATTGATTCCTAATTAATCATCCCCAGATTTGCAGTAGAGAAGGTTCTTAAGTGGCAGTTTAAGTATCTTATTGGAATGTTCACTATAGCCATTAACCAAAATGTGCTTTTTGAAATGCACTGATACAGTGAATCTAAGCTCTTTCTACAGAGATTAACTGGCATAATGTATATTACATAATTGTTGTTTTCCTATGCTTCTCTAAGCCTCTTTTCTTGTTCAATAACTATCCTTCCTATTTTTAATAGTTATTAAACAAGCTTGTCTAATGTGCACAATTTGAAGCGTTTGACTTTAATGCTTGTGCATTGTATGTGCATTAGGAGGAATGAATGAAGCTTCCTTATTCTTAGCCTGATTTTATATAGCAGGCTAAGTGTTATTTTGTAGATATCCAGTAGATGGCAACGGAGGATGAATGTTGAGTGTTTTCTTTGAGTTCTCCCGTGGTTCTTCCTGTTGAATTTTCTCTTAGCTGTTTTGAAGTGTGCTTTTTATTGGGCAGCTGATGACTTGGATTGAGACAGTGATGACAAAGCCTGCAAAATAAATTCTGTGAAAATACAGAGATTTTGCAGAGATTTTATTTCTTTGCTGTGAATGTATTTTCAGTGTTCTTTACTCTTGAGTTTTTTCTTTAAACACATCTGTTATTCTCAGACTCCTCTGCATAAAGGATTTTTTTTTTTTCTGCTACATGTTTAACTTCCCAATTCTCTATCTAAAGAACGATTAAAAAAAAATGCTGGATAATAAGTGTCATTTTGCAGCCATTGTAAATGATCTCTCCACTGAATATGGCTTTTTCAGCTTTAAACTGAAGGGATGCATATTTAGTTAGTACCCATTAAAATGTTAGTGAACTGGTCTGTTGGACCCTCATTCTTTTAGCTTTTAGAAATAATATATTTTTTCCCTGTTTCATAAAGATTTTCTCTTCTTCCTCAGTAGTCCCTATGGATTGGAGATTCTTTCTATTTCTTTGCTGTTGCATTTCTGTGTTTTAATTGGACAACTAATTCATCTACTCTAGTTCATGTGGGACACTATGGATGCCTAAAACTGGTTTATTCCTCCAGCAAACTTTTGTTTCTTATTGGCGACTTCTAGAAATTAAGAGTCTTTTTTTTTTGTTTTTTTTGAAAGACTTTAGGAGCGAATATGAACCACAGTTCCCTTTTCCTATCTTAGGTTTTTAGTTTTATGTTTTATTTAAGTATTTATTAGTGAAGAGTGATAATTTATTTATTTTAAATTGTACCTTTGTTTGCTGATATCATTTTTAGCAGCAATTCTTCTGAGTTTACTACTAGTGCAATCAAACTTTTGCATATTATCTTGTGGGAGCACTGATCATTGTACACATATATCCTTCTTTTTCCTGTCTGTCCTTTCTAATCTTAACCCTTCCCACATGTAGCAAGAACTGTTCTTGCTTGAGTGTAGGAAAGAAGTTTGAGCAACTCTTGCTTATTCAATCTGAAATTTATAGATGTTTGGTCTGTTTAAGAGAATCCCACAGCAACATCAGGTTAGAATATGTCTCTGTGTGTGCATGTCTTGTAAAGTGCCTGTTTTCCACAGAGGAGATGTTCAAAATGAGCGGAATCTGTGTTGGCATCATTTCTCTAATGATGTAAAAGGTAACAGGGCTTTTACTGCTCTTTATAAATCATGTTTTCATGAAGGTGGATTAATGGTCTCCTCTTTGAAACACTTAAAACTTGAGCATTTCACTTAAAAGTCAGATAATTAAAAAAAAATGAGCTCTTCTAATTGTATTTGGTATAATTAGATAAATATTTTGGATGGAAGGTTAAAAATATACATTTTTAGTTTTACTTCTAGATGCTATTGATATTTTTAGCACTAAAAATCTCACAATATCTTATAATTTCGGTCAGTGTTAGAAAGGATGAAAAGTCTTTCTGAAACTCAGTTTTTATGTAAATTTAAATGAAACTGATGTACCCAAACTATTATATTGCTTTCAGTTTGAGACCTTAGTTTAATTTCTGGATGTTTTACAGCTTTTAAGTATATATTCTTTTAGTGTGGAGGATGTTTTGTATTCAGTGTGGCTAGTTTATGCTGAGAAGTAAGCTCTGTACATCTCCACCAGGGGCTATTGCCAGAGCTAATATAAGAATGGGCAGGGAGCAGGTTGTGGGCTGAGTAAATTGTTCTGGGTGTCTACTACTGTCTTTTATACTCTGTTTTCCTCTAATAAGTAGAAGAAAGTTAAATTTTCATTTTTTTCACAGGACAGTGTAGACATACCTGTGGTTGTGAGCTAATAGGCTATCTTGAACCTGAAGTAATTATGCAAGTGGTTGTTCAGTAAATTCAATTTCTTTTTTTGATTTACTTTAGAGGATATTTCCTAGATTCTGGTACTTTCCCCCCTTTTTAAGATTAAAGCCTATCTGGAAAATCAACGTCCAGAGTAATGAAAACCCCAGTAACTTGAAGAAATATGGTATTTATTTGCATAAAATATCTTTATCAAGCTCTGGGCGTGAGTGTCAAATCTGTCTGGTGAAGTTTGGAGCTGACAAAGTGACCGAAAGGGAGTTGGAGAATTAGGGTAATAGGATATTCCTCAGCAATCTAGAACAGTTGATGCAGTAGTCACCTGTATCTCTTGTATTAGGTCAGATAAAAGCAATTTCTTTCCCACCTGTCCAATTTTCTGTATGCTGCTCTGTTCACCTGGGGATGTGGGAGAAAAACTAAAGTAGAGCAAATGTAGCGAGAGTCCTTTGGTACGTTTATGTGCCTTCATTGATTTGCAGCCTGGGGACTTTCTGAACCAAAAGTTATGCTTGTGTTCAGCATCCTTTGAATTTCTCATCAGTGAACTACACCAGGAACTGGTGTAGTTCTTGTCACAACAGGGTTCCATGGCTTAAATGCCTTTTGTGAAAAAGCATCTGATTCACTTTTTATTTTGGTACTTTCTAGTTTAATTTGCTGCCTCCTATTTTTTGTTTCTCTTAGAAAACTGTGAATGATCATCCCTGTTCACTTTTTTTTTTTTTAAATGTCTTATGTCTCCCCCTCTCCTTGTCTCCTCTGTTGAACCCCTTCCAACAGAAGGGTATTATAATGTAGATAAATGTCGTGCAGTAGGCTTGGAGAGGAAAAAGTTGTTTGCTTTTATGGAACAGGAGGAGCTTTCTTAAAGGCAGTGACTTGAGGATTTAGGGACTGAGGTAGCCCTACTACAACACTGCAGATGTTACCTAACAAACCTTGGATGTGTAAGGAGTATATTGAACAAGAGTAGACACCAGTTATTCTGGGAATGGGAACATCTAGTATTTGGTTTTATTCTAAGAATTTAAGTCTAAAACTTATTATAAAAATATTCAGAAGCATATTTTTGAAAGAGTTCTTTGGCTTGTAAATGTGAAAGGGCTTTTTTGTTTGTTTTGCTTTTTAAACAGCAAACTTACACCATTTAAAGAACACTGGCTGCTATGCTGCTTGCTATGTAGAATAAACTTGCAGTGATGGTGATTTTTGTCAGTGTGCTGCATCACTTGGTGTTGAGTGGTATGACTCACCTGTTCAACTCTTAACCTAATTACTACTACTGTGCCATCACAATGACTATAGTAATAGGAGGTATAGGAGACTAGGGTGAATTATTGGGCAGGAAATTTTTGCTGCTGTTAACAAACACAAGAATGTAAGTTGCTGGTTCTCTGTCTGCTCTTAATAAGCAGTTGCAAACAGGAAATGGTGTATATGCTTAGTTTCACCTACAACAGTTATTTTCATGTATCTAATGCACACACAGAATTATAATGTTTTTATGCGGGAAAATCTTTTATGACTTCAAAGGAGCTTATTTTCCTATTATCTCCTGAGAAAGTTAGTGTTCAAATTGGGAATTTCTGAACTCTATTAAATAGTTGTCAAATATTTGGTTAGTTTATTCTGCAGTGTTCATTTTGTTTTTACATACTACTTTTCTGAGGTTTGACCTGCCAGGCTTTGTATTGCCCAAAAGTTAATGCTGGGAGAACTATTTTGGTCCTTAGGATGCAGTTGAGTGTATTGCAGGAATGCTGTGGATGATACTCGTTAAGAAAATCTGATGCATCATTTCAGTACTTTGAAGTTGTGGGATAGTTTATTTAACCAAAACTTCAACATAAAATTTAAAATACTGAGGAAAAGCTTGATTCTTTTTCCAACTTCATTATAAGATACAAAAATACCTTAAAATTATCAATTCATCTCTAAAATACCACTATTCTAGTGCAATTAGGTGCAACCCAATGCTGATTTGCTTTGGTATGTGTTGGTGTTGCAGTGCAGTGGAAAAATACTTCTTGATTAGAACCTAGAGTGTACGTGTTGTGATGTGACATAGGTTTTAATGTTGAACCAGTGTGTCTCAAGGTGTTAAGATTTCTTGTGGCATTGGGTGCAGAAAGAGGATATCTGTGAGCCATGTGAGTTATTAAAGGAAGGCAAGTGGTTGTTATTCTCTACTAATTTCTGGCATGTTCTGTGTAGGACTCTTCCGTTAGTTCTCTTAATTTAAGCTGGGTCTGAATTCCAATTACTGGGAAAATATTTCTGAGTTACCCGCTACTGGGAAGTAGTGTAAGCTTGATTTCAATTAAGAAGTGCTCAGCTGATGACAAAGATTCACTGCTTCCCTAAGTGCAATGACAAAATTGGTTTGCAGCTGAGAATTGTCCTGTTTGTAAGTTTTGTGGCAAAGAGTACATTTTAAGTTAAGAATTTAAGCTAGATTACTTCTTGCTTTCTTTCTTTCTAAACATTTTTCTGCTCTTTTTTAGACATGGACCGTGATTATGGACATGGAGGTTATGGTGGCCCACGATCCATGGACTCTTACCTTAACCAATCCTATGGGATGGAGAGTCATGGAGGTGGAGGCGGAGGAGGTGGTGGTGGTGGTAACAGGTAAAATAATCCTTCAGTTGTCTCAAGAGTTGATGAAATTTGATTTAAGTTTGAAATATTCTGTTTTCTAACTTAAGTGTTCCTGAGGCATGTTGTTATGATTTTGTATGAACATTTTTGTTCTGAGTCTTCCTGTGCAATAAGATTGGCAAATATTAAACTGTAAGAGCTAGATTGTTGTAATAATCAGCATTTTTTTATAGAAATGTTTGACAGTGAAATTGTGTTTTTGAATGAAAATGGAAAAAGTTTTCTTTTTTGGTAATGGTTAGCAATTTGTAGCTGATTGGCCTGACATGTTGTTCCTTGTATAGCAGACTAGACCTAACTGGTTTAGTGTGTTCAAATGAATCTATCAACATTCCGTTTTCAAGGAACATTTAGGGCATGTGTTCGTTGGCTTGAATGTGCAATGCTCAAATGATCCTGGGTATTGAATATGAAAGTCATGTCCAGATTATTTCATTGGCAGGTACTGATTACACTCAAAATTGTGTGCATGTTCTGGGCTACTTTGTCAGAAGGATTGGTTTAAAAATAAATTTTATTGATGCAGTGGTCTTAAAGTCTTAAAGTTGTGTATTTACTGCTAGGATGTTATTCCTGGTGCTCTTTCTTTTTTTTTTTTTTTTTTTTTTTTTTAAAAAAAAGAAAAGGAAGAAAGAAAAACAGTAGGGAGCAACTGATTTGATTTAGGCCTTAATATTATATTTGAAGTAGCATGCTTTTTCAGAGTAGTAATTCTATATTGGAGGAAATGAAATGTGAAGAAAACTTAGCTAATATGTTGGTTTTCTTGTTTGCGCCCTTGAATTCCTGTCTGGCTGTAGCCAGACTGCTGTATGATTATTATTTGTAGCCACTGTAGTGCTGCTGGACAAGGACAGTGCTAAGTTGGGAGATTGGAGAATATGTTGTGTTTTGCTGCACGGTTCTGTTAATACCTAGCTAAGTATAACTTGCTCAATGATGAGCATTAAGATTGACTTAAAAGTCTGTGCAGAGATTCAGGAATGAGCTGTACCTACCATATAGTAATCTGCATATGATTGAGGTTGAATGTCTACTTGAACACTGCAATGTTTCTTGCCATGTTACCTTAATATTGTGCATGGACTCTTTCTGCAGATAGTGTCATTTTTCTGTGTAGTTTTGGGCCTTTTGAAAGTAATCTCTTTTAAAATGAAGGCTTTCTGATTACTATAGATACAGGTCTGCTCAAGGTTGTACTTTACCAGTCAAGGGGTTGCCTTTCCCAACTCCTGCTGACTCAGCCTATTTTAACCCTTTAGGGACACTAATGTGTTTCCCTTTCAAGCAGTTGCATTGATATCTAGTCTCACCCTCCAACACAGAGCATACTCTTAATAAATAACTAAATATATCAGTTCCTTGTTACCCTACTCTGAAATTCGATAGACTGCTTTCTTATGCACTGTGCACTAATTGGGTTAGATTTTTGAAATTCTGAGCTGCTGGACTTAAATAGTCTGTAAGTGAAAGATGCCTTGCAGATTGTGAACATTCTGTCTGATTGGGAGACAGATTTACAGGGAGAAAAATTCTCTAAGTATAAATATGAATGGTAGAGCACTTTTGTTTTTCCATTAAATTTAGAATTGTGAGATGTTTAAGACTAAGCTGCCTTTTAACTGCTATTTAAATGTAAAAGTATGAGGATATGGTTTTGAAGAAAGGACAGTTTGACTAGCCTGTGAATGTCTGCAGGTGATTATTTTCCTGAGACTAGGGCTGGGCTCTAATGTTTAGTAAATGTTGCTAAAAATTTAAGTAAACAAAGTTCAGACATACTGAACTTTAGAATTGTTTGTAGCAAAAATGGCTCAGATAGTTTTCTATCTGGCCATAGTGTGACTTGCCCAGCCCTAATCAAGATAAACAGTAAAACAACTGTACAGACCAGTATAGTAATAAATTGATTTTAGGTGATAAATGTCAACTGATAACTTGTCTTTTGAAATGTATAACACTAGTAAGCTTACTTTTTTTTCTCCTCACTGTGCAACTCTTCCAGGTTTGGACCTTATGAGTCTTACGACTCCGGGTCTTCTCTGGGTGGGCGAGATCTGTACAGATCTGGCTATGGTTATAATGAACCCGAACAAAGCCGCTTCGGAGGTAGTTATGGTGGTCGATTTGACAACTCCTACCGGAATAGCCTTGACTCTTTCGGAGGTAGAAACCAGGGCGGGTCTAGCTGGGAAGCACCTTACTCCCGTTCAAAATTGAGGCCTGGGTTTATGGAGGACAGAGGAAGAGAGAGTTACTCTTCCTACAGCAGTTTTTCTTCACCCCATATGAAGCCTGCACCTGTAGGCTCTCGGGGGAGAGGAACGCCTGCTTATCCTGAAAGTGGATTTGGAAGCAGAAACTATGATGCTTTTGGAGGACCATCATCAGGCAGAGGCCGAGGCCGAGGAGTAAGTACAGAATCTTTTCAGATTCTTTTCACTAGACACTCTTTTAAACCCTTTCAAGACCACTGCTTTAAAATAAATACACTGTTCAGTACAGTGTGTTTTCCTTTGTCCAAGCAAACTGCCATGGTTGACAATGTTGTTTATCCCCTTGAAGCTGCCTTCAAGTAGTACCCCGTCCTGTTTTTGTTGTAAGTAATGAGTAACAGAAGACTAGCTGATAAGGTTTGTTAAATCTTTTGTTTGAAAGGTAAAGATAAAAGTTACTAGGTTTGGTCTAAAAGGGATTAAAAGGACTTGCATTTCTCCTTGTAAACACTAGCATCTTTGCTGCTGGTGGGGAAATTTTTGAATGCTGTAAAAGTTTAATTCCAACCCTTTTGAAGTTTTGAGTAGGTTAAAGGTGCAATGTATAAGTAAAAATAAAGCATAGGTTGTGAATGCCAGAGTAGTTTCTTTTGTTTTTCTACATATGGACAGGTAAAACTTCTAGTTGAATCTTTAATATGTTAAACATATGCTTTATCAAACATCAAGTCTCCTTTTAAGCTTAATTTTTATGGACTTGTGTATGGAAGGGTGTTGGGAAGGAAATGGCAAAGGTAGGTGGCTGGCAGTTACAGTTACTCTGATTTAAAGCATGACTAAAGGGGCATCATCAACTTGAAATCAGGTCCTTTCACAGAACTGAGATTAATTTCAAGGAGTGTGTGTAGTCCTGTTATTTTTGATCATTTTGTTTTGCAAACATGTTCTAAACCCTTTTCAATGGTTTCCTCTCCAGTGTAAGATCTAAAAACTATATATACAAGAAAGAACAAAAATAGCTGTGCACAAAAAGAGTGGATCACATAGTTTGGAGAAGTAATACTTTATGTAAAATGAACTAGGGCGGGGGGGGGAGGGGAAGCCATCAGAAGAGAATAAGGAAAGCCTGATGACAAAAAGCTCTTAATTTTTTTAAGCATGTTCAGTGAACACTTCTTTACCTGTGCCTCTAGATACAGCTCATCTTCTAAAATTCTTAAGTGTGCCATATTACTTTGGGAAGGAGTTATTTAATATTAATCTATATAACTACTTTGTAGCTTGAAGTTAGATGAAGATTACTTTTTTCTGGTTCTTTTTAAATGCCTAATTGTGTGGTCCTTTTGTTTCATAAGGTTTACTTTGCAGCATTCTTGGATAATGTAGTTGCCATATTCAAGTTCAGCACAAATTAGCACATGGCTACTAGCTAGCATTTAGCACAGTATTTAGAAATAAATTCTAATCTTTATATTTCTTTGCTTATCCAGCAAGAAGTGTTAAGTTCTTAGGATGGGAGGGTTAGGATGCCTTCCTTTCAGATCTTTTAATCTGAAAGTTCAGTGCAGAGGTACACCTGAATATCTTCTTTTCCCTTTGAAAATAATCTTTTTAGTCTTTTTATGTAATAGTGGACAACATAAAAGCTAAGCTAATTACCGTGTTTAAAATGCATTGCACCTTTAATAGATAGATGATGGAAATAGTGGCTATTTAAAGAAAAAGTACTTGAAACACTTAACTTTCAAGTGCGTATACTTCATGTCATATTTATATACATACAGTGTAAATGTACGTACTAGGTAGTTCTGTATTTCAACCAGATGAATTAACATGGAGATCTTGTGCATGGACTTCTAATATGAAAATGTGCCCATTAGTGCATTCTAGTTCGGTATTATTTAAAACTTTCTAATAAAATGATTTTACATTTCACATAATACACTTAAGTTGTTTTCATGTACTTTTAATAATGTAACACTAATTCTGTTTTCATGGCCGTACAAATATTTCTGCTTATCCAATTCAGCCATCCAGTCAATGGGCTCTATTCTTTATTAATCATATAAGTCAATATGAAGAAATGAGTGAGTGCTTTCGAAAAAGTTATAGCTACTTCTCCCTCTTCAGATTCCTCATTCAATGCCTGCTGCTAGAAGGGCAACCTGCATAGATGTCCATAAATGTCTGTACAGTATTTCAGAAATAATGGAAAGAAAGGATTAGGTTTTCAGCAGGTTTTTTCATCCCTATTGCTGATGTGTTTTTGTATCTGTTCCCCTTACCCAGATCAACTGTTAATTTTATATTCTGAATTTATTGAATTCACTGTCACATCCTAATTTTTTTTTTTTTTAAAGAGTTAACTAAAAGAGAGACCCAACGTCCTTTGATTACTGTTCCACACTGGGCAACCTACTTTATTTTAAAATCACTAGTTTTTGGTGGGGAGGTGGGGTATTTTTTGTTTGAATGGCTGCTTCCCTAAGTAGAGAACTTGGTTAGCACTATTCCTCCAAAGAGGAAAAAAATGTAGTTTTTTGTAAAGAATCTGAAGAGAGGAGCCAAGATGTTAGGGTGAGGTGTGAAACTTTGGGAATGTTCATCGTCTGGACAATGGTTCTGAATAAGCAGAAACACAGTTTGTGTGTATATGTTCATTCTACTTGACAAAGCCATTACACAAAACAGCATAAAAATGGAAGCACAAATTTCCTGTTTTGCTTCAGAATGCAGATTTTGCTCAGCTTACTGTTTTACTATGAAATATTTAAAAATGTGTACTAAAGTGTAATTGTTTCTCTTCTGTTGATTTCATATACTAATATTTTTTTTCTTGATTTCACAAATTTCTAGCATATGGGAGACTTTGGAGGAATGCACAGACCTGGAATTGTTGTTGACTATCATAACAAACCCAGTCCTGCAGCAGTTGCTGCAAGAGGAATAAAGAGAAAAATGATGCCACAGCCCTATAACAAACCTGGTGGGACATTTATCAAGAAACCCAAACTGACAAAACCTATCTTGAAGCTGACCCAGAAAAAACCAGCTAGTAAGTAAATTCTGCCATTAGTTCTATTTAGTTAGAATTATTGTTTTTTTAAATTTATTTGTTAGGAGTTATTTAGTTTTAATCTTCAGAAAGAAGGATGTGCATGCTATATGGACTCTTACATCTCTTTCATTGCAAAGGTAGTTTGCTGAATTTGAGTATATTGAGGTTTTTAAATATGTATTGCTGAAGATTATTGTCTTGATAGGCCTGAGTAATGGAAACTTTCCTCTATGGATCAATAATGGGGAAATTCATACCAGATGTAGTCAAGTAATAAAGGTTCATTTTGGGGAATTATATTCTTAAGATGTTCTTTAAAGGTTTTAAGGTGTCTCTTAGTGCCTTCCAGGCAACCTTGTGATCTTAGTTACACTACTGTTCCCTTAGCTTTCACTTCAAGTGTACTGTAAAACTTTCAGGCACTGATTGTGTACAAGACATACAATCAGTGTACAAAGCAGAGGCTTTTTATGTACAATTTTAGTACTTACCAGTTCTGATGTTATGAAACATGTAAAATACATATCTGGATATATAAAAGACTAGCATCTCAAGGATCTTCTGCTTAGCTACCCTGTGTACTTGTGATGAACTGACAATTGTGGAGGCAATTTCCTGTTAGAAATTCAAACAACATATGCTTTTGGATAAGTGGTGCTCTCGAAATAAGGATTTGTTTGTTTTGTTTTTAAAGTCAACAATGTCATGAAGAGGAGGTGTAATACAAAATAGTTGTAAAGGATAGTTGGAAACTTAGCCAACACCTAGCAGGGATTCTAGGGGGCGTATTTTGACTATGACCAACTTGAGAACCAACTTGGGAGCAATGTTTGATGTCTCTATCCATTCACTTTTGGTGCTGTTTTTTGACAGTTGCATTGTCAGCTTCTCTAACAGGAAGACTTTTGCAGCTGAATTACTCAAATTAGGTTATAGAAAGGTGCACAACCTATGTTTGAAGATGTGTTTAGTGACACTAGTCAAGCCAGTGACCCGAAGGTTCTCCTTTACTTCTTTGAGAGATCTTCTGTTTTCCTTTATTACTTTCAGAGAAAACAAGAGCCATCTGCAAAGTGATTTCTTTTTTGGGGAGGGACTTTCTTAATGCTTTTTGTAGTACTTTTCTTGCCAGATCCATTTCTCTATGTATGCTTTAAGAAGGTTTAAAATTTTTTGCTTACTTAGGTTTTAGGCTGATAGATATTATGGAAAATAAGACAATATTTTTGTTGTATTTGAAAGTCTTACTGAAAGGAATAATTTCCTCTGAATGCACTGGTAAGGAGCTGTCATTGCAAATAGAATCTAGAGTTGTTATTTTGAATATTGGATAGTATATTTGATTAATCTCACTCTTAAATTTCATTTCCATAAAGCCTTTCTTATTCCTTCTTTCCAGCCCTTACAGCACTTCCAGAGCTCTTTACCTTTGTGCCCTGGGAGTTTGAGCAACAGTGTGTCCAACTCTATGCCAGCCCTTGTAGCCTCCACCCCAAAGCTCTTTCCAGTTGTAGCAAGATCTGAACAATAAAGTAGTGACCACTAAGTAGTGAAGAATCCTTTTCCTATAGTGTAATGTTTCCTGAAGGTAGTGGCTTTTTTCAGTATTACCTAGTTTCTCCTTTCCTGAACTATCTTTACATGGAACATTCTTAGTTTAATATCTGATCCCTTTCACTGATTGTCACAGTTCAGGGGCTGAGGTGTCAAATGCTGAAGTTTCCTCAAGAAGTGGAGCAGATAGTGCCTGCCAGAATGCACTTTTAGTCAGTCTGTCCTGGGACTGTGAAAGTGAGGGAAAGAAAAAGGAGTGGTTTACTACAGTTTTCCGATTTGTAATGAAAAATGCTATAAGCAGTGTTGCGCTGTTGAAAATAAAACCTTACCCAAAAGTAACTAGTAAAATTGTGTACAATAGTATCATATTTGTGAATAGATATCTCAAAATGGTAATTCCCTCTCAGTTTTGACTTACTTTCTTGTTTTGTGAAGTTAACCTAAAAATCAATGATTGCTTATAAAAGGCTGTTTAAAACCTATTGCTAAGTTGGTCTGACTATTATTAAAATCTGTTACATTGTACATGTAGAATGTCTTAGCTGCATGTTAAGCCAAACTTTTTTTCTCATATATATTTTTGGCTTTAAAGTCCTTTGGCTTTAAAATGAATTCACACTGATATTAGCAATATTGTATTTTAATTTCTTCCCTTTTTTTATGCTTTTAGACATGAAGTCATCTTTCCCGGAGTCTACTATCGAGGTAGAGATTTCAGTGTACCTTTTCATTGTTTCAGAACAAGTTCATACAATGTATATTAAACTGATTATTTCTCAAATAATCTTCTCAGTTGTTAAGCTAGAGTTTTAAAAACTAAATGCTTAAATAATTTGGAGAATCTAAAATAAATTGATAAACATTCATTTTTGTCTAAATGTTATTTTGATGGCAGTCTAAAGTCCTTACTGATATGAAGTGAAAAGCGGTCTTACTTATGAGACCAGACTTTTGACTTGTACTAATAGATTGCTTAATATTTCTTAGCTTGCAAGTTTGCACTGTGCAGTAACAGCTACTGATTGTGAACCAGCTGTTTAAGAATAAAAAAGAAACACCCACAAATACCCAAACTCCAACCAATCACTACAATCACTATATATTCTGAGATTCTGTGTTTGAATTGCTGATTGCTGTAAGATATACCTGTTTGCAAGTCTTTTTCTGTGCTATAGCCTTGCAAATTTAAAACCGAAATATGAGCCAAACTATTAAATTCACTGTTCTGATAATAGAAAACTGTGTATCTATTTTGTCTGCTAGTTTGTCACAGTTTGAGCCAGCTGCTTGACACCAGACAGACAACTATTAGGATCAGAATAAAACAACAAACCTTTTCACTTGTTCTTGACTGGTTTAATAGATCAAAACAAACATTATTAAATGTGCTTGTCACGGGACAAAAATGTTATCTGACTCAACTAAGAACCACCTTTGGGGAAGGCAGAATTTTTTCATTGCTGCTTTAGTGCTTATATACTGTTTTTATAAACTTATCTTTATATAAAAATTCTGCATAATTTGTTGTATAATTTGCATTCTGAAACCTGAACTAACTTGGCTAAAGTCAAGAGTTCTGTGTGGTGGTGTGGTGTGTGTGTTTTTTTTTTTTTTTTTTTTTTTTTTCTTTTTCAGAGCTTGGGTTATATCCTAAAATAGTTTCTTTTTGGGAAAGTGGTCTGGGAACCATTGGTCTGAATTCTAAAGAATTCAGGTTTCCTTTATTTAGTATGGCTTAAGTAGTATAGCTCAATTTTATTTTCTACTTTTTTGTCCTGGCCCCCATGTAGCCTTTGCTAGAACTAGAACAGCTATGAAAGTTTTTGTTTGTATGTGAATAACAAATCCTGGTGCTTTAGTACTGTGAAGGAAGCCAACTTGTTTTATTCATCTTTCTGATTTCTAGAACTTAATTTTGTTGGTCAGTATGCACTTGAAGAATGTATGTGAATTTGTCTTGATGAAATTTTGTGAAGCTTTCTCTTTCCAGTTAAACAATATCCTTTTCTTATCGCTTAGAAATGCTATAAAACAATTTTACATTTAGTTTAATTATTTTAATTTCAAAAGTGTAGACCTACCAACTATCCTTGTAGTAGAGCTGTTATCTGAGCACTTCTTATATTGTCACAGGCAGTCAGCTTGATTTCATCAATCCATTACTTGCATGGGTGGAGAAATTAAGTATAGAATGAGGAGGAGATTATGAAAAAACAGTGAGGGAGAGCACCTGAGGAGGGAGGCATTAAGGAGAGAGTAAATGAAAGAAATGGTGTTAACAGATGTTTTCTAGTATGATTCAAAGATTAGTTCCCACCTGCAGAACCATCAACTACAAACAATGTTGCGAACAGTATGCAAAAATGTAATTGTTAAGCTAACCATACAAATCTTGATTCCATGTTGAGAGGCTAAAATGTTGTTTTATGTCCTGGGTGGAGGTTTTAATAGATTCACAAATAAGCTTTTAGAAGTCTGAATTGAAAGACAGATTGTTCGTGTATAAGCCAATTAGAATTTTGCTGATGAAGTTAATTTGCAAAGACTTGGAGGCATTGGAGAGAAACTGCATAATTTGAAATGTTTTATACAGGGAGTCTTAACTAGGTACTTAATTTTCTACCACTTTCATATTTAATAAAATAAGTAGCAATGTTTGAAATAGAGAAATTTACACTGTCTCTTACTAGATTTAGAACAATATTATATTTTCATACAAAACATGTTTTTGACTTTTTTAGGAAATTGAAGTGGACACAAGTGGTGCTGTTGTTATATATGAAGACTTTACAAGAGATGCTTATGATCTTGGGTATCAGACTTTTGGAGGTAAGGCAGTTTGCTTTGTCAGGTAAAACTTTGTGAATATGGTATTTGTGTGATTTTTGACAGAATAGGTTTAGTAAGCCTGTACATAGGACCTTGGATAATAATTGCATCATATGGTATCATTCTGGAAGAATTTATAAACTTAGGACATGAGGAAGAAGATTGTCTATAAAGAGCACTGTTCCTTGTTTTCTGCTTGACATGCTTGTCAGGACTGTGCATCCTGATCATCTCAGTGCTGTAGCTTTGACTTGTTTTGATTTTTGTGAAACTAATATAAATGGTCTTCTATCTTGGTGCCTCTCCATCAATTAAATGTTTGTCACACCACTTGCAGTGTTAACTTACATTTACTTTTGTAGTTATCGCACTGGCTGATTAACTTTAGGTGAGTGACTTTAAAAAAAAAAAAAAAAAAGTGCATTTAGTTGAGAAAACCGTTGTCAAGAACGGGGCACATTTCATGTGCAGTCTTACTGTAACAATTATTAGTTTACATAATTCCAGTTAAAATGTATATTAGCTGTGAGGATTTCAAACACGTATAAAAGAAATAGAGTATTAAGACAGACATGGTCTTTTGTTGTCTTTTCCTCGTGTGCCTTACGATTGTTTATATGATTTGTTTGATAATGAATTCCTTTTACTGAAATACACGGCACACTCTTTGCTTTGGGTGTAAGCCTTTCTGTTGAACTGGTTTATATACCTTTAGTGCTGTTTCTCAGCTTACAAAGTCAACTGCAGTTGCTGAACCTTGAGACTTCCATCTGAAACCTAGGAAAAACGTAACTAATTATTAATTTGCATCAAATATACTGTAAAGCATAGATTGCCAGTTGATTTGTTTCGCAGTTGTGTGTTGTTGGGGAGGCTTGTGTGAAAGGTTGCAAGTGTTTGTTCATCTGTAGCACCAATTTAATAATTAATAGTGAAAATTGTATTTGTATAGATATTTGCATAAATGCTCTGAAAGAAAGCCTTGTTGAAGAGTCCCGGTTTATACATAGACTTGGACTTCCATCACCCAGTTTGTAACAGAATAGGCAATAAAATGCGTCATTTGAGGCCATTTGGCCCCACAGAATTTCATACCAGATGATTTTTTTAAACAGTAAAACTAGGGACCTGTTGCCCGTTCTGGGCCTGGAGGTAGTATGCTAAGTGAGATTTAAATTTTAAGATTTTTTTTGTGGAATTAAGCAAAGTAAAACTGGGAGGGGGAAAAGAATTTTAAGTTCAAGTTCACCTTCATCACCTACTACCTTGTCTCCCTTATGAAAACGTTTACATTAACTTCTGGGTGGGAAACTATGCTCACAACTGAAAAAATGGCTGGCTTTAGAAAGCTGCTTTCTAAGTACAATTGTAGCAGCAGTGCTCTAAAACTGGAGAGAGATAAATAGGTAGGGTTTTGTTTTTCTGTAGTGCCTTTCCTGGCCACTTAGTGGAAAGTCCTTAATTACTAGGCCCAACAGGGCTGATTTTGCTCTGCCTCTGTGTTGTCTCACTTTTATGAGTGTATAACAGACCTCTTAAGTACCAGATCTGCAATGTTTGAAGTAAGTATTTAAGTCTGCCACCTTTAATGGAGAGAAAAAGCTTCAAAACTTCCTATGGCTGTTAAAGAAGCTGCCCTTGAACAGTTTTGATACATTGTTTTCTTTGTATTTTGACACAATCTGAAATGTGTTTTTTTGGAAGAGAGGGGGAAAGAAATTATTTCATACTGGATTTTTTTAGAGTGTAATATTGGAACATCCTTTTGTTGCATGTTAAGATGGTAAAGGAGAAGTCAAAAGTGAAGAAGAGGAAAAGCGACGAATTGAGGCTAGAAGAGAAAAGCAAAGGCGCAGAAGGGAGAAAAACAGTGAAAAATATGGTGATGGCTACAGGTTTGTGCTGTATATGATGTCTTGTGTTGGGTGTCACCCCCCTGCTTTACCCCCCACTTTTTTCCCCCTTTTACCTTTACGTAAGTGTCTTTGCTGAAAGCCTCTATAGACGGATTCTGAAAAATAAAATCCAACAGCCTCAAAAACAAAGCAGTCCCCCTGTATGTCTCAAAGATGTTTCACTGGTTCCTTGCTGTATCACAAAATGCACAATTTTTTCTCCTCTTCTGCCCTGAAAGTGCATAAGTGCACAATTGAGAAGGAGCTTTAGAATAATATTGCCTTGGAAATGTGTGCTTTGATTGAACAGATTTACATTCATGCTGTTTTAATAAACTGCTAGATAGTTGACCTTATTCTGGTTTTACAGGCATGGTGAGTTGTTTTGTAGCAAGAAGTAGATAGATCTGTAATTTTACTAGTCTTGTCACAGCCAAGCAGAGTCTTAAGTCAGTGGGGTATATGATCATAGCACAAGTGTCTTCTCTACAGCTGTTGAGAGGCCAGTATTTTCTTACAAGGGTGTGTGGTGGTGGTAGCTTTGTGTGTGATAACTAATTTAGAGTGACATCTTGCTGCTTATATATTCTCTTGGTTACTTCTACTTAGGAAATCAGGGATTGTCTTGATTCTGAAGAGCACTAAAAAAGATGTCGCAAACTAGAGCACTGTGAAGGATACACTCAAAGTACATTCTGTGGTTTTGAAATGCTTGACTTTTCATCTTAGCAATTTCCTTATTCTGCGCAGATACTCAGGCTGAGACTGCATTGTTTTATATTTGGTTCATGTGACAGTTATCATTCATAATGGTAAAATACTGGAAACAACTTTTATTTAGGTGGCTTTGAGGAAGCCTTTTTCTATTCTGCTTCTGATTAGGCTTGCGAAGTCTTAATTTTGAGGGGAAAAGGGAAGAATGTTTCTTAACTGTTAATATTTAATGCATTTCTTTTGCTAGAATGGCGTTTACTTGCTCATTTTGCAAATTTCGAACGTTTGAAGAAAAAGAAATTGAATCACATCTGGAAAGTGCAGCTCACCAGGAAACACTGGATCATATCCAAAAGCAAACCAAGTTTGACAAAGTGGTGATGGAATTTCTTCATGTAAGCCAGCGAATTTTTTTTTTGATTTATATATTTTACAGTGGAATCCAGTATTTCTTTCAGTCAAAGAAAATCTTTTGGCCTAGTATATCCTGTTAGAAGTCGAAGCAAATTCAAAATTTACTTACTTAAAATGTTGGCTTTTATATAATTAAATGCCTTAAGTAACAGCAATTAACTGGTATGTATTTTTTGTTTGCCATTATTTCCCTGTAGGTTTTTACCTGAATACAAACAATCATCCATCAAAGATAGGTTGTAACTTTTTTTTTCTTGGTCTTTTGTAGGAGTGTATGGTGAACAAATTCAAGAAGACAGCTATGCGTAAGCAGCAGACGAGTAACCAAACAGAAAATGCTCAAGCTGCTGAAAAAGACATAATGGAAGGTAAGTAATGTGCTTTGCGTGAATACTGCGGCTGTGCTCCTCCTTTTCTTCATTCTTATTCAAATTCGATGATGTTTGCCTTAAAATGATTAATTTCCTCACCTTTCTTCTACCTGATTGGTATTCTGTGCTTCATCAGTGAGGTGGATTGAAAGTGTCTGAATGGAAGCTCAGAGGCCTGCAATGAGTGACAAAAAATCTACGTAGAGACCAGAAGCTAGGGGTGTACTCCAGGGGCCAACAGAGGGTTCAGTCCTGTTCAGCTTGCTTACCAGTGACATGGGTAGAGAGACAGGGAACACTTACCAGTGCACAAAGTGTATGGAGGGAGGGCCTAAAAACAACAGGACAGATTCTTTACAGTTGTGCCCAGAACTTCTTTGTTGTGAGGGCGATTGAGTACAGGAGCAGGTTGCCCGGAGTGGCTGGGAGGCCTCATCTTTGCAGATGCTCAAACTCTGGATACAATCCTGGGCCAAGAGCCTCTAACTGACCCTGCTTGAGCAGGGGAGAGTGGATGGCCTCTAAAGGTCCCTTCCAGCTTCAGTCATTCCGTGCTGCAATGATGATGGCAACAATCTATATGTATCATGAGGATACTTGCTGTGTTTTGGGGACATTGTGTCAAAAGGAAGGTTTTGAGCACTTTGTGGTCCTTGGCCATCCTGCAGCTAGGCCTGAATTTCTTCCCTCTGACAGCCCTGCAGGCAGTTTGCTACAGCATTTTGTGTGTGCTTGTCTTGCTGCACCACCTCTACTTTGTCTATTCCCTTGGGGCTTTCAGAAGACGCACTAAAGTGCTGGAAGGGGCATCTTTTGTCATAGAAATAGTGCAATAGTGGCTTTTAAATGTTGCCATCATCTGAATTGAATTTAAATAATAAAACCCACCTGGAAACAAGTTCAGCCACAATCTTGTCAATCTCCTTAATTCTTTTCATGTTTTTCTTAAGTATTGGAAGCTATGTTTGCGCTTATGATCAGTGTGCTGTGTTGGCAAACTAATACTTCAGCCTGCAATCTCTCCCTGCTCACCCTTCCTGTCCAAACCCCAGAACAAAACCCCATCCTCCCACCCAATCACCTTCTGTGTTAATTGTGTGTCATCTTTTTTTGACAGGAGTTACTGCTGATGACCATATGATGAAAGTTGAGACTGTTCACTGCAGTGCTTGCAGCGTGTATGTTCCTGCGTTACACAGTTCTGTTCAGCAGCACTTAAAGTCTCCAGATCATACGAAAGGAAAACAGGTAAGATGTGGTGTATTTAAAAACAAAACAAAAAAATAGCAGATAATGATCAGCTGCTTGTATTAGGAAGTGCTAAAGGTATAGATTGGTAGTAAGTAAAAAACCTTATGGCACTTGTTGCATTGTTAGTTTGAAGACAAGTGAGAGCAGTTTAGAAAAAAAACTAGCATGGAAGTTATATGTGTTACAATGTAAAATTACACACTTTGTCTTGGTAGAGTGGTTGGCAGGGTAATATAAGGAGAAAAAAAAATCCAGCTGTCATAATATGAAATATGTCCAAAATATGGTTTTATTGATATATGGAACCTTTATTATAATTGTGGGGTATACTAGACTGATGGGGGAAAAAGTTTTCTGTGCGGATGAGAACAAGGAACTGTGTATATCATTTGAAAGTTACTATGTATTTCAATGTAGGTGTGAGAAAGATTCATAGTTGTAGTTCATTATAGAAATGAGACCCAAATATATCTTTTGGTCAAACTAAAGCAACCTATAAACAGTGTCTGGCTTAACTGAGTTTATTATGTGGTTTGAGCTTAAATGTCAAGAATTGGTATGTCTAGTGTGGTATGAATTTGTTGATAATCTTAGAGACAAATGAAATATGTTTACAATAGCTATTCACTATAAAATCTGTTTCATAGGCCTACAGAGAGCAAATAAAAAGGGAGAGTGTTCTTACAGCTACCAGTATCTTGAATAATCCAATAGTGAAGGCACGATATGAACTATATGTCAAGGTAAGGTGGTCGTGGTAAAAAAGGAATATTGGCATCTGTGTGTGTTTTTCTTTTTTTGTTGTTTTTTTTTGTTTTGTTTTGTTTTTTGTTTTTTTTGTGATATCTCTGTTTTCTCCATGCTGACAGTAAATCTAGCCTGAGTGCTCTGTCTTTTAATTCTGCCTTGTAGGTGGCCAACACCTATGAGTTTATTGAATATATTGCTCTTAACACATCTTACCACTCTGGTGTTACTGTCTCAAATAGCCTAGTTTACATTTGAAGAAAAAAATTACCAGCTTCAGATTTACACTTCTCTCTTGGTTTTCTTTTTATATGTTTATCTGGTCAGTTTTTGATCAGTCAGTCCTGGACAGTATCAAGCTTTAGGAAAACATTGGCAATATCGTTATTATGCGTTAATAGTTAACTGTAGAGCTCAAACTTTATTTTTAGAACTGAAGGCTACAGCGTTTGTCATTATACTAAAGTACTGTTCACAGACTACTCCACTGCTTTTATTCAGTAGGATCTTTAGGATATGGCAGCATATGAAAAATAGCCTACAGAAGCAGTTATGTGTAGAAAATGTTATAGTTTTGCAAATGAATGGATTGAGAAATACATGTGAGTGTGTGTGTGCGTGTATATATATTTTAATGCATGAGCTTTTTTTCCTTTGGCCTAGCTAAAAAAGGAAAAAAGTCTCTTCTCTACCATTCCTGGCTTTTTTGGGGTAATTACCTTCAGTTAGTGGATAGTTTTCCTGTGCCTAATTTCAAAACAAAAAATAAATCTACTAAAATATAGCAACATGGTGTTATGTAACTATGGCAAGATATGAGCTGCTGTAGGAATTATCTGTGATTTAAAATGTCCAATTAGTCATGTCATGCAAAGGTGCATACGGCTGTGTGCATGGATTGGGTTCACATACTTTCCTGTATGTGTTTACAGAAGATGGCAAATAACTAGCTACAAAAATTAGCACATATTTTTGATCATCTTTCTGTGTATTGCTTATGACTTGCCTGTCAAATTCGTTGTCCAGGATAGCCCCCTAGTGGGTGACTGGAGAAAAAAAAAGGGACTCTAAAACAGGTTTTTTATCAGTTGGAAAGTGAAGATTGAATTTGGAAGATGGTCCTGTCAAGGAGACTGCTGGTTTTGGACTGCCTAAAATGGGCATTTGGCAGCACCTGGTCAGTGAGATGTATTTGTCTTCTGGCCATTTAAATACCTCTAGTCCTTATCTGAATGAATAATTCACTGCAAGTAATGATGTGGTGTGACTAGACTAAAGGAATCCTGTAGTTTCATGCATCTGGTGAACCAGTGCAGGTGATGGTTATATTTGTTTCCAGCAGTCTTGCAGGAGAGATGATCCTGATTGCTGGAAAAAATCTTGGTTTGAGTTGATGCACAGACCGGATTTGATAGGGGAGAGTTGATTGTTTCAAAAGCGTCGTCACGTTGCTGTGTGGCAGCAGAACCTCAGAGCAGGGAAGACCTGGGAGGCCCTTGTGTTAGTTCCCAATTGCAAGGCAGGATGTCAGCATCAAAACCCTTTGACAGAGGGCAAACAAAACTGCAAGTCAGCAACTGGTGCATTTTTACAGTCCCTATTCATACAGTAAAAGTCATGTCCTCCTCAGCTGCATAACCAGAGTTTGGGGCTGACTTTCATCTTTCCTGTTTTTTGTGAAAAGTTCTGCACAAGCTGTTTTGCTTGCTTTGTGGAAACACTGAGTGAGCGCTGGGAGGAAGACAAATAGTGTACTTGGGGTGATTGACTGGCTGACAGATGCTCAGCTTGACGGGTGTTTGCTGCCTGCTGCACTTGGCAAAGTTGCCACATGGAAGGATCTGGCTGATGCCTGACTGAAAATGGAGGAGTGACTCATGGGCACTCGCTCACAGTGCACTCAGTCTTTCATTAACTGATTAACTGAGCTAACAGATACTTATGCTATTTCATTATTAGCATTACCAGACAGTTACTAATACAGCAGATTAGTTTGGTGAATTGGTTCAGAGCCCCATGGTGCCCTCTGGGAACCTGACAGCAGTAGCGCTCGCCTAAGGTGGCGTGTGCTTAGCTGGGACCTTTGAGGCCTTCTTGTTTGCACAGGGCCCAAATAAGTTCCTGTGTTGCTGCCTCTTCAAATACTTGATCCTTATGTATGAGGATCTAAGTTTAAAAAGCCAAACATAATGTTTATGGTTCAGCTACTAGTAAATTCATGGAGTTTATATGCCTATATTTTAAATAATTTTCTTGGAACCCCAGTCCTTACTCTAGTTAATGATTAGTGTCGTTTGTTGAGGTCAGACTTGTTCCATCAGACTTTTGAATGTGAAAGGTTTTGGGAAAGAAATTCTCAATAGATGGTTTTACTGTGTATTGCTTATTGACATTATTCATAGTTCTTAAACATCTGAAACAAACAGAATACTGACATATGTTTTGTACTGAATTATCTTATGAAATGATTTGAGAAACCATTCAACTACAGTGTTAATATACTTAAAATGTTCTGATAAATCTGCTTGATATTTTTCTCAATCACCAGTGGAATGAATTTCAAGCTAATTGATTTCAAGTTTATTTTACTTTTTAATTTACTGAGGAGTTTCTTTTTGGCAGAATTATCCAGAATGGATAGACTGATTTCTGAATAAAAAATCAGGAAAACTCTTTTTCAGTGCTGGCTAGCTTTTGACTAGGAACAAAAAAAGGAAGCAGGTAGAAATATAAGCAAAATATTTAAAAAAAAAAAAAAAAATCAAGTGTTGGAGTTTAACTTTGAGTGGAACACATTTTGGATTTACTAAATGTCACTTCTATTTTAATTTAAAACAGTTTTTTCCTGATTTCTAGCACTGAAAAAATGGTGTATGTGTAACTGTGTGTGTAAAAATGATGTTGCCAATTTTAAATCAAATTTTAAGTCCAACGTGTTTTGATTTCTTGCCACAAGAGTAATATAAAGCTTTTAGTGTTTATTTCAGGAGTATTTCTCAGTGATTGCCTTCTCACTCATTTAAATAAGCATTATTTCATTTTATGCTTAAAACAATATTTGTTTTTGTTTTCTGTTTCAGGGTGAAAATCCTTTTGAAATTAATGATCAGGCTCAGGAGCAGCAGACAGAGGAAGAAGACAAGGCTGATGAGCCAGCTGAGGGGGAGGAGGAAGAAGAGGAGGAGGAGGAGGAGGAGGAGGAAGAAGAGACTGAAGAACAAACAGATTTCACCTTAGACCACACTGAAGCTAACTAAATGCAAGAAAATGAAGAGGAAAAATTAGGGGGGGAGAAACAGCTTTTTATTTCTGTTCTAAAGTGGCTAAGACTTTTTAATAGTCTCAGATGAGAGTTGTGTAAGATTCCCCACCTTATGCATGCATTCCATTCTGTGGAGAACTTGTTTATAATTCCTATGTGTTCCTGGTTTTGTTTAAAATGAAATTAAGATTATTTTAGTTGAGCTTTTTATAGCAAACTGACTGTTAGAGCCTATTGAAACATCGTGTTGTATATTTTTTTAAGCATCCTATTTTTTGGTGTGTGTATTGAAAGTTGGATATAATAAGAATTTTTGGTCTAATCACTTAAAAGAATGTGGGGTAAATATTTTAAATGCTTTATGGCATAAGCTTATAATATTTGCCTCTTAATACAGAATGAGTATACTTCAAAAATTGTGCTGTGAGTGTGGCTGTTCTTGGGACCGCGTTGCACTCTGTATAATAGAGTATGTGTTATAATATGCCTTGTAGCTTTTTGTGATAAGATGTACCAGTTTGTAGCAATAAAATACTTGAGAAATGTTACTGTTTAAAGTGTCTATAGTAAAGTGTTACAAGTATTTCCCCACACTGACTACAAATTTGATTTCCAATATTTATCTTGATAGATACAATGATTACTTAAAACTGCTTATTATTTAAAACAATCTTAGCAATGAATGTGATTTACTGCTGAGCTGTGATGTATTCACATTCCATCTACCAAGACACAGTTGTTCTTTAGCCTCCATTGTGTTTTTAAGGGAAGGATGCTTTCAGCATGTTTAGATGCTGTTTACAGTTGGCTGTATTAGAAATTGTATCCATTTGCACCATATTAGAAATTGTATCCATTTGCACCATTTTTCTGTTAAAGTCTCTTCTAATCTAGATTTTGACTGGTGAGAATTGGAAGATTTTTTTTTTTTTTTTTTTATTTTAAGTATAGCTAAGGAATTTCATTTTTCACCAAAATGTGTTTAGTATGATGGGTGTTTTCTTTGTAGAAGTAACTATTCACACCAATCCCTTGCAATCCTTAAAGCAAGTCAGCTTCAAAATGTGATCATATATATAATTTCTGTGCCTTTCCCCCGGAGGGCTTTTGTGTTAGTTTATAGCCAGAATTGTATACAGATGGTATAAACAGACTGGAGAGAGATTAGAGAGATTAAGACTCCTCACCTCAAAGGAATTAATTTACTTTTTGGATGATCTGTTGTAGAACTGGGGAAGAGAATATTGTGGGGAAATACTTGGTTTACATATTAGACCATCAAAAAGACCAGTGGTTGTAGGCTCTGGAGGATGGTGTATGTGGTAATTGTTTTGCTCTTGCCTTTTAGTGAAGCTGGGGGAGCTGAAATTACAATGCTGAGGAAGGAGAGAGGAAAATGAGTTTGGTGTCTTGACCTCTCGTTACCTGCATGGCTTTCCTATTACTTTCCTATTTAAGAAACTAGCATGATCTGAACTGAGCTGTTAACTTTTAAGTGGTTTAGATTTGAGTAGAAAGCAGGGGTTGGCTGAAATATACATCAAACCTGTAGCCAACTAAATTCTATTTGGATGTATAAGTTTAAAGAAGTATATTTCTTAGAGGTCTAAACATTCACTTTCCTCTTCTCCATTTTAAAGATTAAGATGGTATTTACATTAATTTTTAGGTGTAATCTCCCTTCTGCCTTACAACCTGGTCACTCAACTTTGTGTTTTGTTTATAGATCTCTTGCCCTACAAGAGGAAGAAGCTTAACAGGAGCTGTAGCGGTGTTCTAGGAACTGGCAAGAGTTTAGTAACATGCTAGGACTTGTTTTGAGATAGCTAAGAGCTGAGATGCTGCACAGATTTCTGTAAGTGTTGTTGTTTTTGTTGTTGTTGTTGTTTGTTTTTGTTTATGCCAGTGTCTCCTTTTCTATTTGGAGAAAATTAAGTTGCCTCTAAGCACCTAAGATAAGCCTTTCTACCCGAGTTCTCTCTTTTTTTAATAGTCATTATATTAAGTATGAACTCAGGATCTTTGAACTTTAGGTATTTCTGACAATACTGGTGATCTAAAACATATTTTTGCTTTTTCCTGTACACTAACAGACTGTTCTTATCTGTGAAATGTTAAGTGATACCCTAAACCTAGGTGACAAAGTAGAAGCAATTACTGAATTTAATACAGAAAAAGGTTATTTTCTGTAGGATTAGAATAACCTTTTAATGGAGCCTTGAGTTTCTTTTAATCATCAGATTAATTAAAATCTTTTATCAGGAAAAAGTATGGAAATAACTGATGTAGGAATGATTGAAGGCAGGCTGCACCTGCCTGATTATTCAAATCTGAATGGAGCCACACGTGTTTGTTTTAGAATCTCATTAATAAGCTCAGTATTAGGCAGTTCTGGCTGTAGGTGCCTCCCAGAGCATACAGGTATATTTACACACTGCTGGGACCCCTTTCCTGTTTCCTTTGTGTTTGCCACAGATGTGATGTCCTGCCAACTGCCCGGCTGTTTACAAGTATAGGTTGCCACTGTCTTTGGTTTCCCTGGATCTGTTTCTAAAGAAGCTTTTTGAAATACTGCCTACCCAAAGTGGTATTATTCATAAAATTACAAATGATTTGGGAATATAACAATCCTCCATTAGTACAGACTGGGATAACTGAAAATGTGTGGGAAATCTAGTGGGTCTTCTGGATTTCAAAGTACCAGCTGTCAGTGACCCATGCTGCAGCTGATGGTTTATCAGCAGGTGACTTATTACTGTTAGTGTTTCTTGGGGTGTGATTGATTCTAAGAAAAACAACTGGATGCAATTTGGGCAGCTCATAGGTATATGTCCTGTCCTAGAGCCAAAGTTTGAGGTTCTTGGTAAGACATTTTGCCATTGTTTTGTTATGTAGCTGAGGATATTCAGAAAGATCTGTTGGGGAATAAAAGAGGCTGTCCTAGAACATGGGCAAGATCTTTCTCTAATCCTGTTCTAGAGCATGAGCTGTGAAGCTTGTTTTAGCATCTTAACCAGAGTCATCCGAGCTGCTGTACTGCTGCTGTGATCTGAGCAGCCAGACTGCATGGAACATTGCAGGTGAGGATTTACTTTGCACAAGAACTGCAAGGATATGACTTGCACAGTGTTGTTAATGCTATTCTATTTCTGCCGAAAACACCTTGCATGGGATCTGCTGGTTTTTAACCCTTTATGGAACTTTGCTGCATGGTGTGGTGGTTTATAGTTATCATGCTGAAGAAAACACACAGCTCACCTCATGTTCTAATTACCTGTTTCTGGAACTAGGAGCTAAATCTTTTTTTCTCCCAGGACTGGTGAAAAATACTTGCCCCTGTGTTTCAGGACTGAGCTTGCAAGATAGTCCAAATACAACAGAAAGCATATTCTTTCTATAGGTACCAGTCCTTATAAAGTTTTTATAGACTACCTCTTCTGTGTATGCGATCTTAGGAATATTCCAGGTAAAATGCATGGAGCTTTTGTGTACATTTATTTCTCGTAACACTGGGTAATGATGGAACCATTAGTTTTAAACCTGTATAATATTGGCATTATTTTCATGCTACAAAGAAGACAGAAATTTTGAAATGAGCCTCTAGATTTTCCTGTTTTGTCTTTTCCTGTATTGCAGGTAGTTAGGGATAAACCAATTTTGAGCTTGCTAAAATATTACACATTTTCTTGCTGTCTTCTCCTAACGATCTTCTATAAAATCCCACTAAGCTCCTCTGTAAATGTTAGCCTACCAGTATTTTTGAGATGCTGGAATGCCTCCTGCTCTTTTTAGGCAATGCTAAAATAGAGGAATCAACTTTTCTTCAACTGTTTTTCTTATAGTAGAATGAAACTTTCACTCAACTTCTCACATTTTAAGGAAAAACCTTATTGTTGTAAAGAATTTCCATAATGATCAGGAATTTGGGAATCTCCTAGATACTGCCTTGCAAGGAAGGCAAGGAAACGCTTGGTAAGTGCCAAAATTCTTTGGTCTCCAGGATGCAATGAAATCCTTGGATTCTTGTGAGATGATTGCAATTTAACATCAGGTTCTTTAGCAGTGAAGATTTTTGTTAAATATAAAAGTGAATAACATCACCCATTTAAATGTTTTTAAATTTATTTCTAAAATTATTCTATGTTTTTAGGTTTATACTATACTTGCATTTAAAGGTAATTTTAA
Source organism: Nothocercus julius (assembly GCA_013398735.1). Taxonomy (NCBI): domain Eukaryota; kingdom Metazoa; phylum Chordata; class Aves; order Tinamiformes; family Tinamidae; genus Nothocercus; species Nothocercus julius. The sequence continues at coordinate 1,789,218 of VZSV01000147.1, read as the reverse complement.
CTCTTACAAAGGCCTGCAGCTCAACTCAGCTGTTTTAAACAAGTTTGGTTTAAAATACCTGATGAATAAGCCTTTCTATATAAATTAAAAATGCATATAATGAATGCTAACATCTAAAACAGCAGTGCTTTCAGACATATTCTACAAATTTAAACTTTTGTCATCACATTCTTCAGTACTCTAAAGCTGATGATGCAGGAAAGAAAATAAGTGGAGAGAGAATGGGAGCATCAAAATCAGCTGAGGCAAAAACACAGACTTTTCAATAAAACTGCAAGACCACATACTATCCTGTGTTGTTTCCTCCTGGTTTAAAACAAAGTTCTGCCTGTGTGAAGGTGGGTTTTTCTTTTTTCTTTTTTTTTTCCCTCTCTCCAGGATTGAAGTAAAACAAATGTTATGGGAGAACAAGATACAAACAACCTGTTTGCCTTTGTGATCCCCTGGTCAAGCATTTGAGTCACATGCCCCATGTACCTGTCTTATAATGGAGAATTACCATCTTTTCTTCCCCCCTCTCTCTGCCCCCCCAGCTCCCCCATACATCTTCCTAATGGGCTCTGGATCTTCTATATTCCAAACAACCTGTTTATGTGTGTTTGTAATTTTCTGCGTGATACCTGGAGCTATGAAGGTAAGTCCGGTGCAATTGTAGGTAGTTTTGATTGCTGCAGAGTTCAACAAAGGACAAATGTAGTTGTCTTAGTTATGCAGGTTTGTTTAGTAACAAATACAATGACTCTCAAGGTGGAGATACTCAGTCTTCTGCTAATTGCCTTTGTGGAAATACACAGAAAAAGTGAGGTGGGGGAAGCAGGGCTGAAGGCCCTGCTATTACTCCTTAGGCCTTCCTGTCCGGTCCTATTCTCCAAGGGTATCACAGGGACTGCTGTTGTCACTGGGATGGAGTAATCTCTGCGAGCCGCCCTCCTCTCCCTGCAAACATCTGCTGAGTGTCTAGCACATATAGGAAGACTGTATATCTCCATGAATTTCATTAGGACTATATAAAGGTCAGGTCAGATTGCAGGCCAGCCTAGTAGCTGTTACTAATGAAATAACTATGTGAGATCCCTGGAGCCCCTATTCTGAATACAATTGATTGAATTACCTCTTGGTAAAACACATGATAATTATTTGCGAAATGTGTGTGTATATAGGATTCTTATCTCCCTCCTTGTCTGCTCAGTCCTTGAACATGACTTCATGAATATTTTTCAGTGGAGGATTTATTTCTGCCCCTAAAATTCCTTTGCACTTTTTGAAAACCCACCATAGTGTTGACAGTCATAGTTGTCTATAGTGTTAAATTGTTTTGTGAGAGGGATTTTATGTACAGTAATTTTAGTTTTAAAGATATACCTCATTCTACTGCTTGTGTGAAGTAAAATCCCTCAGCAAAATGTTCTTTTACAGTGCACAGCAGGTCTGGTGCTGGAGTTCTCAACGCACCATGTACCAAGGGGTTAATTTGTTTCTATCACTGGGGGGTTTGAATTGCTTGTCAGTGCTGAGGTCACTGTCACTGTTAAATGACAGATGTCTTTCTGAAAATCCCTTGCATTTTTCCTTGTGATGTAAAGTTCAGTGACTGGAATAACAGGGTGTTGTTCTTTAATAACTGTTAAATTTATTCTTTAGAGAATTTACAAAGATGTCCTATTGCTCTGGGAGAGCTCCCTTGACACCAAACTCTGCATTTTCTTTTTGCATAATGCCTACAGATTTAGAGCCACTGTACTCCCAGTTGTATAGCTTCTGTATCCCTGGTTCAGTGCTGCTGAAATACTCGTAAATCTCCTTTCTTCTAGTGGCTTTGTGCAGCAGCTGGGGTATGACAATAAGGTCCCTGATCTGTAATTCCAGACAGCCCCTGAGGGTGAGCAGACCCACCAATCCTGCGCCCCTACGTAAGCCCAGCGAAGCCGCCGTCCCCGGGAGGTAGTCGGCTAGTGCTTCCTATTTGTATTCTGCAGGAAACTCTTCTCAATGCTGGACTGTTGTTCACTTAGAGAATTATCCAATGCATTGTATACAAACTCCCAGCAGAGACTGAACGAATGTAAATAAAGCATGCCTTAAGTCTAGCATAATGTAACTTTAAGTGAGAAAAAATAGGCTAAATCTCAGCACCTTGTAAGGCTGCACTCACTGCACAGGTCTGCACAATGCGATCACAATCTGCTTTTCCTTGTCACGTGGATAGAAGTGAAGAGGATGGCTGTCTAGTTTTGCTGATTTCTTAGCTTTTTATTGAATTCAATTAAAAATACCACACTGACTTGTAAAAATAACAGCTGCTTTCTAAATACTTGTGCACTAGCAATATTCATGCTGTCACACGAAGAGATGTAGTCTGAAAAATGTAATTGATTGACCTTTGTGCTACACGTGAAAATGTTACTTCAGACTTTTTTTTTTCTTCACACCACCCAAAAGCCTGGCAGGCATTTCAGAGCACAGATAGAAGAGCACGATCCCTACCATACAGACTTTGTTGTCTCTTTCTAATTTCTAGCTATAGTCATTTCAGCTATATCTTTTTTGCAGCTTTTCTGTCTGTATAGAAGCACTGACATGTATCTTTAATGATAATGTACTTGGAAAAGTCCTGCTTAAAGAACAGTACTCATTCTTGTAAACCTCTATCATCTGTTTTAAACCTTGGGATTAATCAAGTGTAAAGGGCTATTTTTAAACATAAGGTGTTACGCATATGCTAGCAGCCTTTCATTACACTTGGCTTATCCAAGCAGATTTAATGCTGACACAATTGTCAGACTAATTTTATTTTCTGCAGTAGGTTTAGAGCAGATTTAACTGCTTCGGTTTCAGTGATCTGCTATTTGCCAGAAAAACACATTCAGCATTTTTGCTGGAAAACAGTAATCAGGGTTTCATGTTTGATAGACACAATGTTCTGTGTGAGGTTCTTGGTGTGTAGAAGTCAATGGCAAAGCTGTTGCTCACTGCAGCGTGGCCAGGGCAACAGCCAGCCTGCTTCTCTAAAATACATTGTCTGACATTCATCACTCTTACATATACTAACATATAGTTGATTTGATATTATAGAAATACTATTACATGTATGCTCCATGAAGCTAGTCCATAAGGAAAAGAAATCAATGCTTCAAGGAAATAAAATTATTTTACCTTTCATATATAACATCACATTAGTGTTTTGTGCATATGTTTAAGAAATGGTAGTTTTCTTTTGGGTCTGGTCCGACTTCTCCCCAGCATTAGTGGGAGGCTGGTCTGTCAGAACAAACAGGCTCTGGATGACGAACCAATGGGAAGTCAAAGTCGTATTTGCCTTATTTCAGTTTTGTGTTTAAAGACAGCTTTACATTCATGGCCTTTCGTCTGCCCTTCCTCAGATGGGGGATTCAGAAAGGCAAAGAGAGAAGATCCTGTTTAAAACTTGTAAATCTTTATCCGTAGATACTCTCCTTTCATTTTACACAAAGGATTCAGTTACAAATTGAATATGGAAGCATATAAATCCATCCCCAGTAACCTTAAATACTGCAACAGTTAAGGATTATTAAACTTCAGTAGGTTCTTTAAGGGAGGTATCTAAAGGATTGCAGTTTTCTTTTTGTCATCAGATGACCTAGATAAGGTTATTTTGGGATCTGAAAATAAGCTTAAAATATTTATTGTTGTCTTAGTGCTGATCACTTGTAGCAAATTTCAGTGATCACAAAGTAATGGAATGTAGGAGATGATTTACAGAAGGCTCAGTGTTCAGAGTTTTATCCGAAAGCACTGAGACTTGCCAGTCATTTTTATGCAAGAGCCAAGCACTGTACTTGTAAGAAGATGGCCTGTGTTATGTTTTTCTTGCAAGAGCTTTATGATGTTTATGAAAATACGTGATTTGTAAATGGATGATATGTAAAGTCATAGCAATGTAAATAATACTGTCTTGGTTAGCTAAAATGACCTTTGTATCAAAATTAGTTTAATTTTATTCTTACTGCTTTGTAGAAGTTCTTCTTTGCTGGAGATTCATGAGCATTTTCGATTTTGTATGTTAGAGCTGGTCAAAATGATGAGAAAGGTTTCTGCAAGCAGATTTGTTTCCATTCTACAGGTTTTCAAGCAATCGGGTTTTAATTTTTTGGCTTGACTCAAAAAATACTTGCAAGAACTTCAGCAAATTATCAAACTTCCTAAACATTTTCCTCTATGCAGAATTGTTCGAAAAAAAGTCAAATATTCTGAAGCGACGTGTTTAAAATGTGGAAAGGTATCAGTTAACAGAGGAAACCTGAAATGCGGAGAGATTTGTGTGTGTGAAATCTTTACTCTTGGAAAGAGGCCTTGTTTCTGTCAGAAACCAGCAAACACTTTCTTACTGTTTTCATGTACAGAATGTAATGTAAATGTGAGGTAAATTTTGCCTGGTATTTATGTGGATGCTGTAGCCTATACTTTCTCTCTCCCTTGCCATAAATATTTGCATAATTTCCCTGTTAATATGCTGAGGCAACATGATGAAATCAGAGGCAGCTAAATCTTACGTCTTTGATAGGATATTTGCTTTTCATTTTTTTGTTGCTCCGTTCAGAATCTCCTTTGTGCCTCAGGGCCGTGAAGGGGCTGCAGTGGTACTTCTAAGTTACTGCTTTTGTCTTGCCCTCTCATAGGTTTTATTTGCTTTTCCATCTGTCCTGAGTACTCAGGTGAAACCAGTTTGAGGAGCAACTGCCTAATGCTGTAGTCTCTAGATTTTACCACCCATCAGATGTGTCCAGAGTTGTGAACACTGGGTTTTCACTTATCTAGTAAATGTTCTTTCTGTATCTGTCACGTTACCAATTAGTAGTTCTCAGGTGATGTCATTATACCAAGAACGATCTTTTTGTCCCTTCTGCCTCTCTGATTTTCCCTTCTGCCATGATGTTTAACCAGTCATTATCTCCAATTTCTCATCTAAGCCATAAGGTCATATTATACAGGACTGATTTTTTTTTTTTCTATTTCTAGCTGTTCGTTCACTCTATTTTCTCTAGCCTTTCTATCAATAATAAATTTTGCTGAGACCTCAAGTATGGGCATAGGCAAGTAAAAACTCTTAAAACAACATATAAAAGGACTGATTCATTCTTCAGCTCCTCAAGCATTTTCTTAAATGTTTTTCCTAGCATTTTTTTAAATGTAGAAGCTATTTCAATCTAGATGTATTTGCAGCTTTGGACTCTTTGGTCCAGATAATTGCAACTTCATTTTATTCTTCATATTGCGTAAAGTGCCTGAGATTAAGCGACTGAAATAAGGCACGTACTTGTGCATACTTTTCTCAAAATGAAAAACAAGATTGCAAAGATATGGAAGCATTTTCATTTTATTTCAGAGCTCACTCTTTACCACTTTTGTGTAATAATTTTAACTGTTAAGTTGCTAGAACCCATATTGTCTCTCCAAGTGGAGACTGGTGGTGACGCTTTTTTCCAAGCTTGTTTTGGAGTTACCAGAGTTCTTTAAAGAAAAGTAATCCTAACTGAGGGGGTGGGAGGGTGAAGAAAGATTTTTTTTATTATTGTTATTCCTCAAGTCAGTATCCATCTTTTGTGGATTTCTTGGATGTGATTGGCAGGCTGTCATAAGGACAAGCTGTTTAGCCATTTTAAACATTCCTGTAAAGGTATGAAATGCAGAATGTTTGTAAGATGTTTCTTTCTGCAGCTCCCTTCTGCTGTTACGCACCCTAGCAATATTGCAGCTCTGCTTTCAGTTTTGCTGAACTTTCACAGCAGAGCACAATCCTACTATGAAATTCATTGCGCTCATAAAACATGTATTTGTTTCTTTCATCTCAAAGGGTCAAAAAGCATCATAAACTTTTCTCAGGAGAAGAAACTTCTTTAGTTTTCTGCAGATTTTGACAATGCAGATAAAATGCTTTGTTAAAATCATAGAGGTTATGTTCTTAGCGTTGGCCTCCCAATTTGGAGACCTTCTTTGGGTTGAGAAAGGATTGCTCCAAAGAGATTTTTTGTTGTTGTTGTGGAACCTCTAGTTTTTCATTTGTTTGACCTCTGTTCAGGAGCACTAACAGTGAAAAACAAAGCTTGAATATATGGCTGTATGAGAGGGAAATGTTGCTTAAAAAGTAACCATCAAGAGTCAAGGGTTCTCTTGCTATACATAGCTCTTCCAAAGGCTTTCTATTGTTAATAATTGTTTATGCTTTTAAGTTGTTTAAAAGAATTATAAATGGTTAAAATCAGCTGTAAATGTTTTCAAGTTCCAGGAGAACCCACAACAGAATCAAATATTTTGATTCTTACTGTGACTTAATAAACCCAGGGCTTCTGTTTAAATAAACTTCTTGCTTTGTATCTGTCCTTTTGTTGAAAGTAGTCCTCCTGTCTTGGTGCGACCTTTTCCTTAAGCCAAGGAGGTGCTCATTCAGTGTTTGAGTCTGTGTTTCCAAAGTGGCTTTCCATAAGTTTCTTTCAAAAACTGGTACTTTGTGGCTTGTAAAACTTGCGTAGTTTTCAGTTCCCCTTGAAAGGCCTTTTCTTCTGCAAAGTTCACAAAAAAAGAGGGATTGTTTTTTGTTGTTTTTTAAAACACAAGCTCAGGAAAAGCAAACAGAGACCAAATTGCTAAGTCTATTGCTGTGTTTCTTAAGGTTTTATCCTGTAGCCTGCTGCTGTAGTCTCTGTGCAGCCCCATGGTTAATAAAATGAGATCCCAAGTGAACTTCCTTGAGTCTCTTTATCCTCTGCCATGGTAGGAAACAAAGCCCGGTGTAATCCTGAGATGATCATGGCTTGTTTTCTTAGCTTTATCAGAAAATAGAACCTGGACCATGACCTAGACATGGCTCCGTCTCTCTCTGGATGGCACATTCTCCTCCTGCGTGTTTTTAAACTGTTCAAAACACAAGGGTTATCTTCCTGACAAGTTTTTCAAAAGTTCTGCTGCTAACCCTAACGGGATGAGATATATATATATATATATATATATATATATATGTATGTATGTATGTTTTTTTCTTCATGTACGGATACCTTTCTTTCAGTAACAGCATTCAGCACTTGTTTTCACTGCAAAAAAAAAAAAAGCCTGTTTCAGCAACCACTGATGGGGTTTCTCTCTGTGTGAAGCAGGGCTTCTAACGAAATAAGGGTAAAATGAGGCGATATTTAAAAAGGTAGAGCCTCTCGACTTCCTGATACTATTTTTCAAAGCCAGAGTAGAGTAACAATGAATTTCCCCTGTCTGCTTATTCTCTAGATGCAAACATTTTATTTATTTAGTTAAATGCCTTTGCCCTAGCTGCTTGACCTGGTAAGTTCTGGTGTGCAGAGTGTGTAGTCTGAGTGATGATTGTTATCTTAGAGGTTCTTTTAAAGGGCAGTGCACCTCTGTTATTTCATGTATACATACTATTAGCTAAGGGCTTCGGTAACCAAACAGGCTAAGGGGTAGAGGTTAGATCTAAGGAAATGGAAATCGGTGGTCTTAGCTCTTTGTTGCATTTAAACAGAAATTATTTTTTTCTACTTGTTTTTAACTGTAAAAATATTAAAACGTTGTCTTGGTTCCCATCTTTTGCAGAAAAAAATGGGGATGTAGCAGACTTTCCCCACCTATGAGAGGAGGGAATGCCTAGGCTGCACAGGATCCTAAGGGATCTTTTCCTCTTGTGTTTTAATTAAATGGGCATTAAGAGAAAACAACAGGCTTAAACAGGAGGGGTACAACTCTGTTCTGTTTAACAAACAGTATTTGACTTCTCACTTCTGCTGTAGAAGTTTGTTAGTCTCTAGTCACCATGGGTGTTTAGCAGAAATGTAGCTTCAGTTTCTGATGGATAAGTAAAATAAAAGTTTTTCTTTTATTTCAGAGTTGGCAAGTCTTGAATGGACATGTGCACTTTTAGCACACCTGTAAATCAGCTGAAGCAGGACTCAAACTGAGTTTTACTGCTTTCTTTAGCAGATCATACCTTTTGTAACAGCAAACAAACCCTAAACCTGTGAGTAATATAGCCCTTAAGAGGGCAACCTGTGAAAGAAAGCACATGTAGAAGCACGGCTGTCATCTTCTCCAGCACATGGTGAGCACAGCACTTAATAGAAAAAGAAATGAAGTGGCTTTGGCCTGTGGGAAGCCACTCTGGCAGCCCCAGTAATGAGTGACTGAGTGAGTGAATGACTTTGGGGAAGTGGCTTCCAGATGAATGTAATTAAAAGCTTGTAGGAGCCATTCTTCCCATGGCTGGTGTGTACCCTCTCTGCTTAATCAGGAGCTAAAGAATTCATTGGCTATTTTTCAAGTTTTCCAGAGTTTTTTTTAACATTCCTAGTTTGAAGTGACTAAATGGGGACAGTGAAAGTGACTTTTTCTGCCTGTGATCAAGGCAGATTGTGTAATCAGTACTGAACGCCGAGTTCTTTTTAGTGTTCTGAAAAAAAAAAAAAGGTATTTTGCAGTTTTTTTTCTGTCGTTTCCTAAAGTAGTCTGGAAATAGACAAGTAGAGGGCAGCAAAGTCCTATTTAAATAAAGCTCAAACCACTTTTTTGTATGGGACTTTTCTGTTAAGGTAAAGATCCTTGTGTCAGTTTGATGCGTTGGTTGATGCTCTTGCTGATTAAAAATTAACAAAAAAAAAAAACTTAAAGATTTTTAGGATCCAAATAACTTCAAAAAGAAAACTTTTCTTGCAGCATGGATAAGCTGGTTGTCAAGTAGCAGGAAAAAAAATCATTTGCAAAATAATTAAAGAATGGCTTTTTCTGTGCCAAAATCTATAATGACTGACAACACACTAGATTGTATAAATGGAAGCAGAATGATGAAATCTTGTAGAGATATTTCCCCCTTCATTTAAAGAAGGAAAAGGCAACAAGAGCTTTGCCTGCAGGTTTGGATTGATTTTTAGATAAATACCCTATCTAAGCCTCATTTATCTTGCAATATAAAATTATTTGTATTATTCAGTGATGACATACTCTTCCCCTGGCATTCCTTAAGTGTAGTTATGAAATAATGGCACAGCTTAAACTCTGTTATTTCTCCAATGTCAGTGGCTGAACTATAAACGTTCTGCAAGAGGAACAAAAGTGCTAAAGCAAGAAGGCCGCTCTAAGGGAAGAACGATTCTTATGAATTTCTCCAAAAGGGAATATTCCATGCAATATCTTAGACATTAATAATGAATGTTGATCATTAATGCAGAAAGCTAAATTTACTTCATTAAATATATTGGAACGCTTATTCTTCAGTTAAAGAGTACAGCATTAAAATAGCTGTGCTGGAGCTGCCTGGTACTAGTATTGCGTAACACTGAGTTTAGAGAGCACTTTGCTCTCAGAGCCTGGCGTGACAGTGAAGATCAGCACCTGGAGCTGGCAATAGTCACGCTTTGCTGTGGCTTTCGGTTCTGATGCAGGCGTTCAAATGTTCTGGTCCGGTTTTAGAGTTACCTTTCATATCACATAGATTCACTGAAGACAGGGAGTTTCACACTGCCCCACAGCTCTAAAATGCTGAGATTTTATACAATTTGATCCAAGCTGTTGGTGTTGAAGTCCTTGGTCTTGTCCGCTTTGCTGTCTATATGCATACTTGGAACCCGAATTCTTCCAGTCACATAAAAGTTTTCCTGAGTTCTCTCTCAGGTAGTTATAAATCTCGCTGCTTTGTTCATGGTGGTTTAATAACAAAAAGCAGGAAAAGAAAAAAAGGGACCTATACAAACTTGAATGCAACTTTAGTAAAAGCCAGTACACTCAAAGGTGCTGTCTGTCCTTTGGTGTATTTCAGACACAATGTTTTGCAAATTTAAGTTGGGAGACTTCTGCTAATACTGTTTGTATTTTTATCGGTTCTTGTCAAAACATTCAAAAACATTCATACTATTTTAAGCATATTGCACCTATTGTCAACAGGTGGCTCCCTTTGAATGCCACAGAGAACACATTACAACTTCCACACCCTCAGTCTTATTGTGTTTTTAGGGTTTGGGTCGTGGTCTTTGCTTTTTTTCTCCCCCTCTTCGTTCATTCTCAAGACTTCAGTGGGGCCTGTGAACTATATACCATGTCTAGGGATTTGAAATGCTTTATTGAAGGATGTTATATTAGATTTTCCTTATCCTTTTTGTATAATGTCCTTCCCTGGTCAGAATCTTGAACTAGTTATTATGGCAGAAGCTGTTGACACTGAATTATTGCAGTAATTTTGAAATACTTCCTGTTTTATCTTAACTAGCTTTCAGACAGATTACTTTGAACCCTATCTCCTCTGATAAATAAGTTTTAACTTGTGTTAAGGAAATTATTTTGCTTAGGTTTTAAACTTTCATTGTTCATTTATATAGAGGAACAATATCATGTTATTTATGTTTGTCAAAAATGAATACAGATTTATAAAAACTGTATTATTTTGTTATGTATGTGTTAGAGTAAAGCATGTTTACGCATTAGAGTAGGTATATGTTGCTGTCTGCATTTTAGAACAGTAAGTATTTAAACATTAGAATATGTATTGCCTGTTAATTCTTCATTCAATTGTCAAATATTTGGATCTACAAAATAAATCAAAAAATAAAGCAATCTTGTATATAGTGTAGCAACTGAAAAAACAATCCCTGAGTGAGAAAAATAACTGTACCTAATATGTTATATTATAGTGTAAAGTTGTGGATTTCTCAAATTTGAACCTTTATACTGTAGCAGCATAAAGGAGCTCCAAGTCAGGAAGGCTGTTTTAATTTATGCATGGCTAACACTTAGAAAATGATTAATGAATTTTTAATACAATTGCATTTTTGTTGTTTTTTTTATAGAAGAGAGCAAGGCAGTTGCAGTTAAAGCAAGATTTTAAGCACTGCTACTTTGAACCCAAGGTAGGTATGCAACACAGATTTATGATCAGATTGTATCATCTAGAAATAAGCTAAGCTGGAAACTGGAATAGCACTAATTATGTAGGCATCACAAAAGCATAGCTACCATAATGTGCAAAATATTGCATTTTTCATTGGCAAGCTAAGTCTGTAGTGCTGCTGGTAAAAAAACAGATTGACATTTGGTCATTATTTCTTATCAAGGGTGTTTTACTTGTAATGCTATTTGACAGCTATATTCTAGGTCTGACAGCATTGAACCAGCTTAATTCCCACTGAACTGCTCTAAATACGTGGTATTGCAATCAGTTTAACAACCCCTGGAGGCAATAAAATCTCTCCTTTGAACACACACAAGGGGAAGAAATCTAAGATTTATAAAGGGCAGCAAGTATTCAAGATAGGGGCAAAGTTTATGTGTGAGCCTATAATTGATGTTTCCTTTGTTGGAAAAGAAAGCTTGAGGATGCTTTAAGAATTAATCTTTAACAAGTTCTAATGTGCACTAACAAGATCTGTTCAAGATGAGTGAGGGAGATATATTATACTGGGAGTTTTGTCAGATTCAGGCAACAATGAAAATTCAAAGGTACTGTGTTGTTCATGAACATTTTTTGTGCAGATAAGGAAACTTCACAATTAGATCTGAAATCTGCCAGAGCTCCATGCTGCAGGTAGGTGGTTACGGAGCTTGTAGCTTAGGCTGCCTGCAGTCTGCCATATATCCAGGTGGGTATTCCCATGGTTGTAAGCACTTCCCATTATTTGTACTGAACATACAGGATAAATCAGGAAGGGACTTAATTGATAGACTGTTTTTTTTATTTATTCTTGCAACATGCATTTTGGCAAGATAAGGATGGATGCTGATGAGCTTACTAAATAGTATTACCTTCCAAGGGTTTCCAAGTGCTTTAAAAATGTTGAGATATACATCAATATGTACATCATACACACAAAATATATGTCAATAAAAGGTAGCTGCCTCTGGGATCAAAGATGGTGTCTCTTTAATAGGCTATGGGGACACTTGGCTTTTAGGAATAGAAATGTGAAAAAAAATAAAATATTTGCAGCTGGCAAATACCCCTTATGCCTTTTTGTTGTTGTTTATGTCCAAAAGATATCTTCTGCAATATGAGAAATTTCTTAAAGACAAGTTGTGACGTTGTTGCAGAAAGATGGCTGATTTCTGTGGGTTTATCAACACTATTTCACCGTCTCCTGGTGCATGAGGTGAACATCGCTCCCCTTCCTCTGCTTGATCTGTGGCAGCCGAAGCGAGTTAGGGTGAAGGGCTGATCGCATTTTCTTTCAGTTATTGCACAAAGGGAAGGAGGCGCTGGGCTGGTGGAGGAGCTTGTCAGAGCCAGGGTATCGGTTGCCATACTTTACTAACTCTCACAGTCCATCTGAAGGACATCCAAGGGAGTTATGCAAAAATATAAAGGCACTCCTGGCCAAGTAATTCAATGTTATTACTAATGTCAGAGGAACAGCTTGTTAAAATTTATTACTAGAATCTTTAGCATGGCTTGTGCAGGGTTAAAATGTAACTAAGACGGGTCTGTGTGCTCCACAGCACAATGCAGTGACAGCTTTTATATCTGTAAAGCCGTCAGTAGGTATGGGGAGCTTGGGGATATTCTCCCAGGTGAGGTGGTGAAATAGCCCTGTTATTGAAAGAGGACAAGAAATCTCAGGTTATCGTAACTTGTAAAGAGAGCTCTAAATATCAAGGAAATGTGCTCACTTTTTCTGTGATATCAGAGAAAGAGGCCCCTTTCATAGTGGTGGAAATGTGTCTGAGGTGGTATTTGCTACTGCGGTGACAAGCAGCAGCCACTTGAACAGGCAGCTCTCGGAGACCTTCCAGAGAGAGATTCAGGCACCTGCAGTGCTGGGGTGCCCGTCATTCTAGCAGAAATCACCAGTTCCTGAACGGGATGTTTTCTGTGCGTGGTGCTGTGGCAGATTAATGCAGACAGCATGGGGTTCTAGTCTTTTTTCACCACATTTTTTTCAGAGGTTACAAAGGACCTTCCTGAGCTAACTTGGCAGAAGGATTTTTTTGGTGTCGTGTAGTTAAGCTTGTTAATCCTGTAGCCTCTTTGTTGTGATCGTTAAGGTTTGGGACTGTCTGCTTCAGTGGTGATTCATTACCTTCCAGAAATAAAGGTAACTTTTTTTCATAAGAGTTATATTAGCAGGCACTTGCACTCATACAAAATCAGATACATATTTGTAATGGCGGAGTAGATGGTTGCAGTTTTGATGCTGTAATTGTTTGAGTTTGACTTTTCTGAATCAAGAAAATCTCATCCAGAGAAAGAGAGGCCTTTACAGTGCCTGCACTTCGGTGTCTGAGTAAGCTTCTGCTTTAATGTGGAAGCAGGGGGAAAGAAGCAAGATTCCTCTTCCTTAAATCTTTAATATAACAAAGTACCCGTGAGATGCTACAAACAGCTGGGCATATCTTCTTTAGAAGTATGAAGAATATCTTTGCTCCAACTGATGTCAGTTGAACTTGAGCTTTCATCATAGGAAAAACTGTAAGCCATTTGTATCTTTTTTGTTTAACTACGTTTTACAAATTTGTTCAATATTGTGGAAAAATTGTAATGAAGTTTTGACTGTATTCTGGCATGCCCTTTACCACTGTACTCCTTACCTATGAAAAGTTGCTGTTCATTTATTATTGTCTTTGCTTTGTAGACCTTTAAGTCAATTAGCATGGGTGTTTTTCATGTAGCTCATTTGTGGCTGGGTGTAGGGCTCCCACATAAGTGTACATGTAGGACAGTCTGGACCACATTGTTAGGTTGATTATCAAATATGCTAAAACAATTGTGTTCAGTTGGCTAAACAGTAAATATCTCTGCTTTTCTGACTCCTTTTCAGTTTTCATGTTTTACTTTGTGAATAACTTGGCATCACAGTACTGTTTATAAGGCAATTCATTATAGAGCTTGTTAATTTTTTTTCTTAATGAAGCTTTCCACATAGCAAATAGGCGAGTCTGACTTCAGTCAAGCATAGTTTTTGTGGTTCAAGTCATTATTCTGGTCAAAAGCCATGATCTTTAAATCAATTCTTTAAGTGTTTAATTGCCAGTGGTGAGAAACTTTAAAACTCTTGTCAATGCAGCTGGTTTTAAAGAAAGAATCTTCACTGTCCACTTTTTTAATATTGCAATAGAAGTTCAGTTATCCCTTTAATGCCCAGTAGTTTGATTTATCCACTTGCATCCTGCAGGAAGAGACTGTTCCTTTTGGCTTGTCAGTGAACTGTATTAGCAAAGGGCAGCTATGGTAGTAATATGAAATTTATTACAAGACACTTATAAGTAAACAACACTTGTGATACATGAAAGTTTTTGTGATTTTTTTTTTGCTACTTTCTCATATATTCACTAATTTTTTAAAAAAAAGTTGATTTTGAGCAGGTTTTCTGCTCATTACTGTAAATTATCAAGGTATTACTCTAAGTAATTAAAAAAAATTAGGTAGAGGCACTAAATTCATGTCTCATAAATGAAGATTTTAGTATGGAAAAAAAAGTATGTCATTGGTCATAGAATGAATTATAAATGAGCCAGTGAATCTAGTGGATCATTTCAAATTACTGATCTTAGTCAACCAGGTAAGCAAAGATGGCTAAAAATTGGGTTAATTACTGTAGCTTGAGTTTTAGCTCAACAGCTCTTAATTTCAACTTTCAAAGGCTACACAAACCAATTTTGTACTCTTAGATTATAATGAGCAGTCTTTATTCTTTAATCAGTTCATCCAGTATCTGGCTGTCTACTGTAACGTTCCTTTGAAGTCTAGAAAGATCTAACATAATTGAAGAAATGTCGAACTACTTGACTCTCTCTTTTTTAATATAAAGGAATTAAACATTAATCAGACTTGTGCATCTCAATTAAGCCAATTAAAATTATCACAGAATGTACTGCGCAGAGCAATAGGTAGCTTTAATGTTTGAATACATTATCAACTTTTACCTAATGTTCCTTATTTAAGATGTTTGTTACTGAAAAAGGAAATGCATGCCGCCCTTTAAAGAAAGCTACCATTGTTTAAAAAGAGTTTGACTCACTTCAATCAGGTAATATAACTCACTGTCTGTATGCAGAAGATATGCTAAATTTTGTGTTTAGTTAGAAGTAATACTGTGGATTACTTTAGGTCTTCCTATGCCAATGTAATTTCCATATTTTTGTGCTGATTAGGCTTTTCTTGTAAGAAAATTAGTACATATATGAATTTCTGTCATAGGGAAGTATGGCTTGGTCTTTACTGGCTCAAGTATATATGCAAAGTCCATATAATTACTAATAATTTGTAACAAGTGTTAATTGATAAACAACTCCCTCTGGTAGCCTAATTAAAGCTTTAGGATAGCAAGGCGATTTACAACTGGGATTGATCTCAATTAGTCAACAAAATCTGTGTAGTGTGTTCAAAGAAGAAGGAGGAAATTTAGCCTAGCGAGGCTTTGGGGATTTTGTCTTGAAGTCTTTACTTTTTTTTTTTTTTTTCTTTTTTAAATAAAAGAAAATCACAAGGTCTACTAATGTTTTCTGCAGTGATCTACCTACTGTATACTATGCTTATCTTTTACGCTCCCCCAGCACTTGTTCTTTCATTTGTTTGTTCATTGTCAGGTTACAGAACAATATTCAAACATTTCTTTTCATTATACACAATGTGATAAAAAAGTAATTTCATACAGAGATGTACATTTTAGAATAACACCCCCAAGAGACCACAAACTAGAGAATGAGAAACATTTAAAATATGTCAGTTTTTGATCTCACTTCGAGATTTGTTTATAAACTGGCATTATGCAGCCTTAATTAAAAGATAACACAGGAAAGATGGCATTAGGGAATAACTGGATATGTGGAAGCCCACTGATCTTATAAAGTCAGCTATGCTGTTTCAGGATTCACTACTCTTTTATCATTTGGACTGATAGTAAGAATATAATCTGTGAGTACTTGAAATTGCCCCTGTGGAATAAAAAAAAAAAAAAGTGTCATCTCTGTTAAAACTAGATCACAGACTGGCTGCAAACAGCTGCTGAAACATTAATTAATTTGTTTGCAAATAAATCATGGATATGTACTAGCTGAAAATACTGGTATAAACAAGCATGAATGTTGTGCTGCTTAGATTACCTATGGATCCCTGTTTGGTCTTCATTTTTAAGATAACTTTATATGTACCAACAAAACCAACACACAGACCAAATATTCCGGAAGCTCTGAGCCTTTTGCATTAAAGTTTTCCTATAGACATTTTGATGTGCTGAAATGCAAATCAGTTGCAGTGCTTTAAAAAAACACACATCCATTTTACATTTGTGTGGGACTGAACCTCATTTAAGAAAGATTTGTTAATCAAAGAGAATGAAATATTTTGGTGGAGGCAAATGAATGTGGGTTTAGCAAGTTTTCAGCTAAAAATATGGTTTGATTTCAGCTGTGCAATTTGTTCCTCTGTATCTTGAACGTTGCTTTAGGTTGCTGTGCAGCATTCTTGTATAAATACTGCATATTTTTCAAACTTGGTTTAAAAAAATACCTGTTTTTCGTTAACTGTTGAGGGTACTGTTTAATGTCTATGACTTGTTTTAAAAAGCAGGCCAAATCCTGGCCTTGTAGCTTCACCAACCTAAAGCCCAGGCAGATGTGCCCAAACCTGCACTTGTGACAACATTCCCATCCTTGGGGCTACCCTTAGAGCTGTTCTGGTGCTTCTCACTATACGGGCAGGATTCGTGACTCTCGAGTGCTGCCCTAGGAGCTGCATATGGTGGGAAGAGAGGGAGGGAGATGACACCGCAGGCTTTGCCCCTTGATGTAAGCTTTATTTTCAAGAATGTAAAATTAAAGGTTAGATTCTGCCAAAGGACGAGACTTGCATATTTAATGTGAACAACAGAGGAAGGCTCTGGATTCTGATAAATTATCTCCGAGTGTCAGGCTGTTCTGTTACAGAACAGAGACCTTAGAGGATATGGCTAGGAAGGATTTCTTGGCCCCAGTAAATCCTGTGTTCTCAGAATGTCAGCTGCATGAGAGAGCAGCTGGGACTGGCTGCCTTACGAGCATAGTTTCTCCTTTGCTTTCAGAAAAGGTTTTGTCTTCAATCTTCTAACATGGCGAGTGTCATTTGGAAAAGTATGTATTTGTTAACAAGAGAAATGGTGAAAATGAAAACCACGCATAAAAATGAAAGCAAAACGTCTCCCATAGAGGAGCTAATGCTGTGACTTCATGATGATTAAATTCAGTGACCCCCTCTTCCCCTTCTCCATTTTGTATAGCCCAGCTGAATTGTCATATGAAAGCCCATACTCCTGGTTTCTGAGGAACCAGCCCACTAGCCAGATTTTCCTGACAGCGGAAGGATGGGTTTTCCTAAGTTTGGCTGGTATTTGAGCAGTACTGGCGTCTGGGTTATGACTGTACACAGACCTTAAGACCACCTCTTCTGTAGGTAGTGCCAGGTGTAGTATTGCTGCCAGGAGCGGTCGCCTTGGGCTCCGGGCAGGTATTCCTGCAGAGCATGCAGCGAGTGTTCTAGCAGCCAGACTTGAGATGGAACATCTATTTATCACTACTTTCATCCTAATATGGGAAGCTTCAGATCATTTAGTCTTTGTTCTTAACAGCACTGTCTCAGAAACCACTGGGTAGAGGCTGTGTTCTTTTGGAATTTGGGGCCTGTTACGGCTTTTTCAGGGGTTAACGTGACTGCCCCAGAAATCGTCGGTCATGTCTGTCTGCTGTCCATGCCCCAGGGCCTGCCCATCACCTGGTTCCGGTTAAGCTATTCAGCTTGTCATGGTGTAGGATAACCACTAGCCTGACTCTTTGGTAATAGTCTCTATCCCAGTGTTTACCCTTCATATCTTCCAGGAAAGAGGAAGAAGCTTTTATTTCATTTTCACCAGTATTACTAGTTTAACTGTCTCTTTTTTAATATAGACTTTTTTTTTTTGTAATGGTGTGGGGGAGGAGACTTTAGCCCAAATATGCAGCAGCATTTGCATTTGCCAGTAGGTCAGTATTTGAGGATAGCTTTGTGCTCTTAGAAGTTATTTTTTTTACATGGAAGATGTAAATGGC
Source organism: Nothocercus julius (assembly GCA_013398735.1). Lineage (NCBI taxonomy): Eukaryota > Metazoa > Chordata > Aves > Tinamiformes > Tinamidae > Nothocercus > Nothocercus julius. Next base: position 1,771,203 of record VZSV01000147.1, on the reverse strand, counting down.
TGCAAGAAGCCAGTTTATGATATCTGGCCACTCTGCTGTGTTGAAGCAAGCAGAGAGCCTGAAGAGAGAGGTTTCATTGCTGTTAGGAGAGAACTTTTATTAGTGCTTCCATATTTCTGCCTGGAAACCCCTGGGTATCAGTCCATCTTGAGGTGTGTGCTGCCCTGGTGCAGCCTGGAGCACGTCAGCCTTCCTGCTCCGAGTGTTCTGGGTGTGTTCACACAGGTCTGCAGTGCCTGTGCAGTTGGTCTGACCCGTCTTGCTGCTCTGCTGCTCAGTGGAATATCTGTGATGAAGACAAATGTCTAAGTCCTAAAATGGTGGTCTTGATGGATTCCAAGGCAGAAAGAGTCTAAATAATCCTGGAAGTACAATAACTTCACAACACTGTCTTTCGGTGATACAGGATACGAAACACCCAGCTGAGGATGTGAAATTAGGAAGACATAAATTTTGAGAGGTCGTTTTATTCCTGATTTCAAGAAGGCCCCATTTTCTATCATCCACTTCTGAGTTTCAACTGCACCTACAATTATTTCAGAAAAAAGTTAAGACCACTTGTGTTCGTAACAGATTATGACATTATATGGGTAGCCAGGGATGAGCAGGATCCTCACCGCTTTTAGCGCAGATTGTTTTGGCTTGTCTGTCTGCCATTCTGATTCACTGTGTACTGTTAAAATTTGCTTTGGCCATTGCAGTGGCTGGACTTAAATATAGTACCTCCTAATCTGAATTTAACACACTTTTCATGTGATGCAAACTGTTGTGGGATAAGACTTAACCATGTCCAAGAGGTAAAGCTGACTGTGGGATGTGGTAAGCTGTTCCATTTACTATGTTCCCATGCCGCAACCCTAAATAATGGTCAGTTTTGTGGTAAATCTGTAGCTTTGATTTTACTGGCTCAAGTTTTAGCATTTCATAAAACCAAGAAATAGAAATGAGCAGTGAGAAGGGGTGATATCAAAATAAAACAGAGAAAAAAAATCCTTTTTACTGCAATGCCTGCATCTTCCTTTAACTCTTCTGGTCCGGAAGTTCCTGATGCCAATGGCACTGATCATTCAAGTTTTTTTTTTTTTTTTTTTTTTTTTTCCCCCCCCTGTTGATCATACTGGGCTCCTTTATCATCTGCTTGGTCTCCATTAAGGTTGTGGTTGGCATAGCTTGGGCTAAAACTGTCTTCTCAGAATTGCCTCCTCCATGATTCTCTCAGGCCTGCTGTATTGCATTTTTTTTTCTGTCGTTTTGTTTTATTTTTCAGTTTGAAAAGCCATATACATTTAAGGTCACCAGGCAAAACTGAAGCAGGAGTTCAGGGAAGGGAAAACACAGGGTTCGGCCAGTTTCAGGTTGCTCTATGCTGCTGATTTCTTTGAAAGCTCGTTCACCTTCATAATCAACTTTAAAATGCTTTAGCTATGTATTTGTTTTCAGCCAGTGTCCCGTGCTCATCTTGCTCCTCCATCTAGGAGAGCGGGAGTCCCTCTGTCAGCAGGACCCACGAGCTGTCTGGAGGGTGATGTTTGCAGGAGGCAGGAACTTGTGTTGCTGCCAGACCATGAGGGACTGCTGAGGACCTGAATCCAGCCCTCCCTCTGGGTTTGGCTGCTCTTTGCAACTGATTATAATTGTAAATTTGCCCTTAAAATAAAAATCTGTTTAAAGAGCAACTTTTGCCTTGGGGCAACCTTGTAAGTGGAAAATACTTGTCCAAAAAGGAGTTTACTTGGCTTATGATTTCCTGTAATCCCTAGATTGTTCTCTTAAGTATTTGTACGAGAGTGAAGAACTACCTTCCACAGCCCAGTGTCTACCTTCCTATTTGTACTTGATTTTGTACTGCAATTGGCATCTCTTATTTTATATCACAGCCAGTTCCCATAGAAATGACAGGATACTCAAAACCTCTCTATCCTGTCAGGATCTTCCCTTCAGACCAAGTGGTTGAGGTTAAAATTCAAGTGGTTGAGAAGTGGTTGAGGAATGTTGCCTCAGGAAGTTAAGTTCTTGGTTCTTTCTGTCAGCATAGGAAGATGGGATAGAATCATTTTGCCCATGGATGCAGCTTGTGCTGGACTAAAATGTGTGGCTGTTATTTGGCAGCAACATTACCCAACAATTTGGGATCAAGAAGCAAAGTGTCATACTTACCTGAATTGTGCCCTAATCACTTGATTGTCTGATTATTCACTATCTAATGTTGGGACTAATATTTCCCCAGTGATATAAAGGCTCCTGCTTCTTTGGGAGATTTAAAGAAATCTGAATGCATGAAGCTATTTGTGCAAAATAGGCCATGGGATGGCTACAACTGGTGCAAACCCAAGACAGGACAGTTTGCCACTGGGGTTCTTACTGAGGGATGACCCAGCCAGCTACTGGCACTCATTAAGAGGAAATGAAATAAATAACCAAGCTTAGCTAACCCTCTTTGTTGTCCTGCATCTCCTTCAATCATAAAGAATGAGTTTCTAAACAGTTTTGCTGCAGTTTGTTGTTGTCCTTGATTACAAAGTTAAAGATCAACTGATTCAGGGCCAGTCGAAACAAAGAAACTGCTAGGATTGAACCACGGGTAACTTTCTATTAAGTATGCCGAATTAAAACCTACACAAGCTACAATGCAAATCCTTTTTAAAATCAATGTGAATGTGCATGTAGGTAAAAATTCAAAGCAAGACTTGTATGGAAGCAGTCTGTGAACAAGAAAATTATTGTTAAAAAATAAAAATGCAGCAAGTATTCCTTTATGCTCCAAAATGCCATATGGTCAGTTATTTGGCATCACCTTTCTGAATCTGCTGGTAATGCTCTTACAGGCTGCCTGGCATCAGTGCTCAGGCAGGAGGCAATAGCTGAAAAAGTGTCCTGTGAAAAAGGCCCCAGCTTGAATGCCTCAGTCCAGGTGCTGGCACCCGGGCAGCGTTGGATTGCTATTGCTTCACGATCGGATAGGTTATGTTGGATTTTGCTTCAGTAAGAATTGTGTGGATGTAAACGATAGCATGATTTAACACTGTTCTTCTGGGTTTGTATATAATAATTACAAGAAAAAAAAAGTTTTCTTTTGTGCTATTTGCACAACAAATATAATTATCACTTATCTCATGGGGACTAAAACATACATGCTACATGGGGGAAGCAACATGAGGAAAAGGGTAAACAAGATCCATAACTTACAACATATGCTTAGAATAATTTATGGAAACAATGAGGGATGTTAATAAAGCAAAACTGATTTCTCTTCTCTTACACAATTCTGACCAGAACACTGAAGGACACCACAAATCCATTCATTTATTTCATAATTTGCAAAACAAATCCCTTCTTACACGTAGTATTTGTACAACATGAAATTATTATTCAATAAGTTGACATTTTAAACCTATTACTGTCTAAACCCATCTATTACTGAGCTATTCAGAGCACTAAGTTAACATTTACCAGAACATTCATCCTCACATCATGGGGAGATCAAGCTCAAATCCTTTATTTCATATTCAGATCTTGTTGGGTCAGGATTGAAAACTGCTACCTTTCTGATACTTTACCGAAAAGCCACTCTGAAATCCACAAAAGAATTATTATCAAGTTACTGCAGTTATTCAGCTAGATGTTGACTTTGATATGTCAACTCTCTGATCTTTAATAGAAAATTGATGGTCTTGCCCTGAGGGTCAGTCATATGCATGACCAGGATAGGCCAAGGTTTGCATTAAATTACACCCAGCCTTGCATTCTCATTCTCTGGCAGGCAAAGTCAAACAAAGCCAAATGGATCCCTTGCTAGTTTTGTTTTCTTCATTGTTTTGTGTTGGCATATGGATTTAATTCTGTAATGGGTGACTGCTGGGCACAATCCGCTTTATTGATTTTCTGGGGAGAGTTTTTGTGAGAGCACCCAGAAGTATAATAACATAAAAGCAACTGGTGCAATTTTTGTTCTTGCTGCAGTATGCGTTATAGCACTTATTCCACAATTGACTGTGTCACAGGAAATCAGATTAGATTTGTGTTTCCAATCAGCTTGTTCTTGAGAGCTTGCTTCCTTTGGCTGTGGGCTGACATGGTCAATTCTGCTGTGGCTTTTTTTTTGGTTCCTTTAAATTGTGTACTTGTGACTGCAATGAATGATGCAAGCTCTGGACCTTTTTCAATGCTGTTGGTTGTCAGTTCATTCAAAGTTGCATTTTTAACTTCTCTGAGGAAGGAGTGTGGAAAAACTAGGACATTGATGGTTTGGGACTCTGCTTTGGATTCTGGCTTCTGAAGTGTTGGCTGAAGCCACAGGGGGTTGGGTGAGGTGCTGTTCCATCCTTGCTTTCTTTGATGGTTGCAGATGAATATGTTGTGTCACAGCAAGTAAAGGAAATGGAAAAAAGAGAATATATTTTCCATAAAAGAAAAATTGTTCTTCAACTTCTGTTTCCTGCAACTGCTACACAAACACCATATCAAATCTGCCTATGGGGGTTTGGATGGCATGGCAGCATCTTCTGGTTTTATCTGTAGCTTCTTATAAGCTACTTAGGTTTATTGTTTAATTCACACCATTCAAAATGAAGACAGAAAAGGAAAATAATTTTTTCAGGTTTCAGAATGAATTGATATTTTCATACCAAATCTCCAGAAAAGATCATAGGACAAGTTTGGACACGTACAGTGATAGTAAAAGAAAGTCCCATTTCTTTCTGATTTGAAGTTGACCAATACAGTGGGAGCTGAAATCAGCACTCTTTAAACTGTCATGTGGCATCTGTGTGTTCACTTAGAGTTCGCCTTTCCTTATGAACTCTGGGGAAGGCCCGAGATAGGAAACCATCACTCTTTAGAGGTCTTACCATTTTTTTTCAAGGGAGCTGCTCACAGGAAGACTTTATTTATTGAATTTGCTTGTTGTTTATATTATTTTTTTTTGTTTTATTATCTTTTTGGTTAAATTTGCAAAGGCTTAGCTGGGAAGCAGCAAGCTCTCACCGAAGTGCAACAGGATCTAGTGTTCAGAAAACTTAACTGATTCAGGAAAACAAGTCTTATTGGTTTTCTGTAGGATTTATATTCTTAAATCTCTTAAATGCTTCTGAAAATGCCAGCCTTGGATTTGAAAGCCAGCCTTGGATTCCAAACATATGTGCTGAATGCTTTCATGGAAGCAGACTGTTTCTTCTGCATATGCGGTGTAGGACCTAGTTGTTTCGTAACAGATCCATAGAAGGTATTTAGCTGTTAGAAAAGGGATGTCAAACTTTAGATTTAAAGAAGAATGTGTTACAAATCTTAATGTGGGTGTTAGTACAGCTTTTAATGCCAAGTCAAGAGCATCAGTGAATATATAGGAGTGATTTTTAGGAACAGCTTTTGTTACTGCTTTGATGTGGATCTCCTTCATCAAACTCAGAATTAACTTTGCAGAAGTCAATAGACTTTGCACCCTTGTAAGTGACTGCAGTCAGGCAACCCTCTAACTATATATGCTATTATAGAGCAAAACATACAGATTATAAATAACATCACAGGGAGACTGGGTCTGCTTCATCTCTGCAGTAATTCTTCTGATATCCTTGGAGTTATATCAGGATAAATTTGGCCCAGTGAGATTAGTGCAAAAAGCAGACAGTGTTTCTTAGCTAGAAAGGTGCATATAAATCCCTGTAACTCTAACTTTGATCAGCTTAACACTCAGCTTTCTGTGTGAATCCTTTACTCTCTCTCTTATTTCAGAGCAGCTAATGCTAGCAAATGCCTACTGGACCTACAAAATTACAGTGCTGTACAGTAGAGGTGCTGTGAAACTCCCAGAGCATAGAAGTGATGCACAGATCAAACTGTCTTTCTCTTCCTTCTTGTGTGTGCATGAAATAGTGCAGATGCCTCCTCCAAATCTCTCTCTCCTTTTAGAGCCTGAGCCTGTGACCCACTGATTCCTCTCATCTCTCCTTAAAGCTTACTAGAGTCAAAAGTGCTCATCATCATTCATGGAGCAGGATTAGGCCCTTAATTATGCTTGGAAATAGGCATTCTGTTCAGGGTGATGAAACAGTGGCTTATCAGCCTTACCTGGTGGTGCTAATAACACTTCAGGTTTATGTAGGACTTCCAGCTATGGGTCTCCAAGAGCATTGTCAAGACAAGGACCTCCCTATCTCTCCCCCGACACTCCCAGTGTACATTATAAAACAATGTACAGCACCAGCCTATGTTTTCAGTCCCTAAGGTAAGAAGAGATTCTATGCATTCTTTAAAATAGCTCATCATTTAAAATTTTTCTGTATAATTAGGAAATGATGTTCATATGACAAAGTACATTCTTTAAATAATTTCAAAATAAGCCAGAGGCATTGTTTAAACCTAGTGTCAACATAAACTCTNAGAATAGTTAAATTTTAGCCAATAAGTATATGTTAATGGAGCAAGAACACTAAATGTCTTTTTCTGCTTTTTAAGGCATCGAACTATCTTTTAGTGCAAGTTCTGCCTCACAGCCAGATCTGGCCCCTTCTTCACCCTAGCCCTTTCATCTCCCTTTGTTCCATGTCTATGCTGAGACTGAGATTTTCCCACCTCTCTCAGTCTTACTGTGGCTCTGAAAGATGATTGCCTTCCGGTGAAGCCCTTTCCCCTTCTTCTGTACCCAAGCTCCATGTTCAATGAACATCAAAAAGCCTTATCATACCCTGATGGTTTAAATCTTTAAACAGAGAGTAACAGCCTGAGTACATCCAGACCCCTCACATCCTATAGTCTTGTCACTATGTGTTCCTGCAACAATTACCAGGAGAGGGAGGCTGCAGAGTGAATCAAGTAGTGTGTGTTGTCTCCCTGGACTCCATGCTGATGCTCTGATCAGGACTTCAGCAAAATTCTGTTTGAAATGAGAATAGACTAATTTTCATCAGACTCTTCTCAGAGGAATCCCATGTGGGCCAGCATGCCAAGGGTCATCATTAGAAAACTGCCTTCAAAAGAGCTGAGGTTTCTTGTGGCAAAGCTTTCTCCCTTTACTAAATTTATAAACATTTATGTAAAAATGTATACGTTAATTGTTCAGGTTCCTTGTATGCCTGCGAAGTAATGCCCAAAAACATTCTTGAGGAAATGTGCTTATAAAAATAACCCAAGTAAGGACAAAAATGTCCTCATTTTGACTGAAAATTCAGAATACTGTGATCAAAGGATGCTCTAACTCCCAGCTGTTCAAAGGGACTTATATTAAAAAAAAATTAGATGTGACCAAGAATAGAAAATAACTCATTAAGAGCTTAACTAGATGATGACAGGTGAAGCCGTCAGTTACTTAAACACTGTAATGTTTTCCTAAGCAGTTAGTTTTTTTTTTTTTTTTTTTTTCCTAAAATCAATTTATACTTTCTAGAAATCTTTATGAGATCAAGTAAAGTTTGTCTGCTGTGGAAAATAAGCACATACGCAAGCCATTGGGCTATGGAATAATTAAGACATCACTTTCCCTCCAGTTGTATTTTTGTAAGCATAGAGGAGAAATTATTGAATTTATTTTACACTTCCCATTTATCTATTTTCTTCTAAAGTAGTTCCAGTTCTTAAAAGGCAAAGGAAGGGTAATGGAAAGTCTATAAGAAAAAGAATGATGTCTGGAAGTTTAACTGTAAGCCTTCAGACATAAAGAAAAGGTCTTTTCTCTGTCTTTTGAGACTTGCAAGCAATGAATAGTAGGTGGATATGATTCTCTCCTCATTTTTATAGCTATTGTTTAGCTACTACAGTGTTTGTAAAATACATTAAAAAAAAATCTTTATAATTCTCTTAAGCAGCTTAAATCCCTTTTCACTTTCCTGAGGCAAAACCTGATTCACTTGCATATTTTTGGGCTCTGACCTTCACAATGCTGATCTCCCAACAGTAGTAGCCAGTTTCTTATTCTTTAAGTGCTAGAGGAATCATGAAAAATTCAGACACTGGGTTTCCCTGAGACCAATCTGGTGGCTTTGTCTTTGTGCTAACTGCTGCTTTCTATGCATCATTCAAAAGGTACATACTGTTGTCAGCCCCTGAACTGCTACTTGGTGTTAAACATGAATATTTGTAGCTTAGCAAGGGACTAAATTTAAAAAAATTAATATTTGACAACCTTTGAGAAGGCATTACTGGCATGAAACTATACATATGAAAGACTGTATTTGTGAAAAATGAAAACTTTCTTCACTGGGGCAATTCTAAACATTGCAAGGCTTGTTTTGAAATGGTTCTGATTGCTGGACTTTCTACTGGATAAACATATTATGACTATACCAAAGAAAATACTGTAGTAGAGCTGATTTTTTTTTTCCCTATATACTGCAGGGGAAAATTCATTCTGTGCATGTGCCACTAATCCTATCTGACCAGAAAGCAGAGAAGGACGGTATATGGCTTATTCCAGTTACACATCAGAGAGACGTCCAATGGTAAAATTGCCTTTTTCCACATTTCTTAATTAGAAATAGAATCAGCTTCTACTAATAGAATCTCTTATTAGTAACAAAAGGAATTGCTAGCTCTCTAGTTCAAGTGGCATATCTGCATAACTTATAGCCTTGAGAGCTTACGGAGTCACTCACACTCCTGGCAGAATGCCTTTTACTCTCCCATATTAATGAGTTGTTCTAAATTTAGTCTACTGTGACAAACTAATATTAATACAGTATTTTATGGCCCAGAGCATTGTTAATGCATAAGAATGAAACACTGAATCAAAGGAAGGGGAAAGGAGGCAAGATTACTTAGTATGATTGTCAAGATACAAGATAATCCAAGTATGTAGATATTAAGACTTAAATATAATACACTGCTTATAGATTTATATTATGTGAAACATTTTCTATTATTTTAAATCTTTGCAGTATTAGTTTCCTATTTTCAAGGGTTTATATCTTGGCCATAAAAATTCACTCTGGGCTGAAACTTGGCATACAGGGTCTTAACCTGGAAGCATTTTTTAAAGTAAATTTTCAAACAAATTTGTATTTGTCTTTGATAAAAGTGGCAAGAAAATCAACACATGGCTACCAGCTTTAAAAACTTATTTATTCTTATAATAAAGTCTCAGAAAACAATGTGGAGTGATAAGAAAAGCGGAGAAGTGCCTGTAACAGCATCCTTTTTTTGTATGCTTTTCTTTTTTTAATTGCAAAATATTAACAGGACAACACAGTTGCACAGCTGACAGGCAGTAGGTCTCTTCAAAAAATGGAGTTTCTCCCACTGAAATCAAGGAGAATAGCTGCTCTCTCCAGGGGAATGTAGGGTTGGGTACTCTGCTCGGTAGCTGCTTTGCCATGACAATTTTACTCTTTCCTGAACAGTGATTTCCTGAACAGGTATTTGTATGATCGTGTATTTAAATGTCCTTTTATAAACTCTATATATGTGCAGGTATATAAAGGTTATAAGCACACACAGGCACATATATATGCACCAGTACATTTAGTCCGTGAAGCCTAAAGCAAAATTTGAACAGTTTTTGTTGTATAAGTGTGTAAGTACGGCTGAAGAAAAGCATGGGAGGAGCTCAGCTCTCAACACTGCCAGGTGCGTGTGACGCCTGCCAGGGTGCTGCCAGGCATGAGGTGTGTCGAGGGTTTCCCTTGCAGACAGCGGCTGAGCAGATGCTGAGGTGCTGGGTCAGCAATGAGTTGTATAAAGTACCTGCCTGCATGTGCTGTTACTGAAAATGCTCTGTGTCACAGGGGGTGACTGGCTAGTGGCATAATAATAGTTTTTTTTTAATTGACAAAAAGGCTTTGGAATAAATGGTATACAAAATATAATTTTTCATGTACTTTGGATTTCTAACACAAATTTCTGGAAGATATTTCATTGTAAGTCTCCTCATTTGCCCTTTTTTCTTCAGATTCATATGCAGTAGGAAGCTTTGTCTGCAGTGTTTACAGAAAGAAGCACTTGGTTGTTATGGAACCCAGAAGATCCAGGATGCACAGTTCAGGTGCGCAAAAGGGATCAGCTTGCTTCTCTGCGTCCCATCAGGGCCATGCTGCAGGGCTGCCTTTGTGCAGATTGAGAAGTGCTCCATTTGACACTCTTCTCAAGCATTCAGAAAAATGAATGTTCTTTATTGCTGCTGTTGTGGATTCATGGAATCACAGAGCAGCTGGGTTTGGAAGGGACCTTGGCAGATGATCTGGTCCTACCCACTAGCTCCAGCAGGGTCAGCTAGAGGAGCTTGCCCGGTCACGTTTTGAGTATTTCTAAGGTGCAGACTCCACAACTTCTATGGGCAACCTGCCGCAACGGCCAACCACTCTCACACTGAAGAAGTGTTTCCTTATGTTTGGCTGGCTATTCCACCCTTGCTGCAGTGTGCTCATTCCAAGTACGCAAAGCACTGGAGTGCATGTCCGTGGAATAGGAAGGTTAAAGGATCATTCTCTGGGAATGCTGTTTAGCAATGGGATAAGTTGCAACTGCCATCATGTAGGTGCAAAAAATCTCTCCAACTCCAACAGAGTTTGTGGGCAAGAAACTGATGGAATCAGCAGATGTTTGGATTTGGGGTCTAACACAGAAACCCAGTGTGTTTTCTTTTTTCTTTTTTTTTTTTTTTTTTACATATATGTTAGTCACATAGGAAATAGAAAGTGTGAAAAAGAAAAAACAGAGCACTGAAGAGGCCTTGCTGCGGTTCTCCATAGTCTAGGGAGAAGTTTGGTGTATGGTTCTGCCCAGCGGCCTCCTGTCAAGCTCATGACAATAAGTTTCATGGGCGGTGGCAGATCCATGCCTGACTGGGCAGGGGGAATGGCAGAAGTTAAGCGCAAGTCGCACAGCCTGGGTAGCAGAGACAGGGGCAGGGGCTGCAGCTCGCTGGAGGCAGATTTTAATGAGCTCCTCCACAAACTGGGCAGAATAATTTCCAGCATAGTCTCATTTTGACACTGGCTCAGTCTCCATAAGGCGCTACATGTTGACAGAGGACCACAGGCTAGAATGTCTCTGTAGCTACTGCAGTTTGGAATAAAGCCCCTAGAACCGCCACAGGAACTAGGTTCCTTGCATGTTGTGCTGCTCAGCTTGCACCAGGCTGATAAGGTGGATGGAATACAATCGGGGCTGGAGTTTCCTATCCCATAGCACTGAGTCTTTTTGCACATGTTGAGGTCTATTTCTTCAGATTTGCTTCTGTTTCATTCTGCAGGATGCCAAGACGTTCTACATGACTTAATTATGGGGTTCATTGATCTTCATATGCCATAATTAAGTCTATGGATTCCTTTTAGTGAGCGTTTGGGGAGCAATGGATCAGTGTTTTCCTCACGCTCCCTGCCAGTGCTAGGCCTTTACCAAGGAGAGCTAATGATCCAAGCAGCCAACGTTGTTCCTTGAATCCTAGTCGTGCAAATATTGAAGCTGTCATTTTGGGGATGGAGTATTACTGAAAACTGCCTTGTTGCATAGAAGGCCAGATAAAATGAAGACAAATGCAACCTTTTGTCAAAACAGAAAATAATTTCTGAGCTTTACTTCGCATTCCTATTGAAACTTGGAATACATCATCCAGATTTCTGGATAGTATTTTTATTTGTATCTTTTACTGGCTTTAACTCCAGTCATGCAGCTGTGTCCCTGCATACCCCAGTGAAAATTATTTCAACTAAGTTATATTAAACACCTTGAAACTGAGTTGCCTGTGCAGATTGAGTGAACTGTCACTGAAGTATCCACTTTCATACAGGGCAGCATTTCTAACCAACACCTTCAAAAGCTATTTGTGTGATACAAAGCTCTGGTTTAGATATATCTACAAGATAATTGTGTATCAGAGTTATGTTTTTCTACAGTAAATATTTTGAGCTAAAACTTACATTTTCCATTTTCTTAGTATTTTTTTCTTTTCTACGCAGTTTTTTTCACTATTTTTGGCCTTTTCAGGTGTAGATATATAGGTATAGATATATAAATTCAGAAGGAGTAGGATCAACAGTTTAAAAAAATACATCCAGTCAATGTGCATCTCAGTGTAATATTTGAGAAACCTGTTAAGGGAGCGTTTTTTAAGAGGTGAATGCTAAGCGTCTTCCAAACTCAGGCCTCTCAAAGCTGTATGAAGCAGTCACTGGATGCCCTGAAAACTGCTGCCTCTTCTGAAGTCTTGCCGTTCTTTGTCATTGTTTTGCTTTGCAGTGGAAATCTTGGTTGTGCTGATAACTGACGATGAAAGGAAAAATAAAAGGATTATAGTATCTGCCAAAACCTGCTCTTTCCCATTCACAGAATGCTGATACCTCCCACCATCCAAAACAGTATATACAAAATATGAATTGAATGCCTAGGCCACAAACTAATATATACGACTGCCTGTCTGCTGAAATGGGTGAGATATATATTTGGTAGTAGTACAAAAGCCATTTTTAATGTTGCATGTCGTATTACTTCACATGTCCTTAATCAAAGCATTCTGTTTTTCAGTACTTTCAGACTGCGATGATAAGCAGTGGATTATTCTTTTATTGCTGAAAGAATTTGTTTAGCGTATGCAATATATTCAGAATTACAAAAGGAAGGCTGTGCTTTAGAGCAAATTATCAGTGTGCAGTTAGAGGAAAATTATCCTGTGAAAAATAAACCCCTCTACTTAAATGCTACCCATAAAGTATGAAGCAACTAATTCTCCTTAATAGGTCAAATTGGTACTTGATGGGGAAATAAAACCAATACTATTAAAATATTGAGCCATGTAAATGTTAACTGTTTGGAATTTATTAATATAATGCTATTGTGGAAGCGTGCGAGGCTTAGTTTGTTTTAGTCTTTTTGGTTATACCTGAGGTTTATGAAAACTTCCTTGCATTTTCTAAGGCTGTATTTGTCAGGGCAATTCTTTCATTGGTGGCCAAGAAATGGGATCTAATTTTTACATAAGAAAATGAAGCATTGGAGATATTTCTTTTATGACAAAAGGAGAAAGAATAACACGAACCAACCGTGGGGGCAGACATTTCACAATTCTTTTCTTCCTTTACACAATTTTGGGTAATCCTGGAATGCTGCTGAGTTGTGTTATCTTATAGGCTAGTTCAGTGTTAAGAATTTGCTTCCAAATAGCCTGTCTATATAGTGATGAAGAGTCTCAAGAATAGTTAATCACATCAGTAAAACTTCAACCTACAGAATGTAAGTATGTAATGGAGATTTACAGTGTGCTAGTGATGCAGAGGATTTGGAAGATATAATAAGATAAATACACAGAATTTAGCCTTTTTCAAAAGAGCAGAGAAAAACACCACCAGCAAAAATATAAGAATGTAAGAACAATATAAGAATTGCTGTTAATAATTCAGACATCTTATCTGACTCTTCTTCATTTGGAAAGCTGTTTGGTTATTTTGATTAAGTCTTTCATGTAGACTATACAGCTGTTCTAGTCTGTACATGTTCATCTGAAAGGCAGCTGCTCACTAGAGGGCAGCATTTGATAAAATGTATAAAAAGAGCCTTTTTTTTCCCACAAAAGTGAAGAAAATACACACAGATCTCTTTAATGACACTTTTAGCAGTCTTCTCTGACATATGCTTTAATTCTGTTGGGGCTGGGACACAATTTTGTTTGATAAGCCTTTTTGAGGGAATGATAGGGATTTTTTTCCACTAATAAATATGAATTGTGTTTAGATGGATATTATTCCAGGCTTCTGGATACCATGCTTATTCCACAGCTTCCATCTCCTAGTCATAACCTCTTAAATGTGCATAAATATTTTAAATTCTTTTGTTATTGTAAAAGAATAAAATGTGAATAAGTTCACTTCTCTATTAGCCTTTTTCTCTCCCCTAATACTACTGCTTTTCAGTCAGCGTTATTACTTTATTCAGCAAAAATCGTGATTGTTGCAGAGTCTCAGTAGGCCTCTGTACGAGGCACTTGGGGAATCCAGTCTTCAAACTGGACAACCTTTGCCTTGTGCTGCTGTTGGTTCCTAGGTGGTTTGGATGAGGACAAGGTGCCCTGCTTTGTTTTAGCCGCCCTGGATAGACTCAGCCTCCTCAGTGCCCGGAATGCAGAGGCCCAGGAGAGAGCCCTACCTGGGTTCACTGGAAGGAGCCCGGGATGTAAAGCGTGATTTGGCATTTGGGGTTAGGCAAGCAGGTATTTTTTGATTCTCCAGTAGCCAAGAAATAACAGTTTGTTTTTCTGAACTAGGTGCATCAAATGAAAAGTGACTCCTGCCATCAAGCATTAAGTGTCTATCTGAGGAGACTAAGTCACCCTCGGCTTTCTCTGCGGTTGTGGGGGAGGGAGAGGTCGTTAGAAAGCGCTGTTTAACTGACTTAAGCCTTGAATTGCCTTCTGAAGGTGTGCGTCCTCTCTTTGTCTAAGCAAATCATTTGAATGATGAAATACCTTTTTTATACAAGCCTAAAATTAATTGGGTGTTATCTGGGCTCTTCACCACATACATCACTTATAACAGTGATTCCAGTGTGTGTCCCTGGTCAACAAGAAATAAATGTGATTGTTTGGACTGGAATTGCTATATATGCTAAGAAATGTACTAGTGGTTTAACAGACTTCACTTTTCACCAGGTTAAGCAATATGGACTTAGGTGAATTCTTTGCAAGGGGCATCTATGCTGTGATGGTAGCTGTGTGTGCAAGGTGAAAGCTGGACACTGAAGATATGGATAGTCAGGCTGCCAAAAACTTGCCAAAGGCAGACTCACCTCAGAAGTTGAACTGTGGTCCATCACATTGTGCCTCCCTTAGTTCAGACTGTAGTTGCCAACTGAATGACATTCTTTTCATTCCCTGTTTTAAACTGTTGAATTCTAATATTGGCTATAGATTAATGGTTAAGGGTATTCCTGTGTAGATAGCAAAACTAGCTACACAGAACAAGGATTGATTTGAATGATGGAGCACATAAATGGAATACCATTATCTGTAGAACTTGATCTTTTACATGGCGAGTCAATCCAGCAGGCAGCTAATCGTTTTCCCCCCGATGATCTGATCACAAAGGCCGTTTCATTGTTCAACAATATTTAAGGAAAATAAGGCCTAGCATCCAGGTTGGAGTTTGCTGGAATAGGTAGTCACAGGCTAGAATTTATTCAGGCCTCAAAACAAAGCAATAAATTGGCTTTTTGGCTAATAAATACCTGTCTTAATCTATGTCTATTTGTTTAAGCCTTTGCAGATGTGTGGCCTTACAGGTGGTTGGGAGATGTTTGCTGCTCAAGATATGTCTTGAAGAGGAGGGAGCCATCAGTAGCAGTCATGGAAGCTACTACTTCCTGGGATCACCTGGCAAAATCTTCAGTCCCTTTCTGTTTACCTCTCGGGCTAAATGCTGTTCACTGGCAAGTGAAATGCTAGGATGCCGCTGAAGAGCACAGTCAGAGAGTACTCTGCAATGTTTACCTTTCTGAGGTAGGTCTGGCTTTTATTGGACCTAAAAAACAGTCATCTCAATGGTTGCAGTTTTCATCCAACGGATTTATTTCATGCCCAGTAGCACAATGCTATTCTCAGACCTTTGAGGCCTGAGAAGCGTGCACATGAAGTTCTCCTTTCTAGAGCCAACACAAACTCCTGCAGTCCGTGGAGCCCCTTCAAAAAACTTGGTATTTTAGCTATCCCCTATGAAGGCTGTTCTGCTCCTACTGTGTCTGCCATGACATCCTTGAACCAGCCTGGAATGCAGTGATTGGGAGCCTCTGTACCCTAGAAGGCAGGAGGCCCTGTGGTTCCCTCAGCCTTGCCCTCATGTTGGATCCCTGTCTGCCTCCCGGTTCTTTCCTGAGCCAAAGAAAAGAACCTAATCGGAGGTGCAGATCCTAGTTGTTTTCCAGTCAAGGTACTAGAAATGCAGCACGAGTTCCCAAAGGGAAGGAACTCCTACTGCTCATGTTAGACACTTCCTGTTTTTTTTTCCTTTTTTTTCCTTTTTTTTTTTTTTTTTTTTTTTCTCCTGTGAGCTGAGGTATTTAGTTCAGTATCTTACTTAGAATAAAAATTCAGCTGTGTCAGGAATATACAACAATCATCTCTTCCACTTTATTAGTTGCTTCTCTGCATTGTGCAGAGTTCTTTTGTGTGTCTTGTTGGTGACCGATGACCACAGGTGGAATAAACTCTCAGACACATGAAAAACTTATTTGAGTAGATTTTATAATCATCTTGTTGTAGCTTTTTGCAGACCGTCTGGATAGAGGGATGTACACAGAGGTAATGTTAGGAGATTTTGGCTGGTTACTGGTAAGTGAATCTGTGATTATGCTTATACAACGAGGCCCGTACACCTCGTCTACTTGGGCAGGCTTTTTCAGTACTGAAGCAGATTAACAAAAGAGGCAGATGCCAGTGACAAAGTGCCAATATTTGTTAACAGATGTGATCCTTGTAATGTAGCATGTGTTCTTAATTTGGCACTGCTTGACACCAGGAGGATCTTTGTAAATAAGGTGTCATTAGCTGCATCCAATAGGCTTTCCTCCTAAACCAGCCTTTGGTTACTATCCATACACTGGTTACAACTGGCAGTCTACCTTGTGAATGGGCACTATGCCACTCTAACAGATGGGCATGACAGTAGATCAGCCAGGGAAACATTAAACTCGTCCAATTTGAGTATTAAAGACCAAACAGCCTATCCATAAATATGACATGGGCAGATTTGTCTCATTCTAAGTGGTAAAGTGTATATACTATCACTACCCGAGCTACAAGATGATTGAACTTTCACATTCAAAGATTTGCTTTGGTGACTTTTGGCACAAGAAGAATTAGGACTACTGCTTTTGGGGGAAAGGGGAAGAGGATAAAAAAAAAAAAAAAAAGTCTAAGAAAAAAAATTGCTTTTTTGAAGTATGGAACCTTCCACACTTCAATGAACAAAATATCAAGTGAGTCAGTCACATTTATTGTTAAATGTCTTGATGCAAGTCTCCTGTTTTTGTTGGCTTCGGATTAAGTATTTAGGTGAAAGCATTTCATACAGTATTTCCTTTCTCCAATTTAAAAATTAAAAAACATTGAATACATTTTTTCTGAAATTCTGGAACAAAACCTAGGACTGTTGTATCAGTGAAGAGTTACTTGAAATACTTGATCTGATGATTTCAATGGGGAAAAATGTTTGCTTAAGTAATGCCTACTTAAAAGCATAAAAGTCTGAAAAGATAGTTATTAGAAGGTAGTTTTTTTCTCTGTAAGAGATATGCCACCAAAATTATTACTGATATAACTGCATTTAACTGCTTTACATTTGCTCAAGGATCAAATTGCTTTATTGTTTCAGTTAAGAAAAAGTGTTCAACTTAAAGGTGGAAAAGGTTCTAACATACTTCTGCAGAAATGTTAGTTCTTACATATCTTCAATAGCAATTGTAGCAGGCATGACGTGGGCATTGAAGGTCTGTGCTGCAGCCTGACTGACTTTCTTGTCATTTGCAGGAATGCTTTGTATGAATAAATATCCTGTAAATGAGAAAGTCCTACTCTCTAACATGGTCAGTGCAATTTTGGGTATTTTTGTAAGGCTTCAGGGGTGGTTAAGGTGCAGTTTTGCAATATCTACCTGCCAGGAGAAATTGGTCAGGAAAATCTATTTCAGTAAAGAAAGCAAAGTTATCTCTACTATGGTGGAAAAACAGATGCTTGTGCTTCCCTTCCATGAGCAGTAGCAGCCAGTGAGCTGCTGGAGAGCTACCTTTGCTGGGCAGGCGAGACCGTAGGGGTAAGATGTGCAGACTATTGTTATCACCTGAGCTCTGCAGTATGGGCATGTTTCCCTGCCACAGGAGAATTCATGAGCTTCTGTAACCTTTGATATAGATGTATATGGTAACTTGTTGCCAATTTTGTGCAATTAAGGCATACAAAATGTTTTCCCTGTTAAGAATGTTGCATGTGCCATGACACTAATTAGAGGTTTCTCTCCTGTACATGCGTGCCTATCTGCCATTAATATTAATAGCAGTTTTGCCAAGTGCCAAGGGAAGACAAAAAACCTTGTAACCTGTGACTTATACATTTGTATTGGAAATTCCCTGTATGCTTGTTCCTAGACCCTGCTGGCTTGAGATTTACAAAATCTATCTGGTGAAAGTGTTACTTTTTAAAGGAGGCATTTTTAGTAAACTCTCAATATTTCTTCCCACTCTGGCTCTGTGTCATTTGGCCCCGTGCTTACATTACAAGCTTTCTAGACATTAAAAAACACATTTTATGCATATTCATTTATCTTTTTTTTTTTTTGTCTTAGTGAAGTAAATAAAAGCCTTTCAATGCCTGTATAACTTTATTGGTGCTATATTGACAATAATACTGGGTTGATGTAATCCATGTTCTGCAATGAGATGTGTCTTGCTGTCTTTTAATGGATAAAATGAAGCAAATGAATCTGTCAGTATTTTCAAATGAGTGATTACAGGTCAGCTGTTCTTTTTAACTGTGCTGAGATTCTGAATTTGGTGAAGATTAAGGTGAAACCAGTTCAGGTTTGCAGTGCTGTATGAAGGCACTGCACTCTGTAGAGGAACTGCTCTTCCAACAGCAGTTTTCAGTTCCTTTGATTTGCACATTCATAATGTTTTTTTTGTTGTTTTGTTTTGTTAGAAATACAGCCGCTGTGTAGTGAATCAAAAGTGGTTAAGTGAGATAAAGTGTGATAGTCTGAAATATGGTGCTCTTAATCATGGATGAGAGTTCACCAGCTTGATTACACCATGAGCTGGCTGTTTTATACAACTGGATTGCAGGGATGGAAGAATCTGGCTTTCTCTGTGAGGTAGATTATTTGACATTTTCTTAATTCTGACTTGATCTACAGAGATACTATCTCATCTACCTTGTAAAATGGTGTGATGCAGCTGTAACTGCTGAACAACCTTTACCTAACAGGTGCAAGGGTCCTGGAATAAAGGGAGCCATGAGTGGGGGAGATGTTGTTCTGACTGTTGTGCGTCTGAGCTGTGGCTAGATCCTGCAACATCAAGTATTGTGCAGAACAAAGATCCTGCTTAGGATTCTGCTTAGCCTCAAGTCTCAAGTGTGACCACCTAGTCTTTGTGGCCTCATATTGCCAGCAGTATTGTAATAAGAATACATCTATCTAGATATATACATACGCAAATGGCTGCTTTATTGAGCATCTCTGTACATTAGCTTATGATTATTAGTCACAACACATTTGTGATCCCCCTCCTCAAACTGTCACACTATCTGTGTTGGGTGTTACAGGTCTCGGTGTAAAACTGAAGGCTTGAGTCATATGGTCATCATATGGTTGTTCAGGTCTTTTATGTGGCTTTTATGTGTCCTTTTGTATCTGTGCCTTCTGTGTAACCTTATTTATGTGAATTACTTCTCTGAGTGAGATAATCAAGGGCTGAATTACCTAGAGGGATGCACTTTTTTTGACTATATCAACAAAAACATCTCAGGTTTTAAATCATGTATCACCCCCATTTTTGACACAAACTTATCTTTGCCAGCATCTGACTCTACTTGCAAGATAAGATCTGCTGCGACTAAGTAAGGGTGGAAATAATTGCTGTTGCTCCTCAGAGGAAGGGTTTAAAATTATTAACATCAAGATATTCTCTGAAATTTCTCAGTGCTTCATTAATTCTTGAGGCTGTGAAGGCTGAAAAAGGAAAGAACGTCTGCATTAAATCAGAATTTGTATAAATTGCCCTCTAAAATGTGCCTAAAAATATAGTTGGAGGCCTAGATTCCAAGTCCAATTGGCTTTTCTTTTAGCTTCTCTTCAATTATCTTGTCCTGGGCTGATGCAAAATGTTAATTGTTCTAGTATATCTTTTATACTTGAGATAAAAACAAGAGAAAGGGGTCTGTTTGTGGTTATATGTATATGTGAAAGACAGAGAAGAATGTATGTATTTCAAAACCCAAAAAAGCAGAGGGCAGGCTAGTGGTGGTTTTCCAGAAATGTCTTCAGAAACAAAGACAAATAAAAGATTCTGAAGGAGGAGATTCTTGATGAAATTAGAAGGTTTGAGCAACTTCCTACTGTAACTCCTTGCCACAAATCTTAAATGGAGAATTGACATATTATTAGTAGTCTGTTGCTGTAAATGATGCATTGAGATTAGGCAGTTTTCTTACACCCTTGGCACAAAGATGCTGGTCATCTGCTGCCCAGATGTCAAAGAAAATATCAAAGCTTTTGCATTTGCTAATTTGCTGCAAAGAAATGGCAGTTTTCAAATGTGTAAGAGCCTTTCCTACAGTTATGTTTTTCACAAAATTCTTAATGAATTGTGTATACTGACCTATAGCAGAGTGAAGTTGCGCGAGGAGATTGAAGCTGTGGAAAAGCTGGGCATCTTGGTTCAGCCATTGCCAGGGAGAGTCCCACAAACAGGACCCTGTTTGCTAACACTCGTGGTAGCAGTGCCATGCTGATAAAATAAGACAGGGTAGATTCTTGCTCTGTTCCAAACAGTGGTGAAAGCCCATTGTCCGCTTCAGACATTCACCAGAGAATATAGAAGCTTAATTCTTCATGTCCTTCTTCCTTACATTTAGATTATTGTGAAGGGTATGTATGGAAAATGTATGGAAATGTTTCTCCTCCATTCTACTGTCATGGCTCAAAGAAATGCCAGGACAGTACAGAACCAGGTCTGGTGTGTGGGTGCTCTTGTTTGTTTGTTTTCCCCTCTGCTGGGTATGTCTATACAATTGAGGCAGGAATGATGGTAGGGGAGTGGGTCGCTAGCATGGCTAATGATTGGGATGAAGATGAGGTACCACTGCCTTTCAGTGTGAACCAGGAATTCTCTTGGGGACCCTGGGTCGCTCTTGGTTTGCCCAACTCTGCACTGAACCTTATGTGACAATTACCCTGCTTTTTTATTTATTTACTTATTTATTTGGTTGAGGGAGATTTCTGAGTGTTTTCATTGACAATTACTCTTTCTAGGCAAGGAACAAAGCAGTCAACAGGAAGGCAAGACCCAAGGTTGAGGAAACAAGGAAGGAAACAAGTCACTAAATCCTGGTGTAAGTTTCTGAACAAATGCTAAGGAGAAGGTAAATTGAGCTCAACAAAACATTAGATTAAACTCATTAGTAATTAAAAACAACAGCTGCAGTCTAAAGAAAAATAGTGGAGAGCTTGGAAAGCCTTGCCATTAAAATGTATAGACACTGACCCTCTTTAAATTCATAGAGAATGCTCTTTACTTAGCTATAAAGGTTTAATGTAACTTAGCAGATCTGAGTTACTTCAGGAGAGCTTTAATGCTTGGCAGGTCTCTACATTTTATTTATGATATCAAAGCTGCAACTCAGATTTTTACTCAGTGGAAGACATAAAAGAGATTCAGAAGTCATCCAAATCATCTTGTAATTAATGTTACCATGCACGCCCAAGACATTAAAATGTTAACAGTGTTAGAATCGTGTGCTTTGGAATACAGAGTGAGGGCTTTATTAGAGAGAAATACACTGCAGATGTCATCCACCCTAATTGAGGACATTGGGTTGCCTGCTGCTTGTTCTTATCAGTGGTTCAGATTTTTTTTAATTTATTCATTTTCCTTACTGCTAGGATCTGCTCTCATTATTAGTCTATCTTGTCACTCATTTGCATTTCAAGTGCTGGGACTGTGGGGTACCAGCTAGCTGCCTTAGAAGAACACTTCAAGGGGTTACTCTATCAAATAGCAGCACAGTATCACAGCGAATTTGACATCTGGGTTATCTTATTCCCAGATGCTCCATGGTGTCATTAGCAGGATTAATCTTAGCTTTAATTTCATAATGATTCTTATTCTAATATATGTGAATGAACACAAAGTCTCTTGACTCATTATCACCAATTTACCCAAGATATGTAATCAGGCTCTTACATTCACCAACATTTATTTTTGCTAATACATCTAAAATTGTAGATTAAGCAAATACAGTTAGTTCCAGCTGAGTGATTGCCTAGTGAGGTAGCGATGTAGTATTTATGTTTTAATTAAAGTATATTAATGATGGTGTCTTTTAAATACAATACTGGCCAAAATCTTTCTGCTGAGAACAATATATTTTTCATTCAAAGGATACCAGCTTGTAAATTTGATCATGTCATCTTTCTTTTGCTACTTATTATTTGCATCCATTTACATATCACTCAAAAGCTGCTTTTATAGTATAATATTAACCTTTAGAAATGAGATGGAACATTGTATTCTAATTAAAAAAAAAAAAAAAACCCTTGACTTCCCAAGCAAACAGAACTTCATTAAAAAAAAAATAAATATGTAAAACCCAAATACAATTAATACTGAAACTTTTGATTCTAATTGCTGTTATAGGTTGAGCTCTAATGTTGATTGCAGTTTATTTTTTTACTACTATGCAGATACGCAATATTACCCTCCACACCAAGAGAGTTTTAAACTATTTTTAAACTGCAAAGAGAAAGGAAAATGTGAAATTCCTATGCACTTTTTTAGTGCTGGACTAAGTTTTTCATTTACCAGCTGTTGTAGCACAGCCGTGCGTAGTTGTTCATTATTGATGGATAAAATGTTCAAACATTTAAAGAAATGAAAGTCAGCTTTGAATTTTTAATTAATTAATTAAAAGTACTGCAAATGCCAGCTTGTTAATTGCTTTGCACCTGCAAGCCAACACAGGTTTTATGCACTCTTTCCTTGAATATTAATTTTTTTGCATGTCTTCATAATGCTTGGAAAGTCTCCCCTGCAAACATATTAGTAAAGAGTAAATATTGAATCTAAGACAAAACTCACGGCTTCATCTTTCACTGTACACAGAATAGGATTTAAAAGAGGATTTAGATTTCCAAGGCTTCTAATTAAGTAGTGATAATCAGGCTTTCTGCTGAGGGTCACTTCCTGGGAGTAATTTGAGTTATTAAAATGCATGTTTTTATTTGTTCTGCTTTGCGAGCTAAAACTGATCCCTTTTAATATAGCAGCAAATATGCAAATTGGTGTTTCATTATATTATGCAATTTATGGCAATCTTCTCTAATTTACTGAAAGGGCAAGAGCCTGACCTTGTCATTCAACTTTTTTTTTTCCTGGTAAGCTAAACTAATTATGTGGATCTTTTTATGAAACTCTGAAAGTATGCAGCATGGTAAAAAATGTGACAAATTTACCTTGATTATTCATCAAGATAGCCTTTGGTTTTGCTTGAATCCTCCTGCAGGGTGATGGATAATTTAAACTTACATATGGGAGCCAATTTGTTTCAAGGTTTGAAAATGGCTACCTTTTTTCACAGAAATCCTGGAAAGAGCATCTGAAATCATTGAAATAATAAATGTCAGGATTTGAGCTATGGACTAAAAAAAAGTTCATTAAAAAATACTTGCATGACATATTAGGCATTGATACCATGATTTTTCTTTGTGTTATCCTACAATACAACTTTTCAACCATATTTTTAATAGTAATATGTTCTCCTTTCTGACTTTTCTTTTAATAACTCTTCTTTCAGCTCTAACAAACTCACTGTTCCTCTAAAATCCTTTCTTCCTCCTCCATCAGAAGTTTAAAAGAAGTTTTTCTGTCAAATTGATGAAATCATGACTTAGTCTTCAGAGAATTTTAAGGAGGTTCTTGTTTCTTGTTTCTTTCCTGATAAATACACCTTTGTTGACACCCCTGATGAGGCTGATCTGTCTCCACAGTCCCAACAGTAGGGTTCTGCCTCCTGCTCCTTAACAGAATGTACTCACAGGATCTTTTTGTTACGTTTCATATTTTAGCTGATGTGACCGACCAGTCAGTCCGAGGAGCACGCAGGGCTATCATCAGAAGTATTAGAGTTCTGAAGACGGTCTGTGGTGAAGACATCTCAATAACAGCTGGTCGGTAAACATGCACTGAGGCAAGTGTACCTGGCCTGTTCTCAACAGATGTTTATCCATCCTATTTTGTTCTTAAAAATCTTCAGGAGATTTCGCAACACCTCTAATGCAAAATCTTAGCTCCCTAAATGAACTTTCAGCAGAGCCAATCCGGCTGATTCCTGCAGCTGCTGTAAAGAACAACTGCCAG
Organism: Nothocercus julius; assembly: GCA_013398735.1. Lineage (NCBI taxonomy): Eukaryota > Metazoa > Chordata > Aves > Tinamiformes > Tinamidae > Nothocercus > Nothocercus julius. The sequence continues at coordinate 1,747,170 of VZSV01000147.1, read as the reverse complement.
ACTTCCTCACACTGGAAGAAAATACTTAGAGTGCAGAAGTAAAACATTGTTTTCCACCAGGATTTAATCCATGAAGTTGAACACAATTTCCCCTTGGCTACTATGCCTGTAAAATTGCAGTCATCACTTCCACTAACATAAACTCTCTTGCTGCTGTTTAAACACAACATATATTTGTCATGTAGTGAGTCCTTAATACTTGTATCAACTAGAAAACATGGATTTTAAGACCATGTTTGAAAGCTAATCTCCTGACTACAGATTGAACTGTAAGCAAAAGTGGCAATGTTCTTTGCCCTCTGTATTTAAAAAATGCTTCTTTGTCATAGCAGTCTAGCTTCTGTAGCCCAAATATGCTATGATGTGCCATGCAGTCCCAAATAGGGTCAATGAAATTTGTCATCAGGTTACATCCGAATTCATGCCCATCTGGCTGAGTGAGGCCTATCACTGTCTCTATAACCTGCTTTAATTATCTCTTTTCCATTTCCAGGTCTTGTGAACTAAGATCTTCCTTCTTTTAAGGGAATAGTGGATCAGGTATGTATGTTTGCATTGAAGGATAATGCTTAAATTGTGACAATGGTCAAATCAACCTTGAACTATGAACCAATATTTTTATTACTTTCTTTATCTTTTGAAAATAAGGAGTGATACCTTCTTCATAAGGTGAGTTGTGCTAATGTCAAATCTGACTTAGAGAGAAATCTTTTATGCTGAGCAATGAATTGTTGGATTACTTAATCATCAGGTGGTAAGAGTCCTACAATGGTCAGCAGAGCAATTGCATAACTCCCAAGTTCAGGTTTTTATATTATATTATATTATAATTGCTGATTGACACTGGGTTCTGCTCACTGTTCTCAAGGGGGGTCAGTTGTACATGTGTCCGAGTGGCAAGGATTCCTAGGCAGGGATTTATGCAGTGGCTTTGATAGATAGAAAAAGGCTGAAAGAGTTTATTAGCTGAGTATCATTGTTAGAGGGCTGGAGTATATGAATTCCCTGGCTGAATGAAAGAATAAAGCTTAAACAAGAGTAGTGGCAATTCTGAGGCAACACTTCACTCTAGAAAGAAGGTGGAAATATTTGCTGATATTTGGCAGGTTTCTCATGTTGTTCTTTCTTCGATAGTGATTGTGTCAGTAGAAAGGCTGATATTGTTAACCAGGGGAAAAAATTAGCAGAGTGTCTAAATGTTTCATTGTAATGCCCCTTCCTAAGTAAACCTCCATTTTCCTAAGTAAACCTCCATTTAATGTTTAAAGGGCTAAATTTGCAAAGTACACATAAATAAAACAACATAGTTTTAACTTCTAATTAAGTTTTAACTTCGAGTACACACAGATGTTGAAGCTACTATTCTAATTAGTGTCTTTTTTTATATTTAGAAATTAGCTAACTTATTTGTGATGAGCAAGGAAGAGACTGGAAAAGAAATGCAGCCTACTGCCAGTGCTAATCTTGCTCTTCCCTGTCATGCTAGTGTTTTTTCTTAATTTGTTTCTTTATTTTAATGTTGTTCCCCCAGTTTATTAGGATTATCCTAGGCGTTATGCAGTATAACTTTCAAAATGCTCAGTCCTCCAAGCCTGACCCATTAAATCAAGTTAGTAGTATACAGAGTTTCTCATGTCTCCTGCTCTGGGTAAGCTGTAATAGGAATATTTAGATTAAGACTGGACTTTGTTACCTGGGATTTTTGTAGTTCTGATGCAGTCTACTTCCCTCTTTGTGTTACTTTTTCTCCTCTGAACTAATTTATTTGTTTTAATAATGTTTTGAAAATTACAGAAGTATTGGCAGAATTCTTCATATATTGTTATTAAAAAAGCCTTTAATTGCAAGCAGTTAACACAAAATCTGTTGGCAATGCCTGAAACAGAATGATATCATTTAATCATTTTTATCATTACAGTGATGTTTGCAGTGTTATTGCCAGGGAGTTGTCATGTATATTTTATGATAAATTCTTAATTTAAGGGTTTATAATTTAACCATAAAAATATGCTTCAGGCTGAAACATGACATATACATTCTGAATATGGGACTGAATGTTGTTTCTAGTTTTAAAACAAGCAAACAAGAAAACAAACTCCATGTGAATGTTTAATAGCTATGAACTGAATCCCCTGCCAGAAACTGACCTGTTTGCGAAGAATCTTTGCTATTTTTTCTTTCTTGGTAACCTCCACCTCAAAATACATACACCAGAACAAAGGAAAAAGAAATTTAGAAACATTTTAAGCTTCAAGTGGTTAACCTCTAAAGCAGAGAAAGTTTTGGGACTTTGTGAAGAGATGTTTACAAAAGCTGAAGGGTGGAGATGGTTGCAAAGATGTGATATCCTAAGCTGAATGGTCCTTTGTAAATCAAGGGTTGTCTACAGTATTAAAATTTAGTCTAGACCCCTGAAAGATGGAGTTATGTTATAGAAGTTTCTCAAAACAAAAAAACAAAACCAACCAAACAACAAAACCCACTATATTTCTTGCACATAAATGCAGTGTACTCTTAAGAAAAATAAAAATCCTATGAATCCCATTAAATTAGTCAGACTTTTCTGATAAAATGGAGAGTTTAATTTCTGTGTCTAGGTACCTTAAAAATTAATAGTCTTTCCTTCTTTCAATGCATATATGAGCTTGTGCACTTAAAATTTGCAGTGAGTTAGTAACAAGGGTAGAGGAACATGCTGGAATCAGAAAATTTTTAAAAGTTGTCAAACACTGCCATAGTATGAAATATGTTTGTGTGTATTTTTTCCATTGTGCCAAAGGAATTCAGGAAAGCTAAATATTAGAAAGTCACTTCTACATGTGCTTCTCAAGCGTATGTATTCTAAAATGAGAAATTTGTAAACTGTTCTGAAGTTAAGTTTTGAAGTAGAGCAAGATGAAGAGGATAATTTAAGCTTTTCTACCCCACAATGAGTTTTCCTGCAAATGCTGCTTTTTTTTCTGTTGTAGGCGCTTGCCACTGTGCCCTTCATTACTGCTTGTATGTGATATCATTTCAAATTAGAAAAACAGGGAGAAGGAGGAAAAATTTTTTAAGGTCATGTGAAGAAGAGAGATAAGTGAGGTCCTACTCCAAGGGTGTGATCCTCAGTTGCTGTAGGTTGGTTTAATTCTTTTGCTGGCATTAGTAACACTCCGCACACTCTCTGAGGCTTTGCCAGGTATGGCTTTGGATGTAGATGTGCTTAGGAACTTCACTTTCACATTCGAACCAGCAGCCTGTCCTGGCCTCATGTATGTTTTATTTCTGTGAGGTACTGCCTTAAAAAAGAAGGACATATAGAATATAAACTTTGCTGCATGATATTTTGTACTCACAGCTCTGGATCATTTTCTCAGCAAGCACTGAGGACAGGAAACTTACTTTTCTGAGGGGAGATAAAACCCCTTATTTGCTCATCCCCCGTGGATGAGGCGGCGTTCGGCTCCTCTGCGCTGCCGGAACGCAGCCGCCTCGGAGGCCTGTGGAGCTGCCCCGTGGCGGCGTGCGAGCGGCACCCGCAGCGTTCCCTGCTTTGCCGGCCCCGTCCAGAGCTCCAGAGCCGCCCTGCGGCCACCAGCACAAGTGGCACCAAGGCCAGTCTTGGCCCCAGGGGTGACTGCTGCTCTGCAGGGTGTTGCTGAAGGAGATGGGTTTCCAGCTGTGGGGCTGCCATGGCAGCACACAGTAACAGCACAGCTCTGCTTCTACCCAGAATTTCCCAGATAAGTTGCCCCTGGCTTTTAGAAAAGGTGTTGAGATGCTTCATATGCCCTGCTGCAGTGCAGTGGGCTCAGTTCGGTCCTCCGGTGATGTTTTTCATTACTGTACTCTGGAAATCCTGGACAAGTTTATAAATTCTTTGAATTTCATTTGGGGTTTTATGTTGAAGGGGATGTCTTTAGGGAAACCCAGCAGTAAGGGTACTTTCTTCATACCCTCCCAGAAAGTTGCTGTACTACTGCAGAGCGGCTCCTCTTCCCTTTTTTCCTACTGTCTTTCTCGCCCTGTCTTTTCTCCAGGTTGCCAAACACAGTAGAAGGCAACATGTTTATCTGCTGTGCTGAAAGCTCTTTTTTTTTTACTCTAGAGTCCAACGTTTGAATTCTTGCCTCTCTGCTTTTATGTAGTCAATGAAAAAAGGCTGGGGGGTCCAGGCCCAAAACTGCTGTGAAATGATGAACAGTTCAAGAAAGAGAATGCCTCAAATTTAGATGTATCCAGGAAGACTTTGAAAAAAAGAGGAAAAAAAAAGGAAGTAGAAGCATAAAAAAAGGAGGCAGGAAGATGCATCTTAATCAGGCTTGTATTGTTTTACTCATATTTCTTCCACAAATACATCCTGCTTTTTTTTGGTAGATCTTTTACAGATAGCATGCAGAATGACAGTACTATAGCAAAGGAATCCAATGTTTGAGAGTTCGCAGGCAGAATTCAATAGCACAAAGATTTTCAGAAACTGTTTTTCATTTCTTTTTTTTTTGCTTCTTTTTTTTTTTTTCTGCAGCAATGATTCCTAGCCATTCATCATAAAGCACTAAAAATCAAAGAGCAATATTCACGAGCCTCCTAGAACAGTATGTTAAACCCTGATAACTGTCAGGAAGAGGCTGTTTGAAAGGGAAGAACCAGGTAGCAGCACAGAAAACAAAAAACATGTTGAGGGGAAAAAATACTGAAGAATAAAAGAAGCGAAAATGTGCGAAGCAAAGGGGTCCAAGCAGAACTCCTGCGATATATTTGTCATGCTGCCGTTTTGTTAACAAGAGAGATATTTTACAACAGTAACATAAATACTGTGAGTTCTGGAGTTCTGTCTGTTTTCACGGAACCCTGGAGTAAGTGACCATATTTGCCAGTAGTAGATAGTGTTCTTACAAATTGCTGTACTGGATCCAGAAATACATTAGTTTGAATTCATTCAACTAATGTTTATATGAACCTCTTTCAGCCTAGGGCTTGCCTATGAACAATTTCCCATAAAGTTCTGATATTCAAAATATGAGCTATTTTGTGCAGATGCATAAGAGCTTCAGAATATATTTCTTTTCTCTGTCTCAAATTTTGCAAGTCTTGGCACTGTTTTTTTTGATATGCATTATCATTTGCAAAATCAGAATTCCTATTCAGTGACTGTTCTGTTATAGTCTTTTAAAAGTATCCTTTGGTGATGATCTGTCGTAGTGTTCACTCGGCTGCATATTCCTGAATTATCTTCTGCAGGCTTCTCCTGACTCCAGCCTTGGCATTGTAGAACCTAGATGGTCAATAGCACATCAGAGAGAATGGGATCTCCCCAGAAGAGCCCAGCTCTGATCTGTTTCATGGACTCCATGATGTGTACAGAAGAGAGGGGTAAGTCTTCCTATGTGTCTCCTTTTCTCTACCCTGGAAGTGTTTCTCAACCTGGAAGTGTTTTCAGCTGTCATCTTTATTACAAGAACATATCATGAACAAATAAAATGCATGCATGCACAATAAACAGAGCTATCTTAAGAAATGCAAGGTCAGAAGCAACCATACCACAGTGCTGTGACAGTGAGCAGAGGTTTTTGTAATAAATAAGAAAGAATCTCATTATTATGGGTTGTAAATCCCATTGGTATTTCTTTGGATGTCCCATCGTCATCGAAAATAGAAAGCAAAGAAACATTTGCTGCCTAGAAATGTTTTGAACCTTATGCCTATCTCCATGATTAAAAAGTGATCTAGGATATCCTCAGCATATCAGTATGAATTGTGTGAGTTGCTGTAATGCAAAGACTCATAGCCATTCCAGAAATCTTGTTTCACCCTTCATAGATGATGTATTAAGAATATGAATAAGCTGGTTTTGTTACCGTCCTTTCTCTCTAGATTTTCTCTACCGTCTATCTAAGAGTGTAAGATCCTCTATTGCTTAGCAGGAAAGATTGATGCCTGTTTTCATGCTTTGCTTCTCCCCTATCTCTAGTCATCACAAGCCAGTGTCTAGCTAGTTAAGAGAACATATAAAAAGTATCTTTTCCTACTGAGGATCATTTAATTCTTAAACCAGCTAGTAGCAATTATCATCTCCTTTTCTGGAAGAAAATATCCCCTATAAAACAAGCTCATCATCCACTAATCCATTTTCAAACCCTGTTAGGCAATCTGGGTTAAGTAGAGTATAACAGAATTATCCTGCTGGATTGATTGTGTTGAGTTAGATCTTTCGCATGTGGGGAGCCCAAGACCCCAGGGTCTAAGAGTAGTATTGCTTTCCCCATGAATAATTTATTGATTCTATAAAGACTGTGCTCTATTATAAAATGTGGATTCAAGAGAAGGTGCTGTATTTTTTAAGGTTCTGCACAACTTTCACACCAAATGCTGAAAAATTAGCAAGCAGGTGTTGGGAATCAAACTTCTAAGATCTGTTTAACTTGGAGTAATTCAGGTCTAGCTTTTCCAAGGTTAGTCTTCTGCAATAACTTCATGTAGGACACGCTTCTGGAATGATCATATATTCAGAATTGACCAAGGTCTTCCTCTTCTCAGGAGCCCCCTGGGGCTTGCTTAGATTTGCTGTGGCTAAGCTGTATTTGAATCCCTGTTCTGATTTGGTGTCACGCCTCAAACTCAAACCTTTGCCTAACTATGGTGCCTGTGGCCTCTTGCTTGCACAGTTACTTGTAGAAGTATATGCCTGTTTTGGTACTTGAAGAGTATCTGTAAAAGTATGTGCCTATTTTGGTACTTCAAGAGTAGTTGGTGTTCTGGTAAGAAAAAGTCAGCTTATGTAAGTATTATAGTTGATTGAAAAGTCATTCATAAGTTTAGATGTGCTTTCTATAATGTGAAAAAAAAAAGCAAATATAGACAAATTTTACATTATTAAACACTGAAGGAATTTATATCACTCTGGTGTTCAGAAAATCAATATATACAAACTTTAGGCAAACCTTTCTACTCTCCAAAGAAATGAATGTTCCCCTCAGTAATTCTGAATGTAGCAGAAGTGTAATGGAGCCAATTCACAGTGATCAGGGAAAGCAAGGAGCAGAAGAGCAGGATTTTCTCAGCCTGCACTGATAATCATGCCTGTAAGAATAAATAGTGGTGTTTCTTTTCCATTTCCTCACTAACACAAGTGTAACTGGGTGGGATGAACCAAAGAAGAAAAACGTTATTTCCATTCCTGTGTTCATAGTATTTTAAATGACATAAAAAAAAAAATGGTTGTAGCAGCTAGGCCATTTTCTTTATGCTACTTTGTTTATCTTTCCCTATTTCTAGTGAGGAGAAAAATTGTAAAATGAACACAAGGATCCTGTTCTTGTTGTCCTACCATACTCCATTTCTGTATTCCTTTTCTTCCCTACAGGCTACCTCTATTAGGTGTTTCTTCTCACAAACTAATTCTGATACTGTGAAGAGGGGGGTGGCAAATGCATTTCCCCTTCTGATGTCCCAAAACCTTAAAAAATGAATAGAGAAATATTATTCTGACAAATCTAGACCAGGGATTCTTTGACCTCTTGTGAATGTGTTAATCTCTAGTCCGCTGGTTACTCTTGAGTGGCTCTCTTTGCTAGTTTTTCCCACTAGGTCACTTGACTTTATATAAACAATTAAATCTGTATCAAAACTGGGAGCTTGAGCTTGTGCCTCCCTGGCAATTTGGCAAGAGGATATTCTTGGATGGCCTGTCTTCTCGGGTTTTATCCAGGATCTCCCTTGTTACCCCTGATCCTGACTAGTGCATTCCTGCCATGTCCCACTGTGACCAAAATTTAAGTTCTATGCAGAATCTGCAAGCGATGCTCATCAGGGCCAGACATATTAGATCTTCTCATCTCCTTAAGTCCTGGTGGTGTTGTATCCCAGCAATGTCATAAACAAATTTCTTTAAAGATAGGTCTTATTTGCAGTTCTGTACTGCAAATAAGCAAACTGCCTGGAGTCCAGATATATGAAGACAAAGAAGATATGTTCCTCAAAATGGATTTTTTTATATCTCTTTTTAGTATATCATACACAAAGAAACTTGTAGCAACATGAGCAGCATTAGTCAGTATACCAAACAATTCTACCCTCATCTGTGTGTACCAGAAATTGGAATAAATGAAAAGAAGATTCCAAGATAACAGAGTTATCAAACTCACCAGTCTCAGTATCTATCTCCTTGAATGACAAATTTCAATTTTGAGAATTTATTTTGAAATTAATTGCAGATTTTGTGTATCAAGGTATGTGCCAATACTCGATATGTAAGTAATGTTACAGCCACTGCAGCTTATCTCTTTATGCTTTTGTTTCTTATTTTCTCCTGATAACGTGCTGCTGCTTTCACATTTTTGTTCTCAGAAGATGCTTTTTTTATTTTACAGGACTTCACAGTATAACATGGAATGATAAACACTCAGCATTATTTCTAGGACTATGTAAATGAAGAAAAGTGGTTTTTGGTCCATGGTTTCTTTTCATTGAGCAAGTAGATGGATTATGTTTCCTTCTCCTTGATTCAAAAGTAACTTTGAATTAAGGTATTTGGACAAAGGTAGCTTTGAAAAAGGTATTCACTGAAATTTCATAAAAGAAGCAGATGAAGAAATAAAAAAATCTTGCTTTGTAAGGGATCTAAAAACAGAGCACTATAATGTAAACAGATTTACAAAATTAGCAGGGACCATCCAGGAAACAAGATGAATATAATTGAGTCATTTAGCACAAAATACCTTGGACTCTTGTGTCAGTTACCTTGTAAGCTGTTACCTTCAGGATTAAAAGTCTACAGGGTACAAGTATTGGCAGATTACAGTGCTGAAGTTGAAAGATACTATAGTCGTGGTTAGGGCCGGAGAAGATGTTTCATCTTCCAGGGTAGGTTGTCTGGAGCGCGTAGGAGCTGCTGCCTGTGATGGCGAGATTTAGCTGAATGTGTAGATCAGATGGAAAGGAGCTCCTGTTGCAGGTGTAAAGCACAACTGATCGGCTTATGGTGTCTGTCTTGTGGAGAAGATGGGCTGCCCCAGGTGCATCTACACGTGACCTACAGTGTAGGTGCAGGCATGGAGTCCCAGGCTCAGCAGGACCTGGGAGCCAGGAGCCAGTCTCTCTCAAATGCTTGTCCCTGTCTAACGCTTAGCAGAGATGTGGCTGGGGTGGGTATGTGTTGTTCTGCTGCGCTGCCTCTGATGTTCCTCTCTTATGAAACAGAGAAGCAAAGGAGTCATGTAGGCAGTAAGGTCAAGTGTTACTTATTAAGGCCATGTCTCAGTGAACCTTTTCGCATCACAGTAACATAGCTAGCTTGTAAATATAGTCTCCACTATGCAGATAAAGGCTATTGAGAGGCCAAAGTTCAAATTTACAACCATTTACATCAAATGTAGGTAGAGCTGCCCACAGTAGGGTCTGGTCCCCCAGGCTCACCAACGCTCTTCCTCAAGCATTTGCAGTGCTGCATACGTGCGAGATGGGAGCTGGGCCGAGCAGAGCCTCTTCCTTAGCCTGGTTGGATTCGCACCGGGAAATCTCAGCGCTGAAATCTCAGCAACGTTAATACAGTAAGTGGACTGAGAGGATGTATATATACATACATACGCACAGCACGTAGCTGCACGTTTATGTGCTCCAACGCATCTAGGTGGAGGGGTGCAGGATATAGTGCCTTGTTTGTCATCCTAGAAAGGAAGCCCCAAAACAGCCTTTTCTATGCTCACCTTACTTAAGCCCACAGCTTCTGCTTCTCAAAACAGGCCTTTTAGCTGACTGTGAGCTATTCTGAGATCCATGTGTTGTCTTTTTAGTTGCTTGAGGTGTGACTTTTTTTTTTTTAAAGATGAATTTCTTAGGCCAGAGAGGAAACAGGAGGGACCTTATGTTATTTACCTGAGAAGTGTGAGTTCCAGTTTTTGGTTCAATGTTTGCCTGTGCATTCAATAAACTCTTTAGTGTAAGAGAAACCCACCCCACTGGATTTCACTGGGGAGAACCTGGCTGACTTGTTTTCTTTGCAATGCATGAATGGCAAGCTTCATTTTCTTCAAGAGAGTCCCTTTTTTTTGCTGTGAAGGAAGTCTGAGTTTCCTGCTGGAAGGACTGTTTCAGCAGAGACAGATAACTCATGATAAATTTAACTGTACTCTGCTAAATATATGCTAATTCTTTACTTTCAATGTATGCGCATTCTTGTCTCTTACCCATTGGTGCTAATTATCTAACATTACCATAAAGCCAGAATTGCATGAGGTACGTTAGTGCTTTCTAAACTTCATTTCAGATAACTTTCCAGCTTATTCATCAGTAGGTAATTTTATAGCTCCCGGACACAGCTCTCATGGAGTAATGCAGCTCCTTCAGTTTTCTCTGCAAAAATGACAAGACACAGGCCAGCCAGTCTCCCACTGTTCACTCTGGTGAAATGATATTCCCATCACAACTCCTGCTGTAATCACTTCTACTAATCTTGCTCTTTCTCCTTCCCACCTAGATTCTCCAGATCATTACACAGGTTAGCTCTCCCCCTGCTTACCCACCAGTCATAGCATTTAAACAATGAGTTTTAAATTATGCTGAGAATAAATGGAGATAAACAGCAAACCCAAGGAGACAAATAAGACGAACACCTTGAAGAAGAACTAGTAAGTGAAATAGGATGTGACAGGCTAAGAAAGATGAGAGCGAGTGATTTCCTGGAATGCAGCAGCAATTTCGTGCCAGCAGCGATGCGCTCGCTGTACTTGACCTTCAGTAACCTTTATCCCATCTCCTACTGCTGCTCATAGAGCTCCTCTGCCCATTTCTCCTCTTTAGCTGCTGCTCTGGTGCTTTCCTTGGTCAGATACATTAGCAGATAAAGATGCTGTGTTTTCCTAAATCAGGGTCTTCCAGGGAAGGTGCTGCAATTGGTGCATTTGCCCCCCCATTCCTGGAGGGATATCGCTCTGGGGTTCTGGGATGGCTTGTGGAAGGTCCTGGCTCCTCTGTGTATCTCCTGGCTCTGGCTGGGCCCCCCTGTGCTTGGACGCTGCCATTGCTAAGCATGGAAATTAATTTCCAGTATTAACAGAATGATTTCTCAGGGGGAAAAAAAACAAACAAATGAACAGAAAAAGCAAACAAAAAAAAACACTCAACTTTCTCATGAGACCTTTCTGAGAGATGAAAGGTTTGACTAGGAATTTTCTGGAAAAATTGATTTATCTCTAGAAAATGTCAGTTCCTCAAAATCAAAGCAGTTATTAGGAAAGAATAAATGCCAATAACTTGAGGTTCTAGTGCTCCGTTTTGGTCAGTTCAAAGTGAGACAGAAATTATTTGTCTAGTTTGGAATAGTCAAAGACTAGAATTACAAGACATTTATTTTAAAATGAAACAAAAATGAAATATTTTTAAACCGTTACCCTGGAGCATTTTTTGCTGACAGAACTCATTTTGGTGTGTACTTTTTAGTGAATTTTTTTCAGCTCTTGGTCTCAGGTCAGAATAGGAAAAAAATCTGGAAAATATTGACAGCGTGGGGCTTGTCATCCACTCTTGTCTTGTTCCTTCTCATTTGAAGAATAATCAAAGTGAAGAATTTGCCATATTAGATGAAGCTACTGTTAAATAAAACATGTTAGCAGTAACCATGAGCAGCTTAAAAAAGAAGGAAGCATCTCCAGAAGCATCTCCAGTCTAATAATTCACAAAATATTTGAAGAAAAAAACTTCTGTTTGTAAGCTATATATCATGATATAAGCTGCAGCATGATATAAGGCCAGCAGCAATAATCACAGTATCTCAGTACAAACATATTACATATTTAAGTCAGTATAGTATGTCTCCTAATTTTGTTCCCAAAATACACTGTAATTGTATTGCTTGGTCTCAGAACAGTCTTACGTAGCCCCATGCAGTGTAATATCAGAATGCTTTCTGCTAAGAGCTGTGTATGTGAAAGCAATGTTTGTGTATGAAATGCTCCCCTCTGTCTCTTCTCGGCCTGTCGAGAAAAGACTGATTATTTTATAGGTTTTTCCTTGTTTAAAGAAATTATTGAGGATGTTCAGCTGGAAAGATGAGGACGGAAGTTTATGAGTGAGTTTATTTTCTTCAGGGAGGAAGGTCCATAGTACACATCCATCCATCCATCTCCTCCAAAAATTGTGTCTCCTCCTCTAAGGAGCATCTTGCCTATTTGCTGGCAGATTCATTGTTTGGAGGAACAGGGCTCTCACGGAAGGTCGTAGGCAAAGCAGGGAAAGGAAGTCTCGCTGGTAGGTAGGGCCAGTCCTGCAGTGCGCTTAGAGTTTCAGGGCAGCAACCTTGAACTCGTCTCTAGTCTGCAGGGAGGCAGTGCAGGAAGCCAGATCAGTGGGGTGAGGTGTTCACTGTGACCTGCCTTGCTGAGCAGGTGAACTATTATATAGAGCACCACTCGGTGTTTTTTTCAGGTGTATAACTTCACTCTTAGATATGAGCTGAAGTGACGTAAATACAATATGGTTCATGATCTCATCGGACCTGTTCATCTACTGAAGATATCCTGTGGTGCTCCTGGCCCCCCAAATTTCCTTTACCTTCACTGTGTTTGGACTGAGTGTAGTTCTTCTGGCCTTTATTCAACAAGGCCTTTAAATGCAAGAAATTTTTATATACTCTGTAACAGATGAGTTTCTCACAGCTGGGAGAAAATAGTTCACTTGCACCTGATAAATCCAAAATTCACTTACTTAAGTGTCTTAAATTATTCTAGTATTATAGATGCAATCTTGAAATATGTATGCTAAGGAAACATAATGTTGGGAATATACCAAGAATGGTGCCTTTTAAGGTGAAACTCCTTTAAAGCATGGTATGTGACTTCTTTTTTTTTTTTTTTTCTGGATTTCTTGTCAAGTTTAAGTTTGCTCTCATTATCCATATGTATTTTTTATTATTTTTAATTCAATTGAGGCCATGTTTTGATAACTGCAAGCTTCGCGGCTCCTGCCAAAGGTATCCAAAAACATGCAACCTCATGGCAGAAAGTGCTGACTTTGAAACAAACTGATTCTGCTGGTTTCGCTTTGTTCAAAAACCTTCAGTGGGTTATCTTTGCATTGGCTAGGACCGGTATCTCTTTCTTTTTTTCCCAGCTGGTGTCAGCTCAGAAATGGGGCACCAGCTCTGTGTTGTGAGCTTTGAATTGTACAAAAGGCAGCTATTTCCCTGCCCTGCTCTGTGTTGAATTAGTCCTGCTAGGGGATGCTCTAGTGCGATGACTTGGCATTAATGGCCATGTAACTACAGCCCAGATACTTATAAGAGAATCCGCAGCTGTGGTTTTATGACTTGCCTTACAATATTGAGTATTTTTCTTAAGCTGCAGCACTCATAGGATTGTCAGATTTGGCTTGTACTTAAAAAAATAAAATAAAAAATCTTATTCTATACAGCTATTGGTGTAGACTGAGAGTATACTTTGTTTCTGAGGTTTAGGAATATAAAAAGCCAAAGATCACTTGCATAGCATCTTAGGATATTTTAACGGCCTCCTGATTTGTGACCTGGTTTGTGATTTTGAACTCCTGAGGGTGAGAGGTAGAGGGCTAGACAGTAAACAAGAATCACCACTAACTTACAAAATCATACAGAAACCTACCAGTCATATTTTCTTTTATTGTCAAATAACATTTTTTATATACAGTCAGCAACTAAATTATCTTGTGGTGGTTATGTTGCTGTAGAATGCAATAAAAGTTAAACTTTTAAAATTAAATATTAAAAAAAAAAAAAAAAAAAACTATTGCAGAAAGCTCATCAACAGCAGAGAAGTTATTTGCAGTATTCTTTGCCTGGAATATATGTATATTATCTTCACCTACTGTGGCATATCTTCTGCCATGCTTGTTATGTGGCTCTAGACTCCCATTAACTGAATCCCTGGTGGAAAGCCGTTTCCCTACATTATATTGTAATGCTCTTGTTAATGATAAATTGATGAAGAGCTGCTTTTTTAGATTAGGTGAGTGGTCCTTTGATAATGGGGTTGGAATCAGGCCAGAGGTTTTATACTTCTTTGCCTGGAGGGTGAGAACTAACTAAAATATTCTTTTCTTGTGTTCTGCTAGAAAGTGAGACGGTCAAAGAATTTCAGCTTTTAATTTTAAAGGGTTCAACAGAAGGGTTCAACACCGGTTTACATGGTGGGTATTTTTTCACTTTGTCTTTATGTTGCCCCATATTTCTAATAAATTATTAAAGAGAGGTATTTCTCATGTAATTAGAGAGCCGAGCACCTTTTAAACAAGATCAACTTCTGTACATTTGAATTGACTGATTTCATTTTATATGGCAAAAGATCACGAGCAAACTACTTTTGCGTGTTTCAAAGTTAACATCAATTGTTATTTTTTTTCAGTTTCAAATGTACTAGATTAGTACTTTTATTGTAACAAGAAAAAATGTTAGAATATTTCTATTTTTTTAATTTTGCTTAAGAACAGACATTTCTTGTTATTTCTGTCCTTTGGCAAGGAATGTGCAACATACTTTTATCTCCATATATATTTTTCACTCCTATCATTAAGATAATGGAAATATTTAATGAAGTCAAAATATAGCTGTAAGTTGACTTGTATTTTTAAAAATTTTTAAAGGTTCCACTGTTTTTTCTCAATGCTATAGCTTGCTCCTTGGGGGGGAAAATAAAAGGGAAAAAAAAAAAAAAAAAAGGCAGAGTATGCATGCTCATCTCTTCCAGTCAGGGTTTGACAAAGTCATGCCTCGGTAGGATTGGGCCATCTTATTATCTTGATGCTTGCTTTAAGATTTAGTGGTATATGGAAGAAAAGAGAGGGGATGGAAGCTACATCCAGCACCTCTAGGTAACTGTTTATTGCTTACCTGAGGTCACTTAATATTGCCTAAAAAAGGAAATCTTTAAATGAGCCCTTAGCTGAGAAGGGGCAGACGATACCTGCTGGGGAGGGTGCAGGAAGCTTAAGGGTGGACTTGGCTAACGGACAACAGAGTCTTAAAATGGTCACATTAAGGCCTTTTTAGGTCAAGGTGGCAAAATTTCAATCTAACTTTTCTGTCAGGTTGGGTCATGTTTGGATTTAGGTGCTTGGTTTAGTCCTTTGTGAAAGACAAAGATAGTTGCAAAACCAAAAACGTAGCAGTTCCTATTTGTAGCTTAATTTAGAATTAAGAATTTGACACTTCTATCACCCAGACTTTGATCACAGGCAAATGAGACTTCTTTGTTGTTAAAGAATTTCTTCACCCTTTTAAGTAGGAGCAAACTTCATCTCACCATAGGAGAGATTCACAGATTCCTTATTTGCTTTCTGCTTCCAACAAATGTTGTTGCAAGGAGGAAAATTCTATTCTATGTTGAAGTTTCTGTCCCTCACCTAGGCCCATGTTCTGCCTGGAGTTTGTTTCTTTGCTAACTCACTGACGTTTAGTGTCAAATCTTCTGTACAGACTTTCATTTCCAGAGTGAGGACACTGCCTAGGATTCCAGCACCGCGTGTTTAACTGCTCAGTATATTGGAGCCCTTGTATTCAGGTATCCTCATGCAAAGCAAAGATCAAGAGTGTATCAGGCTGCAGCCCTAGCCAGGGGACAGCCAGAGACAGTGGAGTTATGTGATGGCAGTTCTGTGGTGGGTATGGTTAAAAGTTGAAGGCTTTGGGGCTGTTGTATTTATTTTCCAAGGGTTCAGGAACTTTTACAAGGTCACTGGCATGGAAGGCTGCCTCTTGGCAGCATAGTATCCCATGATAAGTAGGAAGTGTTTGTAAAAAGGGGGAGCCATGTGTTTTAATTGTGCGTTCAATACCACATTTGTTCAGTCTGCATCTTTTAGAAAGGCTTTGGTTACAGCTTTCACCAATGTATTTGGTCAAGGGTATGATCTTTAGGGGGTAAAAGGCAAGAGATGTGCCTTCAGTTTTTGTTTATTTTTTTTTTTTAAATTCCTATTTGGAATTCATGAGTGTGCAGTGTCAGAGTATATAAAAGCTTCCTTCACCGGAGAGTTTGCCTTATAGGACAAACATCATCTCCAGTGCCCCCACCCTGCAGGGGTGGGGTGCAGTAATCTAAATATTATTTTTAAAGTGATCTGGTTGCAAAGAGTGAGAGACAAAATACCTAAAAGACAGCTTTTCTAAGTTGATATTTGTTTCAACCTGTGAAAAGAACAGTGGCTGAGTGCTTGTTAAAGGTATATTTTCTTTTAAGTTATGTGGAGAGAGATGTCAACTATTTACCATAAATGTATTTATACATTTGAATATATAAATGATACTGTTACTTACCTTTAGTAAGTTTCCCACTGACAGGTATGCTCAGAAAACATCTTTCACTAAACCTGAAATGTTGATATAAATATCTGAAGAAAAATACTAATCACAGAATACATTGAACAGACTTACTGATCTTGTATACCTGGAAAAAGATTTTCAAACAGACTTTGTCAGTTCAGCCTTGGCATTCCTTGTCAAACAAAAGCATGCCTAAAGACACATTTCAAAAGCAGACAATGCAGCACTTGCTAACCTGCAGAAAATCGAAAAGGATCAGGGAGGCAGAGAACAAACAGAATAGGTAAGCAATAAGAAATGGAACACAGTTCTAAAGAGCTGTTTCAGAGAGCCAAATATGTTTAAAGAAGCCTACATCAATAATTAAACATGAGTAAGTAAAATTCCAGCATACTTTTTTTGCCATATTGTTTTAAGATTTGTAATATAGAAATGAAATTATTGATTCAGTATCAGTCAGAAAATACAGCCTAGTGTTAGGAGAGGAAGAAACAGGAGGGAGCAAGAGAAAGACAGGAGTATTTTTAGCACAGAGATGCTAGTCTGAAATGTTAACTTTTCCTAATAGAATGTCCACACTTCAGTATTCGTCCACTTCAGTCAGTTGAAAATTTGGGTCAGGCAGCTGTTATCTGCATTGACAGCAGCTATCTGATTAAAAGTAAAATGCTCTTTTAAAAAAAAAAAAAAAAAGGAAAGAGAGAGGGGAAAAAAGGCTGTGCTGTGTCACATTCACGCCACTCATGTTGCTTACGTTGTGTCACACTGTACAGTGATTTGATGCTACATAACACAACATGACATGAGTCACAGTTCACTGCTATCCACATTACACTCAGGTAGTTTGGCATAGCTCTAACTTTTGCTTTAGTCTCATTTCCTATTCAGTGCACTCCACTTAGACTGGTTGGTTAATGCAGACAATTGCTATAGCGCTCAAAACCAGAGTTCCCTACCCAAATACATTTTTTATTGGATATTTAAGTAGAAACTTCAGTGGATATCTTTTGCACATCCATATGAAGCTCCTTTGCTCAACATAGGAAGGTCATTATGACAACTTACACCTGAAAGAGGAGTTAAGGGGAATTTCCCATAGGACATATGGCCGATGCCTGTGGCAATGACGTTCTGAGTTGGAGAAATGCTTTCTAAATGGAAAATAATTTGAGCTTTTTCTGCCACCAGAGATGTTTCCAAACCAAAACCTCATATTAACCTCCCAGCCTTCTCTTCAGTTTCAATTTGAATTGAAAAAAAATTCTGTTTCAAAGGGATGTGAAACTTTATTCCAGATTTGAATTTATAGGTAGTCTGTAAAAGACTGAACCATAACTCCACATCTCCAAATGCTTAGTGCCTGGGAAATTCAATATCTTCAGAACTATATAGTTTGGATGCTTCCCAATAAAAATAGCCTGATTTCTTCCTGGTCACCCACCTCCAGCAACAAGCATCAGCCCTGGAGCACAGCTAAGTAGCACTACTGCTTCCTTTAGCAACCTCTTGCATCTCATACATCTTACCTGTATTCTAAATAGTAGAGGAAAGGAGCATAAATTGCCAGACAGCTTTGACTAGTTTAATTTTTACTGACAGCATCCTAAAGTTCTAGGTCCACTTAGCACCTTCAAAGAAGCGATAAATGATTTAGCTTTTGGGGGACAAATTGGTTCTGTTAAGTCCCAGTGCCAAATTTACTAAAAATAACTCATTAGCTGTGCGTTAAGATTCACTAGGGTGCTCGGTTCTTGGCTAGATCCCAAAGAACACATTTGCGTACAAACGTTCCTATTATGGGGTGTGAGACTTATTAATGGTATACCATATGCACCAGTGCATTTTTCTCTTTCTCTCCCTCTAACAAAGCAGCTTTTCTACCACAGATGACAAGTGACCAGCTTTTCAAGGGTTAAACCTATTCTAATGTGATAAAACCTGTGAGACCACAGCAATCAACTATCATTCAGTCTCAGCTACTCGCTTTCCCCTTTCCTGTGGCTACTACTTGAACCTAATATTTCCTCCTCTGCATTTAAGAAGCAAACAAGGGAGGAAGCAGAAAAAAATAGCTGTGGACTTGATTTCTACTTCTAAGTTTCTACTTGGTAGAGAACAAAAGTACCCTCTTTCCCCATTCCTTTTTGAAAAAGGCTGTAAATCACAGTCCTGCCCTGCAATTTGCTTCTCACACATTTATAGATTAATTTTTTCCTAAGGGAAATGATATATGCCATTCTGATGAATGAGGCTTATTTTCCCATGTATTTGAGAGAGATACTTATGTAGTTACATGCTAACCAAGAGAAGAGCAATGAGTGATGTGAAAAAAGCTAGAAGCTTTTGCAGCCTTTTCTTGACAATACAGGCAAGGCTGTAATTTCCCTGCTACGCTGCTGTGCTGAATAATGTCAGTACTTTTCTTGCCAGTGAGGAACGACAGAGCAAACCCAAAGAATCATGTCCAGTTGCAAAGGAATCTGGTGGTAACAGCACTGAGCAATCAGGAAAAGTGTCTGCAAGCCAAGAAAAGTTGTCTTTTCCACAACCCAGGGAGCAGGCAGAGGCAGCAAACACTTTCTCATATGTCTGGAGAGGCAGAGAGCAAGAGAGGCAGAGCCGGTGGGGCAGTCTGGGCACTGATGATCTAGTCCCTGCCCCAGTACAGGCTTCCCGTGAGGTCTTTGACTCATCACTTGGGGCCTACCTGCAGTGGCACAGTGTAGCCAAGGAGTCCTGCAAGTGGATTATCATCCTTAATTGTTGACTGACCCCTTTCTGTAAGTGTATTTCATGCCTGTGGTTTGGAAGCAAACTCTTCTGCTTTCCTCTGATAATTCTAATGGTGAGTGTCAAAAGATTTTTACTTCTGCCTCTTAACTCAGTTACTGTAGTTTTTTCTTCATGTTCTCCTCCCCTATTCTCTAAGCACTTTGGCTATTAATTGAGTTTTCTAGTGTGGTAAGCTGAAGTTTTTCACCACATAAATGATTCATACAAATAAAGTGAAGTTATTGAGCAAAAGTTAAATTGGGCTTTAATTTGCCCCAGGTCTCTTTTGAGCCATTTTCTTGATTGCTCCAGGAACTTCCCTTCTCTCTTTATTCAGCTCTGACCACTAAAGGGAAATATGGAAAGAAACGAGGTGAACACCTATGGCAAATACCTGGCTCCTTCCTGTCCTCCAGGACTCCTGCTTCAAGCCTGCGGCTGGTCAGAGTCTCTTCCATTACACAGATGCTCGTGCGTTTAATCCTGTTGTCAGGGGTCTTCCAAAAGGGCAGGTGCTCTTTGGCCTGTCCTCGAAACCATGGGTAAATCTGCAAGTGGTAACCCCCTAGGTGCAAGCACAAAATGTGCTGCAAAATAGGGTTTGATTTTCAAATAGCAACAGAGTTGGGGACCAGTTATGTCCCAATTTTGATAGGTTTGTGCAGGCAATGGCCATTTCAATATCATGGGGCAGCTGCTTTTTGTGGTGGAGTGTGTCACTCCAGGGATTCATCCACAGACCAGTGCTTCAATAACGTGCCACATTTGCTTGAAAAATACAATTAGTTATATATAAGCTAATATGGTACTCAGCACTTAATATTTTAAACAATTAAAATATTTAGCTGAGTAAGTGTGTTGGGATGAGTACGTTTGTGTATGTGCGGGTATAAATAAGTATAAATAAACAAGTATTAATGGTGCAATAGCACTAAATAATTTATCTAGACCAAATGAATTATTTTCAACTTAGCCTTAAAAATAACAAACTGAATTCCAGAAGTTCATCTGCAATATTTTTTTCTAATAGACTTTGCTGTAACAGTAGTTGTGATTCTTCAGGATGTCATGTCACAGTTGGTTTAAGGATATGGTGCCTGAAGAGCTTACCATTTTTTCCCACCTAGATTAACTAGTCTAAAAAAATCATTCTTCTGTCTGCATTCCTGTTTCTTTTCTAAAAATTTAATTTAGTTTGTATAGGTCCTTGTTTCCTATTTAAGCAGTACAAATGTTTAAGGGTAAATTAATACAGATGCAGTGAAGGGTTAGTGAATACTAATAAAAACTCCAAGTCTCAAAGTGAGGCCAAGTGCAAAAGGAAGGATGGACTGAGCAGAGATAAATAGGAATGAGCAGCAATAATAATAGCAATGTGAAGTGGCTGAGAATAGGGCTTGCCCAAGATACTGCAGGAACATCAGAGCTCAGATAAGTGCTTGCAGTGCGTGTGGTTTCTCTGTACAGTGTCACTGTAATAAGAGGTTCCCATCAGGATATAGTAGCTCTTTGATTTTGATTTACCCCTTTGCTTTTGTGCTTGCCTTGGGCTGCACCAGATCCATCTGGCTACCTGTCTTGCTTTTGCCACCCCTGTCATAAGGACTCCTGCCAACTGCTTGTCTCTCAGCATGCTGAGCTTCCTACCCTGAAAGCAGTGCCTTCTGCTAGGCAGCGAAGGAGAGCACTGAGGAGCGCTGAACTGGCAGCTTGACTAATACGCTGAGACTGACCCAGGGCTGGCACCCTCCAGAACTCGCTTATATTTTTGTGTTGGGCATGATCATCTCTAAGTGTGGCCCTGATTCCAGCTGTCATTTTAGGTCAGATGCATAATATTAGCTTACAGAACAAGTGTTGTTAAAGGACGCTCATCCATCACAGCCAGCTGGAGAGCAAAACTACAAACAAACAAAGTAGATATCAGCGGTACTTGGGGTGTGCTGTGACTGTCTAGTACTTGTTGAGCTGGTCAGCAATAGCAATAGAAATGATAACCTACATTTGAGTGCAGTCGTCTGTCAGATGTCTGCGTCCTGGCAGAAATGAATCTGAACACCTTGTAAGCACAAGAATGCATCTTGAAACCATTTGTGATAGAGATTATTTGCAAGACAAATAATATAACCCATAGTAACTGCACCAAAACCCAGAGCATCACACCTAGCAAACCTTCCATACAGAAGTCCTTCTCTTTTTTAGGGATTAGCACTGATCTTGTAAACGCAATGTCCTGTTCCTTGAGAG
This sequence comes from Nothocercus julius, assembly GCA_013398735.1. Lineage (NCBI taxonomy): Eukaryota > Metazoa > Chordata > Aves > Tinamiformes > Tinamidae > Nothocercus > Nothocercus julius. The sequence goes on along the minus strand of VZSV01000147.1, from coordinate 1,725,884 downwards.
AATGATGCTAGACAAGTTGAGGATTACATTTTTCCTTGATGATGTCACCTTAAATCAGGCTGAAATGACTCTCTTTACAAAGGAAGCAGAATTTTTCCTTTTTACTCTTTTAAGTATCTTCTAACTTTTGGTTTCAGAAAAGAATGTCCCCAGAAAAGTTAACACATGCTGGTAAGGTTTATGCTCCCCAGCAAGAGGAACTGAATGCTGTGGCGTCTCTGCTTGGACCAGCCCCTGTTCTCCCCAGCTTTTCTTTTGACTGCCGCTGGCCACATACTGCTGAGTACTCTTGAAATACACCATGCCCTGCTCCTCTGGCAAATGCTGGACTCGCGCTTTGAGGCACCCCAAGAAAAGACGCTTCTGCTGGACCTACTTTGTAGCATATTTCAACATGAGGGCACAGGGACGTGAAATAACTTATTCTACCTCTCCACTGCACATGATTCTCCTGAGAAAACTAGATGGAAACTGTGGTCTCTGGCTGACACTATTTTATACTGGCTTGAGTCTTGTGCAGTTGACTGTGTTTAGGTTTGTCAGGCTAGGATTGGTGGTGGTAACGTATCTCACTCCTTAGGACTGTACTTGTCATATCTTGTCAATAGTGAATAGTTAAATCCTGAGAAAATAAGACAGTTTTGACAGATAATAATTGCATATTTGTTCCAGGGCTCATAAGGATTGGATCCTGACCCTTGGGTTTCACACAAGAGGGTTTAGACCCTTCTCCTGCTATCTTTTCTGTTTTCCCCAGAAAGCTATTTCAATGCTGCAGCTCTTCTGCAGTCAGGTAGTGATTAGAATATATTGTCAAATCTTTTAGCTTTTTGTTGTTGTTGTTGTTGTTGTTGTTGTTGTGTCATATGGCTCACCTGCCAACTTGTTTCTTGTTAATTCAACTCCTCTCATCTGCTTCTGTTTCTACACTTACTTGTGGGGAGATGAGGTGACTGGGATTGAATAGGAGATAGCAGCGGTAGCTGAAGCAAGATGAAAATGAATGATATTTTCAAATCCTAAGCAGGGCTGCAGAGGCTAATAATTACATTAAAAAGGCCCTCTGCAGGTAGGTGCAAATAGGCTAGTCTAAACAAGTGCCACTATTTTAATGTGGGCTGTTCAAGACGATGTCATTACCTGACTAGACTGCCACCTTTCACCTCCAGCCATTGTGCTCCGTTAGATCTCACTAACAGGGAGAGTGAGGATCTTGTTTGCAGGGGATTTGTTGTCTCACGCTCGGAGGCAGCTGAGAGACTTGCCAAATGACAGGAAGACGCTTACATTCACAAGGTGTGATTGCCTAAGTGTTTGACTGTGTCTAATTAGTTTGCCTTTGCTGGTTGGTAGCTCCACAGTCAGAAGCAGATTGACTCTGCAGGCTTTAAGCAAAGAGGTCTGATTGGTGTTATTATCATTTGTTTATTTAACCCTCCCACTAGCCATGAAACATTCCCTACAGTATGGCCTTTTCCTCGGTCTTTAAAGAACATGTACATGTTGCAATGCATAATATATTCCCTTTTCCATCACCTCCGCAGCTTTAAGATATGTTGCAATTAGATTTCTTTTAAACATCCTCAGAATAGGAATTAATACTACATTTCTATGCTTTAAATACAAGTATTATCTGGTTACCTGCAGAAGCAGATGATATTAGCTTGTTTTTATCATAAATAATATTCTGGTTTTTTGTGTGTGTGCGCGTATACACCTTTTTAACCAGATTTCTCTAGGGTAAAGAATCAGAATACTAATCTTTCTCTTGTCCCTGTTTAGCAATCAATTCCTATAGTGAGAAGAGTGCCTCCCCACCCCGCCCCCCAAAAATTAAAATAGGCCTGGAAATCCTTATGAAATTAATAGGCAGCCCACATTTTAATTCCATAAGGATTCCCTGAGTATGAGTGAATACAAAAGCACCTTTATTCTTCAGTGTTATCCTGTTTCTCTCTATCACAGGCATGCCAGGCAATTTCTACTGTGCAGTTGCTATAGAATTCCCCATCCTATGGTTTTCAGATCTAGGGGACATGAGACACAAAGCTGAGAAAAAAAAGTGGTTCCAGAAGTTGATTCCAAGAGGAGAAATGAATTTTCTGTGCAGGTTAGCTCTTTTACCTTCCTCCTAGGTTATTCTTAGAAGCAACTTTTTAACTTCACCCAAATAAGTGTAGGTTTGGAATGGTTTGGATTTCTTGTCAGAGGTTTCTCCCAAAGATAGCATGTCCATACCTGCAAAGGAAAGAGAAGAGTCTCTGGGGTTCCCTTGGTTAACTTTCCTTAATATCTGTTCTCTTTCAGTGCTTTGGATGTTACCACTTTGAGAAGTGCAAAACTTAAAGATGCCAAGAGATGTCTCCTGTTTTGAAGGGCAGCTTGTATTTTTGGCTATTCTGACTCCTCCTTTCTGAAGTCTGATTTTTCAGGCTCCATAGTAAGGATTTTGAGTGCTTAGTATTTGCTTTATCTTTAAATACCGTATATTTCATTCTAACTGTCCAATAGGATGGCTCCTTTCTTAATGAAAAGTTAAATTCTCTTAAGCCTGTGCCAAATTATAGGAGCAATGCAAATTATGTAATAGAAATAATAGGTCATTATCCTATCAGTGAACAGATAATCAGATTAAATATGCCTATCTAGCTACATCTTTTTCCATTCCACTATTCTTAATTCCAACTAAATAAACTCCAGCTTAGTGTCTTACTATACAATGCAAACCTTATAAGTGACTGCTTTATTATACACACCTTCATTATTTGAATTAGATATAACACAGAGAATCATAGAGTAAGAATTCTGTCTCCGTTCTATAGATTGCTTAAGGACAGCCCTTCTTATGCAGCCTGTTCTTTTGAGGGGTGTGAGATGCAAAAGGAAGCTGCATTTCTGGAGGACGGTGTGTGGATCTGTGACTTGGCTGAGATGTGCGATTGTGTGGAGCCAGGTGCTCTCTCCTGGCTGACTGTCTCAGCTGGTCCAAATAAACAGTGTGCCGCATCAAAAGTTACATAACTCATTTAACCTAATATTAAGGACAAATTATTTAAGAAATTTAAGAACAGACTTAGACCTTCAATTTGATTACTAAGTTAAAGACTATTTCTTCCTAAGCTGGGGAGTCCTCCTCCTTAGGCAGGCCTTCCCTCAGGCCTCTGCCAGGCTCCCATCTGCTCCCATTGCCCTTGAAATCCTCTGGAGTTTCAGGACTCTTTTGCAGTGATAGGGAACTGGATCTAATTTCTTACTTGGGAACCCTCCAGAGCTTGTGTGATCTGGGACAGGAGGGAGCCCAGTGTTTCGCGGTTGCTGTGGAATGACTTTCAGTTAGCAAAACAGAAATCATGAGGTTGCTCCTCGACTCCCAGGTGAAAGCACAGCATGGTGCTCTGTATTGCTGGGCCAGACTTGACTAAACATGTATAATTGTGGTACCATATAGCTTAGCCTAAGATTTGAAAGAATTTTCAAGAGCAGTGAGGCAAAGTTCCCCAAGCCACCACTGTTAACAAAGCAGCAGAAAGAAATATAACCTATCAAACCACACTATATTAAAGAGAAAAAAAAAAATTCTAGAGATTTTGCTAATTGTCACTTCTCTGCAATATTACATAACTCCCATGCACAAATGGACTTACTGGCAAGTTTCTGTGTACCTACCAGAGCCCTCGCTCTACTAAACCCCCTTATCTTAGCTTCACTAATTTGCCATGTCAAATTAGTGTGATGAAACAAATGCTAATTACACTGAAAGATCACTTAGAGCATTAGCACTGCTGCTGTGGTCCGTCCTTGTGCTGCCTTATTTGCATACTAATCCAGTGAGCCTAGGTAGATGACAAAATGAAATGTCTTCTAACATGTTTATGAGTTTTTCCCGGGAAGGTGCTGACTCATCCTTGACAGATGCTCCCATAGGCAGAAAGCTGGAAAGAGGAAATATGAACCATGTTGCTCAGCCTAAGTGGGGATGTTATTTTTCACTCTTGACTTTCCAGCTGATTTCTGTTTGATCCATTGGGAAAGCATAAATCATTTTTTCATTTCAAAGATAAGCCCAGTAATGACATCAAGAGTGAAAATACAACTGTGTTCCCTATTTGATATTTCAGCTTATATCATCAAACTGCCAAAAACATGCAAAGATGTACATTTGGAAAAGTTGAATAATAAAAAAAATCTTTGTGTATGCCCTGCAAATGAACAGCTGAACAGAATTCCCTGTAGTAAGTATTACTGAATCTGAGCATGGGCTACTGAAATTGTAACTTCTTGTTATTTTCTCAATGTGTTGGATAACTCCATTCTTATGAATTGGTAAGTTATTTTTATTTTCTTCACCAAAAAATACTGATTTGTAAGTATGCCTGGCTGCAATATTAAGCTGCATCTAATAGCTCCAAGTGTGTATTTACTCACTGAGGAAAAAAAAAGAAAAAAATCTCTAGCAAAATTTAGGCTCAGAATACGAATCATCCCAAAGTCATGACACTGAATTTGATTTCCCACTGGCATTACAACTTGTATTCCATAGGAAACATAAAGTCCATGTTAATAGGTTTTGCTCCAGGTTTTAAAGCCATGGGATTGAGATATAGAATCCTGAAAAGAAGGGGAAGCTGATATCTTACCATTTGTGGGTGGGCCTGCTAAACTAATTTTCCCACTCGTCCTCACATGTGAATGATTTCTTGCCCTTTTTTATCACACCAACATGCACAGACCTTGTCTGAAGATTTTCATGGGAGTTAGCAGGGCTCTTCCTTGCTCTGTTCCTAATCATAATGGACAAATTCATAGAAAAGTCTTGGCTTAGCTGAGATCTTCAGCTTGTTGTTACAAAAGAAACAAGCTGCAATCCTTGTTCCACTGAGGTTCATGGCAGAACTCTGGATGATTCGAGTGCAGCCAGGTTTAGCGTGGAGTGTACAGCTAAAATGAGTGGGGATCTGTGCATATTTTGTCACTCTGGAAAGGTGCTGGGAGTGAAATGAGCTGATTAGGAGGTAAAAATGTTAGATGCTCTCAATATGTACATAGCACCTAGTGCACTGTGTATTTAATGACCTCAGTTTATTTTTTTTTCCTATGAACATTTATTGGAATAGCACAGTCAAAAGTTTTTTATACTTGCACCTGCAGAGACAACATAATTGTTTGTGTGTAAGCATGTTACATTAAGTACACAGAAAAAGAAACTCTTGACAGGGGAAAAGCCATGACATTTATTACAATTACAAATAAAACCCAGAAATAGCAGGGGCGCAGAAAAGTAACTCTTTGCTCCAGTAGCAGAGGGCACTTTTTACTATCATCATGTCACAGAAGACATTGATCATAGGTGGGTAACTAAGTCTGCCAATAACTAAGAGAAGTTTCAATGTGTTTATGTATTTGATGTACAGGAGATGACCCTACCATGGATCATGGAATATACTGGCAAACTGGGGCACATAAAATAGAAATTGTATTATATTTTTGTTCTACTACTTCAAATTTTGCATGAAATGCTAATTTTGCTACAGATCCATTATGCATGAAACTGAAAGGGCTTTTTTTCCCCTCTACGCCAGAGGGATTTTACATGTGTAAGCCCCATTTAGTGTTAATGGCAGATATCAGTATACAAGCTCCATTCACTGGGAGGAAAATAGTCTACTGCACCTAATTAACTAATACTGAATGACTTGCCTAGATAATATTTACTGTGCAATGGGGTTTAGTACTCTAGTTAAAAACATGGTCCAGCGAACAGACTTCTATCTTGCATATCTAGCTGAAATATTCCTTAGGAGAATTTACTTTATTTTTAAATGTAAACTGTTGGTTTTCATTTTCTTCAAAACCGGCAAAGCTCTATGGTTCAGTTTCTCCTAAAGCAGGGCGATCTAGACCTATTTGTGTGCTTACGTATTCGCAGCAAAGCAGCAGTTCACATGTGGGGCCGTATCACTCCATGAGCTAAGGTCCAGCCTCCCGACCTTGGCTTTCACTTAGTTGGAAGGAACAGGCACTTACTGAACCAATTATAGAGAAATAAACACTAAAAGTTAAGAACTAGTGACAATAAGAGCAATATTGGACATTCATATTTAACCTGTTAAATCCTTTAAGATTTTTTTCTCGTGGATTAAGGCACAGCCTTGCTTTCCTTTCTTTGGAGCAACTCCCTTTATACCATCACATTGAGTTTTTGCTTCTTTCCGAGGACTAGATCCCATTCTGGTCCAAAGCAGGGTAGCTTAAGAGCTGCCACCGGAGCTATTGCACTATAGATCAGCCAGAGAAAGAGCTGGTTTGAAAGATAGTGAAAGAAGGCAGTTCTGTTTTGGAACCAGGACAGCCTTCATCTGCTCTTTGTCCTCACTGTGGTCTCTGCAGAATGCTGAAATAGGAAATGCACGTTTTCCTAAAATGGGGCGGGGGGGAAGTGCAGTTGCTACTAATGTATGAAAATGGGTAGATGAAGAGCTTATTTTCATCCATAAAGTGGATGAAAAAATAAAACAATGGTAAGGTGTGCAAGTTCATTACGTTAAAAACATGATGTGTTTAATTCCAAGGCACTAAATTCTCCAATTTACTGAATGTAGGCTTGTACAATAAGAGCAAATCCAAATCTTTTGAACTTTACTTGAAGTTTGGGCCAATACCAAGCTTTTTGGCTCAGACTCCTCTTGCAATGGATTTACAGTATCAGATTTATGCTGTAATTGGTACCACACTGACACATAACGTAAAGTGTTACCTACATTTAAAACTTGAAAATAGTATTTGAATTCCATATTCACAGGTAATAAGGATTCATCTTCAGTGTGGGGAAAATGAGTTCCAGAATGACAGCTCCTAACCTGTTTTTTCCAGCTCGGTTCATATGCTTTTCTTCGTATGGGCATGATCCTGTAGTCTTTATTCAGGCAAAATCCTCCCTGAAGTCATGAATATCAATACAATGATAGTCATTGAAAAGGACTTATCATAGGGCATATAAATGTATATGCATTTGTCTTTTAGCCTTCACATTTGTAAGGCAAAACACTAACGTGAGTAACACTGTGATATGCCAGAAGTTTCTTGTAAAATAGTTTGTTTAAAAATAATTGGAATTTACACTTTCTCCATTCCAAAGATTTTGGAGCAATTCACCAAAATTACTTTATTAATTCTCACAATAACAAATATCTACTGGGGCAAGTATCTCTGGCCTAGATCCAAATCCCCTTTGGAAAACTGTCTCTTCTAGTATCATTTTGCTTTTGCCAGAGAAAAAAACCATACACATTCTAATTTCTTTGGTGAATTTACAACAAAAAGCTTACGAATGTCTGAAAAAGATATATTTTTTCAGCCAACTCTTCTCTCTACCCTTAGGTCATGTTACCTCCAAGCAACACAGTAAATCACAGGAATCTGCTTTTACAGTGCCTTGATTTGACATTAAAATTATTCTCCTGATTCAGATCTTCTGACAATCTGGCAATAAGGTTGACAGTTGAGTCCAAACTTGCTTATTCTGTGGCATTTCTGACAATCCCTGTGTGAGTTCTGCTGTTTTAAAAACCAGATTTCCTCATGATCTTAGCCTGGCAGTGTGTGGTGAGGATCTGTTTAAAGCTGGAGAAAGCTCCCAGCAGAGGAGTGGGCAATCTTACCACAGTGCCTGCAGTTAAACTTGGAAAGATAACCACATGTATTCCCTCGTGCTTTATTCTTTCCTTAGAAATAAGCATCTAAAGATGATGGACCACAATGTGATATCTGTGGACAGAGAGGGGGAATGGGAAGATACAGATCTGCTCATCCTTATGCCGGAGAGGTGGGGAAGTATCATCTTAGTCTGCTTCTTCACCGATTGTATGGCTTTGGAAGATGTGAAAATGCTGCTGGTGGGGGAGAGCAGAGATGAAGACTTTTCTTCCCTTCCTTTCCCGTGGGAGTTACCATTCTGGGCAGCTGGCAAGCAGCTGAGCTGTGTCCCTTCACAATTAGCCCATCAGGCATGGTAAGTAGCTGACAATCTCACCTTCTTCATTGCTTGAGTGAATGATTAATGAATGAAGCGGGTTTTTTTGCAGAGTAATTCAAAGCTGCAGTATAATCACTTTGATAAGATTAAGAACTTGCCTGACACTTTAATAAGAATAAAACTAGCATTTGCTTGCCAGGACATGATCAGGAAATAGTGTGACTGCAGATAAATCAATACACCATGCAAGTTGCTCACTAACTTTAAGAAATATTACTTGTATTTTAGATACCATATGTTTTATATTTGTAAGTTATCTTTGGCAGTTATAGCGTAATGTTTTATATCTGTTGCCATTGGTTAAAGGAGGCAAGAGAAGGTGAAAAGCCATATGCAAAGCCAAGATGCATAGAAACCCCCTCAGAAGATCCCACACAAAAGCCTCTGCCAGCAAATCTTATTCCTGTGTATACAAGTGAGGGAGGGTTTTGTTTTTGGTGATGGTATTGAGTCAACTTCCATTTTCCTGCTTGGTCTTTTCATGCGACACATTAGTTTCTCTTAGTAAGAGTCTGGAGCATCATTTGCGCAGAAAAGTAGCTTGGGCTTTTGTTGGAGAAGGTTACATTTGCTGAAGTACAAATACTGCAGACTGACCCTCGACTTGAAGTTTCTTATGAATCATAGAAGAACTAATTTGTGTCTCTCTTCTTTGTGCATACAAAGAAGTTCCTTTGGCCTCTATACTGCTTATTTCCATAACAAGTTAGGTATTTCCTTGCTGAATTATGGCTTCTCCTGAATGCTGTGATATAGTATGAGCAGACATTGTTGGATGAGCCACATGCCGAATTACTCTGAAGGAATTATAACATTATTCATGGTATGCAGGTTACTTATTTTATTTTCAGGATATTTTGTATTTTCTTTGAAAAGCAATAGTCTGCTCTTTTGCAAATATTAGAAAAATAAAATTTCTGCACAAAAACATGCAATGAAAAATAAACATTGGTTTATAATAGAAGATGTTGTTTTCAGGTAGCATGATGCATTGCATGTGTTAAAGTGAAGCTATGTATAGTCAGCTAACCTGGAAAAGGTGCACTATGCCTTTTGAATGGTGTGATTTAGACTGTTACCCTACAATGAATGACCATGTATACATCACAAACTCTTATTAGTTATAAGAAATAGTTAAATATAGTTGGGAAATAGTGTTTTAATTAAAAGAATTAATATTAATTATACCTTTTACACCCAAAAAATGTTATATAGAAATTGCATACAGTTAGCATGCAACTTCTTTCCTTCTCAGATTCGGTGCTCAGATTCTCACCTTCCTCCTACCAGTGCACACTGTCTGGATACAGTGGAGCTGCAATTTAGTAAAGAGTTTGGCTTAGAAATTCTTCACTTCTGAAAATACAGCAATCTAAGAATGAGGAGAATGTGTAAGTACAGGTTTGCCTGTTTTTCTTTATATTAATTCCTAGGAGTACTATAATTATTGAGCTATAGGACTTTGAGGTTTCTGTGCTACTTATGGATAGAAAAGTAGCCTGAGGAGTGCCAAGAAGCTCTCAAAGGCCTGTGTTTATGTTCACAGGGAAGCTAGGTGATTTCATCCATCTAAATACCTAAAATTTTACAAAAATGAGATCTTCCTGTCTTGAGGTAATTATTAAGGTAAGGAAACAATTAGGTATAGTGCAATGAGTAATTTTTAAATAGATTCTCTGTTCCTCTATCCATGAATGTCCATATGTGGAAAGGCAACTGGTTTCAAAGCACTGCTGCACATTTGCTGATGTTAAATCAAATGTTGTTTATAAAAGCCATGAGGAAAGTATTTGCATAGGCTGTCTCAACACCCCAAACAACGCATGCTTGTGTTGTGAACAGAAGTGAGAGCAAAGATGGGGAATCATTTGATCTAAACAAGGACACAGCTGTATTTCTAATGGGATTCAGGTTTTCCAATGGCCAGCTTCTTTCAGTCTGCCTTAAAGGATCTGTGAACTTATTCGGGCATGTGCACATAAATACAGCAGCTGCCATTGCTGATGACTTTGAAGCATTTGCAGTCAACTGCCAGAGCTTGTGGCTATGTGCCAGATCATGAGGTGATTCTGATCCTGGGAGATTTTCATGCAAAAGTGGCGACAGAGGTCATGGATCAAATGTAATGGGCTCACATGTATTAAGAAAGATTAATGAGTCTGGGCACAAATTAATTGAGTTCTTATCAGATAATCAGCAGGTCTCACTAGCACTTTCACTGTTATAAAGGAAGAGTATATGCGGGAGTCTCTCCTGAACAGCTGTAACGAAACAGTGTTTTTTTCATTGTCTAAACAAGACAAAATATTGACATTGTCTCATATAAAATCTTGTCAAGGGCTTTTTCCAGCTCAGATCAAGGCTATTTTTCCAAGTTCCACGTCAACAGGGAAGGGAGCTGCAACAGCTGTCTGGATTTATTGCAATGTCAGGAGGAAAACCAGGATAGAACAGAAATAAGCCAAAGATACTTGCGTGTCATTGTGGCACAAGACAAAGCAGCCTATGGGTAGTGGTGAGGTACAAAAAAACATTTCCAAGAAAAGCCTGTTACTACCTATTATTCATAAAGGATTTTATATTTTGAATGAGTAAAATGGTGTTAAAATGTGAATCCAAAGAGTTATTCTGTTCCGTGGGGTGGTTTCCTTTCAACGAACAATCTGGCGCCAGGTCATCTCTGAGTTGGCTTCCCCAAGAGTCAAGAAGTCTGTGGCAGCACAGGGGTAAGTTACAAGTTACACCATAGATTATAGAACAGTTTCAAAGCTTTTATTTACCTTTCGGTGGTAGAAAATTCCTTTCAGTGAATGTTTGCTTGTTGTGTGTAATACTTGTGGAAAAAATACAGTGCTGATTATTTCTTGTACGTGTTTGCACTGGCCTAAGAAATCTGAATTTGTGGAGGTGCACAGGGAGTGTTATGTGCATTGGACAAACCTGTTTTTTCCGTTGCTTTTGTCTTCTCTTTGCTTTAAGAGTCCTATACGAGAGCGTTCAAGTTGCTGACTTAGTTATAAGCCAGGAGATAATAGAAGGAGAAGGTTTCTGTGTTTAAAACCTTGTAACAAGGAGCCTGCAAGTTGACAATTAATTTCTTGTGTGGAATCTTGACGTGGACATTTTTCTGCCTTTTTAAAGCTTAACTAAGAAATTCTATGTTTTGTTAGGAAAAATAAAAAAAAGAAAGCAAGCAGTCTGTATCATGGAAAGCATGGCTTTATTTGCTATTTCATTGTATAAATCTGTGAGAATTTCAGTATAGTCCACAGGGTTACTTTGGATTTATTGAATCAAATGCAAACATTTTGGCAGTAATAGTTATCTTTACAGACCTTTTTCTGGAGTATTAGTCAAAAGTTGTGGAAGGTGATTCCTTCACTTTCTGAGCCTGGCATTATGAACTCATACCAGTGTCTGGTAGATACGAACTTATGGAGGGACCCAGGAAAAAATGAGAAAATGAATGAGCAGTACAGAAACAAAGCAAATGGAATATTACTTGACTAGGAAAGCTCTTCTGACGTGGACTCTGACTTTTTCAATTTCCCAAATATCCTCCTCCTTTTCTTCTACTGCAGAAATCCACTAACTAGAATGAGAACACAAAACCTCTATGGCAAATATAAATTGACACTGTGCCACTGGAGCCAAAAGAGCCTGGCTGCTTTGCACTGGCTGAGGATCCAGCTCGTTATGTTTCAGTTCTCGTTGTATACAGAAGTTATCCATGACTTAAATGTAAAGGCAATTTCCTCTATTGTAATGAGCCTTTGGTTTTACAATACAAGTACAGTGTATGGAAGTATTTTACCAGCCAATCCTCCCCTCTAGCAGGTTGATACAGTATGGATTTCGTACTGTCAATAAGATAGTTTTCTTGTTTTGTAACATTACGTACTTTGGGCTTTCATCACATATACAGCCATGTTTTGAATTTTTATTCATAACTATGCGTAAGACCTTAGCTTTTCACTGCTGCTTGTTCGTGTACATTTTGGACAATGTTAACATCTTCTCAGATATTCAGGACAAGTGAGAAATTTGGTTTAAGTCCTTAGGAGAAGCTAAAAAGACTATTAACAAGCCGAGTCCATAAAAAAACATCTGTTCCAGTCATGCTGCTGATTTTTTATTAGTGCTTCAAATCCATAGCAAAGATCTCTAGAGCAACAAAAATGCTCTAGTGTGGAGTGCAATTTCCAATTTCTTAGCTAACCTGATTTTGTTGATTCATACATATGCATGATTCAGTGCTGTTCCTGAATACAAACAAACAAACAAAAAAAAACCCTTTTGGGTTGTACTTTATTTATTTTCCTTGAAATGCCCTTGAAATTTCATTTGCTCAGTGAAACCAAACAAATAATTGCATACTAAAAGGAAAATGAAGAGTAGCAAGCTAAATAATTTGTAACATCAAATATTCCTCTGCTGTGGTTAACATTCTCAGTGAAGGGAAACAGTCAGCAATAAACAGCCCAATGTATCTTAAATGCAATAACTAATATCAATGTCAAATGCATGAAGTGAAAATACCTTAGGATATGCTTTCACAGTTCTGCTATATCGCTGCTAAATGGAATATGCTATATAACTATAATAGCAGTCATACTTGTCATATTTCTCCTGATCTCTAAGGAAAAATACCCATGTAGCCATTAAGCAGCTTACATCTTTTTCTAGTCAAAGTCATATTTTTATGGGGGTCTTTATGGTGTTTTTTAAAAGTTTACACTCTGAAAGCAAACTTGTCACAATTTGTATATCATAGGGACTACATCAAGTCACATTCCTGGTAATTAGGGACATGCCAGTCCTCTGCTGCTCACATCAGTGCTAGCTAACTGTGTAGTAAATACAGAGGGTTACTTGTGATTTGGGCTGTGTAACGCTCATCCGTGTGAAAAAGGATGAAGGAGCAACTGTTTTTAAGCAGAATTTTTAGCAATGTCCTCATTAACCACATTGGACAAAATTTCTCTCTGGTGTAACTTAAAAGATACTGGAGGAGTAATACTGGTGGAGTAATATCAGGGATGAATTTGGCCCATTTGAAGTAAAATTGTACTCACTTCCCTCAATACCCCAGGCTGAGACTTCATATGGTGCTAAACTCTTTTCGACATGTTCTAAGTGTGAAGTGTTGCTGAACATATAGTTTGTAAATTAAAATTGGCATTTTTGAGTCAGGAGTTGGCCGTGACCATCATGCTGAGAAAACAGTATCATTTGTCGTACCCAGCACTTGTGTGGAAACCTCCTGCTGAAGGAGACTGTAAGTTAGATCCTCTGCTGCTGTGAGCAGGGAGGAATAACCCCAGACACCAGTAGATTCCACCAGGTCCAGCTGACCTGCTGGAAGCAGCTCTGCGGAGAGGGATTTGGGAGTCCTGGTTGACAACGAGTTAACCCTGAGGCAGCCATGCGCCCTTGCAGCCAAGGAGGCCGATGGCTCCTGGCTGCGGGAGCAGGAGCGTGGCCAGCAGGTCGAGGGAGGGGATCCTGCCCCTCTGCTCAGCGCTGGGGAGGCCGCTCCTGGAGCACTGGGTGCAGTTCTGGGCTCCCCAGCACAAGAGGGACGTGGAGCTTGTGAAGAGGGTCCAGCGTAGAGCGACAAAGATGATTAAGGGACTGGAGCACCTATCTTATGAGGAAAGGCTAAGCGAGCTGGGCCTCTTTAGCCTGGAGAAGAGAAGACTGAGAGGGGATCTGATCAACATGTACAAATACCTGAAGGGAGACTGTAAAGAGGATGGGGCTAAGCTCTTCTCTATGGTGGCCAGCAACAGAACAAGGAGTAATGGGTACAAATTGAAACACAGGAAGTTCCACCTCCATGTGAGGAAGAACTTCTTTCCTGTGAGGGTGACAGAGCCCTGGAACAGGCTGCCCAGAGAGGCTGTGGAGATATTCCTTTGGAGATACTCCTTTGGAGATGCTCACAACCTGCCTGGATGTGACCCTGTGCCACGTGCTCCAGGCACCCGTGCTTGAGCAGGGAATCGGACCAGATGATATCTAGAGGTCCCTTCCAACTTCAACCACTCTGTGATTCTTTGAAGTGCTTTTCAGGAGGAGACTGAGTCTTTGGGTGCTGTAGCTATAGTCTGAGCAGTACCGTGCCCTGCTCCTGAGGAACATGTTTCCACCACCATACGACAGGGTGCTGGTCTCGTCACAGCTTGTCCTTCTTTCGGCTTTGGTCTCACTATTGAAATAGTGGCACTGTTCAGCAGTGCAGCTCAGTGCGGTGGTGGTGGTAGTGCTCTCTACCCTGCAATGCGGGGAAGAACTGCCTGTGCAGGAAATAAGCTTTTGTGGGATTCTGCAGGGGTGTGCACCCTGTTTGATGGCAAAACCTTCATCATCTATCTTTTACCCTTCAGAAAAGTGTGCCAGGCATGGTTCGTGGGGTCTGAGAGTTCAGGAGTGAGAGGAAGTCTGAGCAGGGGAGAGAGTGGTTTTGTGTCTTACATAAACTGAACTTAATCAGCAGGGCCCACATTGGTTCACCTCTGCAAGCTTGGTCTTTGTGCAGCCTACCTATTTCGCTTTAGTATGGCTGGTGGGAAACCTTGGATGCCTGCGCAATGAACAGACTCTAGTGCTGCCTTGGTTGTGCTCCAGAGACTTTGCTCTGTGTGTCATGTGTTGGCTCTCTGAACAAGGGTGAGTTCACATCACATAATGAGAGCAACATGTAAAAAGAAAATGAAAACCAGTTCGGAGTCCTATGCCCTATATCAGAGTTTCCACACTGAGAAAAATAACCCTTTTTTTCCCCACTGTGTTCCCATGGCCAGCAGGAGGCTCAGAAACGCCAGCTTTAATTAGAAACATTTCTTTCTTAGATGCTTCTCATAAACATGCTTCTCATCCAGTCAAGGTTGGGGCTGCTGGGCTCTGGCAAGCTGAACACAGCTGCCTTAAGTGGCAGACAATTACTGTCAGAGTAAGGGGAGCCAGTATCTCTTCAAACAGTCAGGCAGTATCCAAGAGCAAGGTAAGAAATCCGAAAGGCTGTAACTGCTGTCTTTATCTTCACCCTCTGATAGTAAATTTTCGGGGTCTGTGCTATCTCATTAAGACACAGTTTTTCTGTAAAGCTACTTAGCATATGGTTGACTTCAGATATTGAGGTCATTGGCTGTGTTGTTAGGATCTTGCTTATACCTTCACTTCAGCAAGGTAAGCGAGCATGGGTCTAACATGCATCATCTGACTAGTTCCTTATTGCATGTTTTAAGCTTTGCTGTGAAGCCTTCCCAGATAGGCAACAGGGCCTTCTTTGTCCTGGTCGCTGCACAGATTGCAATTTTCAGATAGCTCTTTATACTCTGGTTCCAGTTTATTATGTTCTCTTGACCTCATCTGGCCCAGGGTGACAGTAGGTACCTGACAACTTCACCCTGACGTTATTTGTCCCCTGTGTTTTTGGCCAATCCACTCTTTGCTGTATTAGTGAATTGCAGATAAGACTGTAGATTAGGCGCTCTCAATTTTCAGAACAAAAGAGGATTTTAAGTAGTTTAGTAACAAAGACCTTTCTACTTCAATCATTCTTTCAAGGCTGTAGAAGAGGAGATTTATTCAGCTATACGATTTTGCTTTGTTAGAGTAATCTATTAATAAGTTTTGAACTGGGAAATATAGCAAATTAAGATGTGCTTTATGGGGATAATACATGAGCAGTTCTTGTCCATTGTGTACACACACATATGTATATAGGGATTTTTTTATTGTTATATGTTATATAGATTTTGAATATTTTATAATGTGCGACATTAATGAAAATAGCTTATCATGATTCTGGGCTTGATGCCTACATTTTCTTTCAGTGATAAACAAATTATTCCTCCTATGTTTGCTGCCATAATTTCTAGCAGTAATGAAATGTTCCCTTCCAGAAAGTTTCCTGTAACAGTCTTGAAAATCTTTGTTTCTTTACAAGGAATAGAGACAAACACTTGCAAACGATTTTCTCTGATGGGCGTAAAGAATGCCAAGGAGTTCTACAGTAGCTGTTGCACAGTTGCAAGTAGTACATTTGCTTTTCTTTTTAAACGTGTTTAAAAATTACAGTCTACTAAACTGTGCCGTGTATAGCTTAGCTTGTAACAAAAATAGTATATAGAAACATCTCCTAAATAACAGCAGGTTAAAAACAGAAGCAGGTGCAGGGAAAAGAATGATAAATATCTTGTTAGCCTTGCTTATTGAGATGATATTTAGTTCTTCACTGAGAGGTGTGATATGTTTTTTGCCCTGTGCTGCTGTTCTCCTAAGCGTGCTTGAAATAGCAGAATGTAACGTTCATTACATCTGGCTAAAACACACCTATTAGACCCAACTGTTTCTTCTGCTGGAAGTCTGTGAACTGCCTTCTTAGTAGTAGTGTCAGCCTATGGAGTCCTTATACAGAGCGTGGAAGCATCTGGAGAAATCACATTTTCATAATGTAGCAGAGACAAGTCATCGTTTGTTCCGCTTATATCAGATCCACTTTGCAAATCTGATAGGAAGATTTCTCCCTGGGGAATCTCATCTTGCTTCTTTTAGTTGTTCATTGAAGACCATGAGAATCACACAAGTGGGGTGAGCAGTGTTTGACCCTTGGTAATTAAGATCATTTACCTTAGTATGTTTGCTAGTTTGAGCAGGAGAACCAAGCACAATGGCTCAGAACATATACAGGGTTGATTTGCTTTATGCATGAGATATTGGAAAACAATATGAAACAAACCTTTTAACGATGATTCTGCTCATGTGGACATCCTATTTCTTTTTTTAACAATTGGCTGTTCTCCTTTTCTTCAAGGTGCTCTTTAGGAAGCAGACATAGAAGACAGGGACAAACAAATTGCTAAACTAATATCAGCTTTGAAAAACTTCTGTAAAGAGACCGTGATGCACTGCCAGCATGATTACGCTTGGGTCTTACCTAAATGAAGTAAGTTGTGCCCAAAACAGTAACCAATCTTTAGTTCCTAAAAATAAATATGAAGCTCAGGAAAAGCTAATGCGTGTGTCAATCTGAACTTTAAATTCTTGTGAAAAAATCTTGGCCTCAGAGCTTCAGAAAATAAATATTTTTACCACGTGGCAATGGTTGTGAAGTAAATATGTCCCGCTGCTCTGGTCTTACATCCTGTCACATTAATGTTTCAGAGCACTCAATATAAATATTAAAACTAATAGCTTCGCTCTTCAGCTATTACTCCATCATTCCCTGAAATCATCATAAAACATTCAAAGCCTTTTAGAACATTTACACACTTGAATCTGATGGTGGGGAAAGGAGACTAACAGAGCACAGCTCGCAAGCTTAAATAATAGTGGAAAGCTGTTTATGGAGTATGCTTTATTTATTCATCATTTCAAGTAAAGTTTCAGTTTTGATGGAGAGGAAAAAAATCAAAGTATAGCTGTCAGGGGAGAAGGCTGAAGTATTGCTTTTCTATGCTGTGGACTTGTGTAAAAAATATGAAAAAAAGTTTTTAAAAAAGCAGAGTCCATGAGAATCTCAGCCCAAGGTCAATCAATCTTAGGACTGTGGGTACGTAAACAGCTAATGGATTGTAAAGACACATACCAATGTTATGAATTTTTAACGAGCAACTCTTCAGCACAGACCCCTATAAATCAATGATGACTTATTGGCTGGATCAATTATGCAAACTTTAAAACATTTAATGACAGGTAATGAACAAGTCTCTGGAGTCCACCAGTCAACAGTGTTTTGCAGTTGTAGTTACAACTACTTAAGAAAAGAAAAAAGGCTGTAGGAAGGTTTCCTCAGAAATGATTTAAAGATAAACTCTAAGGCTGTGCTAAAGTGAAAGAGCATTTTTGCATTTCTCTTTGTAGATAACCTTAAACAGGTTGGCAAGTGGGCAGAGTAGTTAATGTACGTACAGACAAGTATATTTGTTTGAGTTGTATGCTTTTTGCCTTGGGAAAACCTGCTTTCCTAAACTTCAGGCTTCCTGCAAGGTGGTCCATATAAATTGCACCATATAAATGGTGCAATTTTCAAAGGGAAAAAGACTGTGCTTGTGTTGGTAGAATAAATAGGTTTTTTTCTTATAATGATTTATTTTGAAAGTTAAGATGGATGTCAATAAAATTAATTAAATGAGAGGAATGAGAGACTGTAGTACAGGTAACTAACACAAAAGGACTGAAAGATGAGTACAAGCTGAATAATGCAAGAGAACTCTTATGGGGTGTTATGGTACTTTAATTGCTTATTAAAATTATTATCCAATGAAAGAGGAAGGTTTTTTTTGTGGATTTTGAATTTAATAGCTTTTTAATATTTTAAATATTAACCTTTCTAATGGGCAATTTAAGATAATTCTGCAGATTACAGAAAAGTTGTAAGTTCAACATACCATTCAAGAAAAAGCTCCCTAAGCCACTGATACAAATGCCTCGTTTCTCTGTTAACTTAGTTAAGGCTTTGCTTAGATTGACTAAGGCCTCCTGGCTGAGTAAGTACATTGAGGAAGTCCTCTTTACTGATATTTGCTTTGCTTTTTTGAAGACAACAAATATAAGTGAAAGCTTTGAAGACTGTGTAGTCCTTGGTCTGAAGAATCAAAGTTTAAGTGTTTTGGGAAAATGGTAGAAATGTTTTGTTTGAAAAAAATATGTTATCTTCAGCTGTACTTCCTGTGAACCAACTGTGCTCACAGAGCTTCCCAATATCCTGTGGTAATATCCCTGATCCCAGCTGTTAAAACTCACCAGTAAGAAGCTGCCTTTTCCTGCTGCCTGCCAGCAGCCATTCCTGAGAGCGCCTGGACTAGCACAGCTCCAGCACCCCCGGCTTGCACGGAAGAGCAGCTCACTCCTAAAGTCACTCTGATGGTCACAAGTGAGGTTTGCTGTGAGTCGGTGGATACTAGACCCCACAAAAGCAGCATGAGTCTGTTTTAATGTCATGCTTAAAGCTTAGGGATAGGGGGCATGGAAGGCAAGTAGAGTCACCAGAGATTATAAACACACTGAAGAAGAGTCCAGGGATCTGTAGTAATTACAAAAAACAGTAGTTTTTTATTTATTGATCTGAATGCAAATGAACATTCTTTACTCAGTATTTATTAGCACTTTGTTTGTACTAGTGGGTGGATTACAGACGTTTCACTCCACGGATTGAAAAGTGGTCTTACTTGACCAAGTTTCCTGAGTGCTTCTGTGTCCTCAGATGAAAATGTCTTTCAGAACTGTAAAATCAGTACTTGAAAACAAATAAAGTCTCCTTCTTTCCCCAGCCTAAAAGTGAAAGTACCACAACAAAGCTTTTCTAAAATATTCCTTCTATATGAATGAAATCAGCTTTTTAAATACAGTATCTAAGTAGATGATGGCAGAAAATATTTATAAAGTGATTAAAGTAACTCTGTAGATTGTAAAATGAGTAGTGACACAAATGTTAGTTAATATCTCTTTATGTGGTTAAAGGTACTTGATATAAGAAGAAGTTGATATTTCATATGTGTATGTGTACCAAGGTGGAATCCTTGTAGCTTGAGCTTTCCTTACACTATACCTTTAATTCTTTCCAAATTCATCCTGTAATGGACCTACTACCTCTAATTGGCTTTTACAAGTGGGAAATAGAGAGACTGCTACTGATGGTTAAGGAACTCGATAAAACTAGTAGGAATTACATTTGCCGTGGTCAGCCCTGTCATCTGCCATGCTGGCAAAACAGGGCATTTAAACAATAGCAGGGTGCCTTGAGATTCATGTTCAGATTTTAGTTTTTTTAAGCTTATTGAGACTGACATTACGCAGCTCTCATTATTGTAAGTGTCACAAGTTATATCAATATCTCCAGGAACTGCAGCATCTCTTGGATAGAAGTTCGCCATTTTTATGTGTCAAAAGTATCAATCATTCTCATTTTCCATATTAAGGTCTCTCACTGGCTATAAGCAGCACTTGGACCTGTGCTGCAAGCTGACACTAGGAGGAAAAGACTTAAGATGTTACTACCAATGAAGCTGTGAAAGGCGGATTGTTTTTATTTCAAGCATGAGCTTATTACAGAGGAATGATAAACCTTTTAAATGTGGACATCTTAGTTGAATGGCTGTGTTAGGAACTAGCTCTATGGGTGAGATGCCTGCAGCTGGAAGGAGTAAATACCCATCCCTACCTCTTTCCTACTGTGTCCAAAGGAAGCAAATTGTCCTTTTTATGCTGTTTTGCATATTAGTGGGTTTCTACATGTGAAGAAGCAGCAGGCAAAGCTGACTGGGTTTCTGCAAACAAACTAGGAGTAAATAGTGATTTTGTACTTGTCAGATGAAGAAAAGCTGCAGCAGGTGATGGACGGAGGAGAGAAATGCTTACTTGATGTGTTGATCCTTCTGGTTGCTTTCATTTGACTTTGCCTGATACAACTTCTGAGTTTCTATCAGGTCTTTTTATATTGTCTCCTTCCTGACTGACACTCTTGGGTTATTCTAAAACCTTGGATCAAGTAAGATAGCTAAGATGTAGTAAGCAGATTCTTTCATCTTAGAAATTCATTGTCAGATTTGCTACATAAAACATCCCCTCATTTCACAGAAGAAGAAACACCATCTCTTTCAACATCTTGTTTTAGGCTTCCCAGTATATTTCCTATGCAACTGATGGACAAGATAATTTGACTGACATCAACCCAGTTTTTCTTGATATCCCATGCACATGCAAAATCTGACAGCTGCCTTCCAAACCTCTCTCTGCATCTGAAATGTCAGTGAATGCTTCTTGTGTGCCCTGTGTGTTGCACCTGCGATGGCCCGAGCCCACTGAGCAGCTGGCATGCCCGGCCTGGAAGCGTGGATGCTTTTCTCTTGCATAGTACAGCAGTAACTGAATTACTGGAAGTGAAAATACTGCAGCTCACACCTGTCTACATGTCCTGTGTCTTTCTGCTAATCACAGAGATGTTTTTCAATGGATAAATAGGTATGAACGGATAAATGTGGTAGAACAAACAAAATGCTCTAGTTTCGTTTATATAGTAGTCTGGGAGACCTTCTGTCTCTAGAATGAGCTGGTAAGACTAATACTGATGACGCAAGTCACGAATGAATTCACAGAAAAGCCAGTATTGTGAGGAGGACAAAACCTAGCTCCAGTAACAAAAGAGTAAGTCGTGGTTGCCTGTGAGTTGCTTAGGCAGGACCAAGTTGCGCTTGTGTGCGGAGAGGATGTTTTAGTCCCTTACTTGGTTTGTTTGCCTCTGGGAGTTCATTTCTTAAGTTATTGCCTTCTTCCTGGTAAATCGCGTTCTTTCCTTGCACATGGCAAGGAAGCAATCGTGTCTCCAGTGCTCAGTTTGGTAATGTGTTTATATTCGCCTTTTTGAAAGCACATTTTTGTCCTTTTTTATGTACTTCAAAAGTGTACATTAAAGAAAGGGTCAGGAGATGATGACTGTGCTCCACAAAAGAAACAGTCATCTGGAGTTGCAAGAATTTATTGAGTTTGAAACTGATGAGAACTTGATAGAGTAGGTTGAACAGTCTTCTGATTTTTCAGTATATTTTTTTCTAGTGTTCTAATGAAATTACTGTCACAGTTCTGTGAACGTTACTGTTGCCGGCTATTTTTCCTTTCATCAGGACACTATTAATCTTACTATTTCCTTCATCTAGCAGGTTTCAAATGTACCTAGCCAGACAATTTATCTTTTTTTTTTTTTTTTTTTTTTTTGCCTTTGACACAATCTTTGCCAATATGTGCATGTATCTCATGATTTCATGGATATTGCCAAATTAAAAAACAAAGGAAATCAAGCTGAGAGAGGAAAAATTGTAATAACTAAAGCTCTTTTTCCCAAAGCTTGTGTGTTTTTTTGAATGGGACTATCCAAAATCATACTTGGGGGTGTTATAATGTAATGAATTAAATACAGAAAGTTCCTACTACACAAGACGTAAGTACTGGGTAGAAGACTAAAGTGCTTTAGCATCACTGCCAAGTGGTGCACCTTCTTTCATTTATAGCAGACTTATTTGGGTGGCTCATAATCACGTGTCATAGACAGCTCCTGTCCTGCTCCAGCCACAGTACCAAGGGCTGATGAGCTATTGTAGGGTTTCTGCACTCTTATTTCTCCTCTGTTGGAATCAGATTTAGTGTGTCTGTGAGCTAACTACTTTTGCACAGCCTTAAATGCTTTTCTCTCGAAGCTTTGGTGCAGCTTTACCATTTGAGAGGACTTACGTTTTTGCATTTTTCCAGCCAGCTCAGGGGCAGGTATTGAAGCAGAGTTTGTCTGTGAACTCCCCGGAGCATTACAAAGGTTCCTAGAATTTCGGCCTGCTAGTCAGGCAGCAATCTGCAATGTACCCTTGCCATTAGCTGCATGTACACAGCTACGTGTTAGGCATTGCAAGAGATGACACTCACTTTCAACTCCTGCTCCTTACATTCCTACCTTATTGATCGTAAGAAAGATGTATGTCTATGATTTAATAATGGAAAAAGTACCTGCTACTGCATGTTACTAGGATTTCGTTGTCTGATCCTTCTGGGACCAGGTTTGCAAATTGTTTTGCTGTGTTTGAGACCTAGCATGTTCCTGCATGACAATTTACAAGACTTGATACCTAGAGAAAGAATTAAATTGCTCTGGTGAGATCACTTCATAGGGGCCTGGAGTATATATTTGGGATCTTAGAGCTGTTCTTATTATGCTTCAATCCACCAGCATTCTAGACAACATAAATTTGGGGAGTTGGGCTCATATGCAGGATCATACGTCACTGAATCCCCACAACCACGTCTACAGCAATTTGGGAGGTGACTGTTGGGTATAAGGTTTATGAGATGAAAGGTGTGTTTTGGTTACTGTTACTTCATTGAGAGCAGTAGAGCTGTAACAACTTTTTGGAAGAGGAGCATCATAAATACAGAGATTCCTAATGCTGAGTGATTTTGGGATCAGGATTAATGATGAGTCCTCTGCTTCTGCTGGAATTTCATAGTTGCTTACACATCTATCTAGCCTACGTGGTTCCTGCCTAGAATAAGGACAGGCTCGTGCTTGTTTGCGAGAGGGTTAAAAGTGAAAGCGTAATGTAGTGGAAAAGGAAAGACTAGAAAGCAGATGTGTAAAAACACTTTTGTCTTGAGGTCAAACATAATCTTCTGCAGATAAAGGTCCAGTTCTTTCATTACTCAGGATGAGGTTTTCTCTCTCCTTCTGGCTTTCTGTAGCTTACTGTGTCTCATTAAACAACTTTAAGAAAGGAAAACTTAGAGAGTCTGAGTAATCACAAACACTGTTTATGTTCAAACAGTCCTGTGAGGTGACTAGACAGTATAAGCCCTCATCTCGTGTTCCACTGCCATTACTTTATGCTCAGAAGCATCTATGAATTTCTGGAGCCCAGCGATTCCTTGACCCACTGTACATAAGAGACTCTGAAACAGAAACAGAGCTGTAATGCCTCGTCACCCTCGTCATGGAGGGTGGAGTTATGGTCTGGCCCCTTCTCAGTGATATGGTCAGTAGAGTCAATCTGTGCAAAAATTAACTGTAGTACGAGCAGGCAGCGGGCACTGTGCTTGCCAGAAGATCTGGGCTTTCTGTACGTGCATAATTAAGTCTATCCCTGGAGAAAGGAGGCTCAAAAATAAGCTGTATTTTGATGTGTTGTCCTGATGAATTGTCTTACTTCACTGTCCCTCTATTAGCATGGATTTTGGAAAAAGATCTTATTTTAAAAAAGTGTCCAAGTAACAAACATCTCAATATAACACACTACGGTAAACTAGTGACCTTCATTTCTAAAAATATGCACCTTATTTCATGCCAAAGTCTAGCTTCTTCTTCTGATTTTGGTGCCCTTTTCTGCAATAAGTTAGAGACCCCTATTTCAAATATTTTTTTTACTGGGTCATCATTAGCACCTGGTGCATTTCTTAAGCATCACAACATAAACATAGTAGTGTGCATAAGTATGTCAATGGAAAGCATATTTTCCTCTTTTAAGCTGTCCAGCTTTCTGACATCTTTCTAGGCAGTACATATGATTAGTGGCCTCATCAAAACCATGTACAGAGATCTTCCCTCATCCCTTAAGAGTTTTGCAATCAGAATGACTGTAGTAGATAGCATATTGAAACATGGCAGGGAAATGAACCTCATGAAAAAATTGGAACTTTTTAATGACCTGTGCGCCCATCAGTCTCTCCCATACACAGCACATACAGAGCCTGGGGTGGTCCTCTGAATGCAGGTGACTGGACAAGCAGAGGCCTTTTCAGAACTTGTCTCCAGGAGGAAGCCCTGCTTGTGCTCGCCTCCTCCAGGCAATGTCCATCCCTTCGAAGGCAGCGTATTGTGTTGTAGGAAGGTGAGACAGAGTCAGAAGGAAAGCGAGTGAAAGGGTTTGACTTCCTCCAAAGTCAGGCCACTCGGGGAGAAGGGAAGAAAGCAGAACTGTTTTTTAAAACCAATAATAGCTCAATATGAAGAATCTACATTAAAACTGTAGATTAAATTCTGTTGCTATGAAAGACTTTACTGATCCCTCCTTAACTTTTGTCCATAAATTGGATAATCAGGATGAATGCCAGAAAAAACATTCCAGCGTAATAAAATAGCTAAGCAGTTTCAAGGTAGACTTGTCTCCCTCCGGGATGTGATCTTAGTCCATCCGAGTGAGTTGTTGTACCACTCCTTGTTGTTTTTTGAGTAAGATTACAGGTAATGTGTTTTATGTCTTCTACTGGGAGACAGTCCTGACCTTGCCAGGAGATAGATGGGAGCTAAGTGAGCTTTACAATCCCCAGCAATTATGTTCTGCTTGTGGCCCGTGAGAAAGCTTTCTGTGTGTGCGTCTTCAGATTGTGTTTTGATTCTTGGTTTGCCTCTTGCCAAGCCAGAGAGCAAATATTCCATTGCTAATAATAGCAGAACATGCAACAGCTGCTCGTATCTGTATCCTGCAATAATTTGGACACCCAGCTGGAACTGCTGCTTCTCATGAGTATTCAGCAGGGCTGGAGGGTAGGAAGTTAATCTTTTTTTGATACAGGTAGATGACTCCTTGTCTGTAAAAAGTTACAAAAATTGAACTCCTGCTCTAGTCTCCTGCATTTATTCTCTACCCATAAATGTGGCAACACAGGCTATTGAGGAAGATATTCACTCTCTCCCCTTTTCCATGGATGTAGAACGACCGTGCTTCTGTTTTTGTTTTATAAAAACTTGGTAATCTCCTTCCCCCAACAACTCCTTCACAAAGGAGAAGTAGATTTTGAAAGAGGTTAGAGAAGTAGGTTCTGAAAGAATGTGGGGTCTTTAGTGGACTCTCCTGTGCATCTCTAGTTTTTCATACATAGGTTCATTTTTATAGCCATGCATGGATGGGATTTAGACTCTCAGCAATCAATGAGCATCATACAGCTAAAAACCTCCACGCTGTTTTGATCCCTTAAGGTGCATCTGAAATGTCCTATCTTGAAATAAGAGATCTCTTTCGTAACGGACAGATCAAATGCTCGAGCTGCATGGGAGGAGGGTTGCAAGGCAGTCTTATTGTTGCCACTGCTGCAAGGCCGTGCTGAGGAAAGCATCGCTCATCTTGTTTTGGGCGCTATGGCTCTTCAAAGCAGTGAATGTAAAGGATACTTGTTAATGAAGAAATGTTACCCAGTTAACAGCCTGGTGATACAGAATATGAAACCTTTCTCCTTATTTATTTTTCCTAATGCATAAAACACCAAGTATGCAAGGAGGAAGAAGGCAGAGTCTGCTCTGAGGAATTTGCAGGCAGAAGTCTATTCTTGCAATAGTCTAGACTTATTCATCAAATAGGAAAACACTCCTCAAGTCAGGGATTTTATTGGCATTAGTCATCAGCATACACAGTGTTTGCAGTGCCAGGCCATCAGTAGAGGATCTCATCTGGAGATTTTGGGGATAGTCTCTATCCCCACTAGCTTTGTGAGATAAGTATTAACTTTTTTTGAATTCAAACTTAACGTTAATGATAACCTGATCTCTAATAATATGTTGACTTCGGTTTCATTTTGAATTATGTTTTATTTTTCATGCTTGTACAGCAACTCAGTGATGCTAATACAGCTTTCCCTCTTATTCCATCATCTAATGACTTGTTATTTCTATCACACTACCAGTTTACAAGCGGTTTCTCTTTAGCTTCTAAGATCACGCAGATTTGGATACTTTCAGACTGGTACAGATGAATGTTTTGATGGGAATCAGTTTAGGAAAAAAGACACAGGAAAGAAGAAAATGCTAGTTTCAGATATACTAAGTGTGTGATGTTCTTTTGCAGGATATGGAAATTGTAGAGCAACACAAAGGTTTAATGGCAATTTCTGCAGGAAAGGTCCGCACAGCAAAATGTCATTCTGTGCAGAGAAACGTCGGCCAGCTCTGAGCAACTCGTGCCGTGCCCGGCCTGGCCCTCTGAACGGCTCTTGGAGCTGTCCTGCCCCCGCACCCTGCCTGCGCTGCCTCCGTGCTTTTGCAGTATCCCTGGCGGCCCGCAGTGTGCTCCGCAGCCACACTCCAGGCGATCGGGCTGCCCGTGCCCGTGCTGGCTGAGGGACGAGGAATCGACTCTCGCACGTTAAGCCCAGAGGCTCCCTCCTACCTTTGTGGCTATGACTGACTCGCATGAACCCGACTCTGAGTTACTCGTGCTCTACAGGAAGAAGCTGGGCTAATGCTATCTAGGTAAAAATGTCTCTTTTTAACTTGATATTGTCTGCCATATTTCCAGGTCTGGTTACTCTTATAGTGTTTAATACATGTGGTTCAGAGCAATTTATTTTTCTCCTTGGTGAATCAAAAAGTTAAAACTCTTCACAAGGCTGAATGTGAAATATTTTGATTGATGTCTGTTTCAATACAAAATATTTCTTTTTTTTTTGTACCTTAAAAAAAAAAAAGTCCTTTTTAATATAATTGAGCTACATTCTATAGCGGTATAAATTATTTCTTGAACTACTTTTGTAGAGTTTTTTTTTTTCCCAAAAAATAATTTGCTGAAATTTCATCATTTTTTCTGTATTACAAGTCACTTTCATCAATCAGTTTCTCTTTATGCCAAACGAGTAATAATCCCCAGCTAAAGAACGTGTTGAGGCTTAATTCATCAATGGCTGTAGCGTGTTTCAAGAACCTGCAGTATTCCCAGGAATATTCTCAGTTGCATGTTTCTGAGGGAATTTGGAGTTAACTCAGGGCGCTGAAGAGGAGCATAATTTGGTGTTGGCAATAAAGGCTAAGTGCGTGGTATTCTCTGTGCGTGCTTTAATTTCTCAAATCCTTGTCTGGAGACCTTTCTAGTTCTAAATTTCTGAAGGATGACTAGGATTTTAACTGACTCACTTCTATTTGACTTTAATGGGAGATCTGCATTTTAAAACATTATTCAATATTTTGAAAAGTTCCTCATAATGTCCAGACTAGCATTATTTTAAATCTGTCCTTGACAATGGCAAATGATGTTATTAATATTCAGTTGTTGCGTGAAGGATTCCAACAAGGGGGGCTTGGAGGAGGAGGAATGTTCTTTGGCGTGGATCTTCGTTGTTAAGAAAGTAATAAAGCTTCCTTGTGTGTGATTGTATAACGGACAATAACCATTAACTGATCAACAGAAGAAATGTCAGGTGTGGAATCAATGCTGATAGAAAAAGATTTAATCTGTTTACATTTATGAAGGATCATTCATAAAACCTTTGATCCCATTAAGGATATAAACTCTTCACATATAGTTGATGACAAGTCTGATGAGCTAGCTGAGCTCCACCAGCCTTGCTGTGCTTAGTGACTGTTCAGCTAAAAAGGGATCAAATTGACTCACGAATTTCAAGATTCCTAGGAAATTACCATTGTGAGGTGACCCAGTTTTTTGATTAGTGTCATGAAAAGACAGGTCTCACTGAGAAATAAACGTAATAATGTCAACCATATGCTTAAGTTCCTCTCTCCATTATACACATTCGCTTTCAAATTGTTTTGTCATTTTAGCATAAACTGTATCACTTGCTTTCATCTGAGAAACACAAGCTTAGCATAGTTCTGTGCAGAAATCAAAGATGAGCATGGAAAAAAGGCCTCTCTCTGCCTATTGAATCATTGATCAGACAAGCACAGCAGATATTTGCATGGATACTTAGTAGTTAGGTCTCAGTAGCTGCCTTAAATAATTGTCGGAGGGAAAAAGAAGAAAAGAGCAGCAAACTTAGATGTTCAATTGTCCATTTCACCAGTGATTTAGGGCTTCTTGTAGGTTGCCCTCTCACATCTCACTATCCTTCAAGCATAGTGGAATCTCCAGCCACATAGTGTATTGATAATGTTACCCCTTTGGAATCATCTAGTTTAAAAAGGAGACAAGACTGAACTGCATTGCCTTGGGAACAAATGTGCATGTTACGGGAATTGGCTGCCCAGGCCAGGAGGGGATTGAGAAAGAGAGGAAGAGCAAAGCAAAGGTTCAAAAGCACACTCAGATCTGGATTGCAGTGAGACTAATTTCATGCTGTGTTGGTTGCCTAATGCACTGTTCTCAGAAAGCCTTTTGGAAAATATACACACAGATACTATGAAGTGCAACTGTTTATCAAATCTACCCCAAGACTAGGCTATGGTCAGTCTCTGACTGTTAGTAGCTAAGGTATTTCCTCCTTGCTGTGTCATGGAGAGTTTACCAACTCTGTGGGACTCCTGTGATACAACTATCCATACCTCCATTTCTTACCCCGAATCTATGGTTTTTTTGAATTGTCTCTCCTAGTGCTTTCAGCTCTTCCAAGTCTCTCTGTTCCTATTCCGCCACACAGGTGCAGAGAGCCTTCTGAGCTGCAGAAAGGCCCACAACACATTCCAGAGAGATGGACAAAGCTTCTTCTACAAGAAGGACATTTTTTTCCCTTCCCACTGAAAATCCTGTGTGCTCTTTTCAGGACTCATTACAACTCAAAGGGGAAGAGCAGGTGAGTGTGGTCAGATGAAGTTTTTCCCTAAAAAGAGCTGGCTGAGAAAGCTCTGCTTGGCTTAGGGACTTATAGTAATCACAAATAGGTTTACTGTGAAGACAATATGATTTTGTAATTTTCTGTTAAGAAGAAAACTGAAAAGTGAGATCAGTTGAGAAAATGGGGCCAAAATCTCTCTAGGTTCAGTAAGGGAATACAAAACCAGGGAATAAAACAATGTACAGCTACAGCTCTTCCTCAGTGTGGCAGCAGCATCTGTTAAAAAATGCAGGGCACTTAAAGGAGCTCTAAAACCCTGGTTGAGCTGCAAAACTGGACTGCATCAGAGAGATGATGACTTCCATCTGTTGATATAAAGTTTCCCATTAAGTGCCAAACTGCCTGTACCTGGCGACTGTTTGCTTCCCATCCTCCCTTTTCTCCACTTTTTTCTCCAGTGCTTGCCAGTTATATTAAAAGCTGGTGCTCACTCCTCTGAGATGCCTGTTGGCATTTCCCAGTGTTACAGGCCATCTTGTGATGGACTGTAATTGAAAAAGCAGTTGCCACTAGAAGTGAACACAAGGTGAGATTAAAACCAGATAAAATGTGGCATTGTTCTTTTAAACTCCAAATTCAAGTCCAAGGTGCGCACAGCAAAACTTTCAAATAGCAAATGTGCAGGCCAATCTTTGGGATGTTCTGTGAGGACTATTTTGGAAGATGCAACCATAAGCCATTTGAGTTAGATGGATAACTGCACAGATGCAGACTGTGCCATCTGCATGTCTTTTCAAAACCAAAGCAGAGCCTTTCATGAAGAGCACTGCTGTGTTTTTGTTGGCTAAGTTAATTTTGCTTTCTTGTTCTCTCCCAGCATTTGGTTCATAGGAGTGTATGTCAGGAAGAATTTTTAATTTTCCCATGTCCTTTACTTTTGGTGGAGATTTTTTTTTGTCTCTTAGCACATATTTGCAAGCTCATTTCTATATGCTGTAATTTGGGCAGCAGAGGTTGAGATGGGAGAGGAGGAGTTCCAAAAGATAAAACCGTTCTTCATAACAACCATTACCATCATAACCAAACAGGCTCAGCTACAACTGATGCAAAGAATCTCAGCTGGCAAAGCTGCCTACATTTCTGTCTACAAAATACTCAAATAGAAGTAATTCTCCAGATGTTGAGAGTGCTCTGGAATGTCTGAAATTATGTAAATTCCTTACACTTCTTTTTTGTATCTTGATCCCTGCAGCGGATCCAGTGCACAAATCATCAGCTAATAAACATTTAGAAAAGTTATATTACTTAGAAATTTAAGTATCTCACACAAAGATATGTAAAGTGTAGAAATACACCCAGCACAAAGCCCACCCTAAAAAGGTCCTTGTCTGTTTAGTAGCAGCTTTATTCTCCTATTAAATAATGAGGAATTTTTTAACCTCTGCAGTTACAGACAGAACTTCAGATTCTATTAAAAGAGACTGGAGAAAAAGAAATCTCTCTTTAGGCATTTAGTCATCTGCAGAGCTAAAAGGGAGCCTTGAATTTTCTGCCTTCTGGATCAGTTTGTGGGCAACATATTTCAATTCCTCTTAAATCATTTCCTGCATAATGTCAGTGGTCTGAAACAGTACAAAGTGATATCAGAAACCAGTTTCCACTAGCAGCACTGAGAAATCCTCTCCCTGAGTCCTGTTATTCTTTGTCATCTGTTTTCCCTTCATTTATTCTTTCATGTTGTGCCCTGCCTTCAGACGGATGATATGTGAACAGTAAGTAGGGAAAGAACATGCTTTGTCTCTGTTGCTAATGTGCTTCAGACATTTGTGAAGAAGCAGACCCACAGCATAAACCAGCTGAAAGCCACTGAGGTACCTCTCTAAAAAATGTAATGGACTGTACTGAAAGCCTAACTTTGACTGATGTGAGGTTTGGGACTTTATCCAGGTAAGAATTCATGCAGCAATGAGCACAGATAAGGCAGATGACCCAGAGAAGGGCCAAACTGTTTACCAGCAGATGTGTTTTTGAAAATCTTCCTTAACTGGTCATGGCAGCGGAAAATACCCTGCTGTTAAACGCATCTGCAATCCACTGCGCTCCCAATCCACCTACAAAAATTCTGACCTTTAAAGAAATGATGGAGAAGCTGGTGATTTTTTCCATGGCATTGAAGCTCAGTCTATTTTAGGCTCCAAGGCAATTGCAGCCCTTTTTGCTCCCTATTTCACATCACTTTTAAGTCTTGTTCTGGCCACTATGAACCCTTCAGCACTTCTCCCTGTGCAATCACTCGAGTCAAGATCTGTGATTTGTGATTTGCAGATGACATGTACATTTCTTGGCTGATGGCTGTTAAAGCAGTTTGCAAACCTAAGGCAATAAACTGCAGGGATGCAGTTGGAGCTCTCTCTTGCCACACTAAATTGCCATTCTCATGCAAATGAATATCAACTTTCTCATTACTGTGATTGAAAAGAAACTGTCGTAGGTTTCCAATGTTGTGAATTTCTGCATTAATATTTTAATGAAATCATTTTGTCAGTTTCCATTATGTGCCAACTGTAGATGTGAATATCATATTTAAGTAGTCTATGCATCAGAAAAGGTGATGCAACTCTCTGTATCGGAAAAAGAAAAACCCAACAGTTTCTGCATTCACCAAATGGAAGCCTTTTAATCCTTTCAATATGGAAATCTATTACTGAGATGTAGAACACAGCAGCAGTTTTTTAAGCGTTAACACAATTATTTATACATTTCTGATCATCTTTCATTTAAATATTTATAAAATACATACTGGGAAGTATGCACCTTTTAGAAAACTCAGTTTCTGTGTCATTTTCTTAAAATATTCACTTCTGTTCTTTCGAAAAGATATCTAAAAAGAAAACCTGCTGGATTTTGTTTTAAGTGACACCATAAATGTACAAACACAATGTAATCTTAAACAGAAAATAATGTGATTACCATCAGAAGGATTACTGCGGTTCATTGTTCAGAGAGCAGGAAATACAAAATGATTGTTTCAAATACCAGTCTTAGCTTACAAAAAAACAAATGTATTGAAGTGCCTCAGTGTTAATGTGCAGCCTAAAGTCTACATATTGTATAAATTCCTAATCCTGTCAAAATGCAAGCCTGAAGATTAGCAGAATGTATAATAGATGCGTATATGTCATTACACATAAAAATAGTATTGCTAAATCAAGTGTAGCCCTTATAAATGTAAAAAAGCCCAACTTAAGCAGATTTGCACTTTATAGTTCTACAGCTCTGAAGAGAAAAAAAGCAAGATTGACTAAAATAGATTCTCGATCTCTCCCATCTAAATCAAGTAGTCTGCATGCAAAAAAAAGCCATTGGGCACACATTTCTTTAGCAAATAACTTTAATGTTTATTGAGATTTCTTGTACATTTAATTATTAATAGTAGCAGTGTTATAGTATCTTTAAAAGGTTGCTATTACTGACCCTATACTTGTTGGGGTTTAGTCCCCCATACTGTTTTCTGTACCACCATGAAAGTGTTGCACTTATCAATTATTCTGTGTGACAGAGTCAAAAAGACTTAAGGTTTCATGGTTTGTCACTAGGTCTCTTATTTCAGGGTTTGACTGAATGTCAGCCTGCAAAATATTGTTTAATTATTTTATGCTTAGTGCATTTTATAAATTAAGGATAAACTTGCACAGAAGTACCATTTCTTAATGTATTAAAGTGAGTCATATAGAAATGGTAAATGAAGCCAAAGAAAATATGTCCCACACATACAATTTTTTATTCAGCAGTAGAGTAGTTATAACCTAGACATAGTAGTGCTATCCTTATAAGGTGTAGAAATTTGGTCTGTTAAAGTAAAATATACAGGTTCCCTCCTATACACAATACTTTTAAAACATATGTGTGTATATATATGTAAATTATTTTTTCTTAATGATAAGGAAAGCCTGGAATAGAGAAATTTCCGTTTGTAAGTATGATAGTGGGGATTTTTTTCCTGATATTTGTAGCTTTCAAAAACTGTTGTGTTGTGCACATTATAAATATGAAGAATGTTTAGACTAATGTATGAACCTACACCTTTTACCCGGTCACGATATTTTGCATGTTCTAAAGTAGAAAATAAGCTAATAAGTTTCTCTTTTGGTGGACAGCCTTTTTTCACCCACACCTTTTAAATAAACCTGTCAACCAGGGAACTTGGAATGGCCAAAGTCAGTAGAGAGCTGCAAGATACAGCAGCACTGAGCTCGGTAAAACTCTTCCTGGCAAAATTCTCCCCGCCTTTCCAAAGGTGCCTGGAGGGTGTGTGGGTATGTGTCATCAGCTTAAGAAATTTGAAGGAGGTATTTCACGCTGCTGGAAAATTATATCTTTAAAACGTATCTCATCTGGACATGGAAATGTCTGATATGGCAACCATTAATATAGGGCAGCGCCTATTCCTTAATGAAGAAGATAGCTCTGAGTCACATTTTGTGATCAGTTGGTGCTTTGTGTCAGTGTCGCATGTTCTTAAATGTGCCCATCGGGCTTGTGGAGGTCTTGCACACACAGGACCACTCTGGTCACTGAGGATGGTGGCAGCTCTGCTCGAGTCTGCTCTGGGGACAAGGCATAAAACCTCCTCTTAGTCTCATTGTTTTTTTTTTTTTTTTTTCACTTGAAGAACTAACCAAAAGAAGAAACTATGTCGTCTACAGGAGGAAATGCAGTGTTCTGTGACTAAGCAGCTCTAGCACTGAGCTGCTTGGAGAGCGACTATTGCCGTGCGTTGGGCAGGACGGTACCTGGCTCGTGCACACATCGTCGGGCAGTGGGAGAGGAGGTACTGAAGTCTGAGTTTAAAAGAGCAGCACTGGAGCCTCTCTATCATTATTTCCTCATTACAAATTCCCTAGGAGACTCTCCAGAGGCAGGTTTCTCTTAGCGTGCTGAGGAGCTTGCCCGGAACGCCAGTTGTTTGGGGAAGGAGCACATCTGGCCCTCAGCCACCCTCGCTCAGACCCGCCGTGCCGAAGATCCCAGGCCTTCCATGCATGGAGCAGCAAGGCTGGGGGTCACGGACTCGGGCAGGCCGTGTAGATCGTCTCCTCCCATGCACGTTGCAGGAGGCAAAGACCAGCGTGTTCTTTGATGCTGCTTCAGAATTGGCCGTCCCTGGAATTGCTGGCGTTACAAGCAGCGAGTGATAGGGCTGTGGCAGCTGTGTGCTCCTGGCGAGCAGGCGTCCAGCAGTAAAAGCAAACGGCGTGCCTGTGCGCCTGTGCTCCAGGTCGGCGTCAGGCAGCGCTTCCCCTCTGCACCTCCACTAAACAAGGCGTCAGGGTGCTGAAATGAACTTAGGAGAGAGATGCAGAATTTAAGGAGAATATGCCACTAAAGAAGAATATCTCATGCATGCTCTACTAGGTGAATAGCAAGGAGGTTTTGTGATCCCAACAGTTTCTGTTTGTTTAAGCCAGCCAGCCCTTGGAAGAGGGTCCAATGCAAGATGAGGTCTGTGCTACGTCTGGGCAGACAGTTTTTCACTAGTACATTTGCTTTGAGAAACAGCAAATCTTCTATGAAAAAATGGAACATGCAACGGTTTTCAGCTTGGGTCTGCTTTTCTGTTTTTTCATTGTGGTAATTGTATATTTTTGGGGGGTGGGGGGAAAGGAGATAAAGGAAATCAAAATGTTTTGTTCTGATACTCCTGAAACTAAAAAATCCAGTGTTCAAAAGCTTTTTGTTTTCTTTTTACTATACAAGCTTTAAAATAAAAACTTCAGAAGCTGAAAACAAAAGAAAAATTGGAACATCTCAGAAAGATCTGTTGTAATTGATCCTAGTGGAACATTTCTCATTCTAGATTAATTCCCCCTATGCATCCCCTCAGTATTTCATATTTTCCTAGGGTGGAGAACTACCAATCTCTAAATAGCATTGTCCGAAAAAACTCCTCTTATGCCTCTAAAAGCGAGGCTAATGCCAGTGAACCTGTGCCTACAAGCAAAGGATGCAGAGTATTAACATAAGGGTATACTTATATAGTTTTTTTTTGTTGTTGTTTTTTTTTTTAAAAAAGTAAAAAATAAATTACTAAAAGGTGATAAATGTTTTGGTTTTTTTTTCCCTACAGTCTGAGTGTCTTCTTTAATGACCGCCAAAGCCAACAAAAATCGTCTGTCTTTGGGTAAGTTTTGGATACGACTTTATATATTTTTCTTATAGGAAATGTATGCTGCTAGTATCTTCTGGAGAACAGAGTGTAATATGCAACAGATTCAAAGGGGAATATATTTTCTATATGTTAGAGGAAGTTGGCATTTTTCAAAAAGATGATGCATGATTTATGTGTACTGGGTTTTACATTAAATCAGTCACTGGATACACATTTATCATGGTAGCAAGACAACACCACTCAGTAGAGCTACTAATATTCCCTTTCAGGGAGTGCAGTGGTAAACTTACATATATATACACACACATTTGTCTAAAAGATCTACAGCGCCTCTTTCGAAGTGTTGTATTAATTTCCTTATTTAGTGAACATTATAATGAATAGAAATCAGAGAAAACATAATCAATGGGGAGAGAACTGTAGCATGATCTGGGGAGCAGTTCTGGTACAGTGATTGCATCTTTCCAGCATGCTCTTTAGTGTTGCCTTTCACTCCAGAAAAGCTTTCAGATCACAGCTGCTTCTCTATTGATGAATAGAGGGCAACAAGACAAAGTCTGGCTGTGAGTGTTCGATCAGTCTTTATATAGGTATAATTGTCGCTCTCCAACTGATTTGTGTAAAGATTTTAGTTTCTCTTCCAGGAAAGTCATAACAGAAGTCTACTCCTGTGCAATTAATCGCTTAAGTCAAATACATATCCTCACTACATGGAATATATATGCCTGAATTTTGTAGGAGACAAGTCTTGAATAAATGATGCAGAAACTGGTTGAAGTTTACTTTCTGATAGTCAAGGTCTGTAGCTGCTTCTTGCCTTCTTCAGATGTAGTCTATTTAATCTCCTGTAGTGTGGGAAATTATGTTCAAAATCTCTGTGATCCTCTGTCCCTAGTAAGTTATGCAAGTAGTGACAAGTATACACTGGAAGGTCTTGAGTTATATCTGTAATGTGTGGCTGTTGACTGTTGATCAAGAGAGCCTGGCAGAAAAAACATTATTTTCAGGTGTGAAAACCCGTCACCTTTATCAAATAATTTCTCTTGCATCTCTCCCAAGACATTGTAGCCTATTTAAACTTGAGAGGTTAAGTTTGTAGCATTCATTATGACTGAAAATTTAGTTCGCAGAATCATGATGTTCTCTTTATTAAGTGTTACTGTTAAACAATATTAAAATAAATATAGTATGGCTGGCCTTTTGAAATGTTCATGGGATATTTATTTCGTTACCGAATCTCTTAATTGTGTCTGCTTTTAAAGATTCTGACATGCAAGCTAATGTTACTATTCTGTAGTTTTTTCACCACGTGTTATCTGATCTATCTTAGAATATTTTACAATTTACATTTATGTCTGGTCTATATAATTGAAATGCTTAGGGGTAATATAAATGTCTTTTAACAGAACCATGACTTGAATCTTTGACGGGTAGGGTTTCTTGAACCTCAAAACAAATCAGAAATAAATTCTGGTAGATAGCCTGGCAGTTTTATCATACTCAGCAAAAATAAATTCTGTAAGATTCCTCACCCATGTCATTATATGAATTACTGGAGAGAATAGCAACAAATTTAAGAAATCATTAAGGATATTCATCACTACCACATGATAAATATCCTTTAGAATCACTGTTCATTTGTTAATCTTTCACAATATGCACCATCATGGTATATAAGACACTAAGCAGTATATCGGCTCAGCCATGTTAGCTTCTTAAGAGTCATAAAGAGGCTCTTTAATTTGTTCTTGAGGAACTGCCTCAAGTAACTCTGCAAATAGGACTCTGCGAGGGCGCTCTGTGTGCATGCCGTACTGGAAGACTTTCATGCTGCATCCGTGCAGCCTTGCTGACCAGCACAGCTGACAGAGTCATGAGGAATACTCCAGCATCTCTCCAAAATGGGTAGTGCTAAATGGGTGTTCCGAAATGTTGTCCCATCTTCTTGTTGGGGAGTGAGTTGGTTTTGTGTTGACTTTCACCGCAGGCAGTTATAGAGTAGGCCCTGCATCTACCGCGCCCAAGGCAGTCCCAAATTATCATCAGGCAAACAATTGTGACTAGTAGTGCAAGATCACTCCATTGGACTGAAAAATCTTCCAGATGAACAAAATACATAGATTTGCATGCAAAATAAATCAGAAAGAACCATGTTAACTTAATGTGCACTTATTCCCTCCAACCAGCTAGGAAATAAGCTCATAATAACTGCTCTGTGGCAGCTGAGTAGCATTGATGACTCCCTTTCTGGGTGATAGTTTCTAATTTTTCAAGGCAACTTCTTAACTGTTATTTTTCACCTATTTGAATGCAAGTGTTTTCCAATGTGCTGAAATACCAGGGCTTAGATTTTAAGAGGCATTGATTTTAGCAAGAGCTAAACTTCTGAACATCGAGCCATAAATTCCTCACAGCAAACTAGTCCAAGGAGGGAAAACCTGTAGAATTAGGAAA
Organism: Nothocercus julius; assembly: GCA_013398735.1. Classification (NCBI taxonomy): domain Eukaryota; kingdom Metazoa; phylum Chordata; class Aves; order Tinamiformes; family Tinamidae; genus Nothocercus; species Nothocercus julius. Next base: position 1,688,253 of record VZSV01000147.1, on the reverse strand, counting down.
CAGATCTTTCTAAAGAATAATGAAGGAGTCTGTGTCACCAGGTCCTCCACTTCATTAGCCAAAAAGTGCATTCAAGACAGTGAAATGGCATCATTACTGATTTTTCTTTTTAACAGAAGTAGGAGATAGATTAGAAACTCAAACAGTGAATGAGTGGTATCTCTTTGGGGATTTGAGATATTTTGGGGTTTATTTTTTTTGAAGAATGTGAGTTGCACGGAGAGGAAGCAGACTGAATGAGCGACATGAAAACGTGATGTGATGCTTGTGAAAGGCACTTGTACACACTGGGAATGCCACATCTCTACTCCTGGGACCCAGTGCAGTTATTTTGGGGAAAAAGAGTAATTGGTTGCTAGTGGTAGTGCTACGCCGGTGTGGCCTGATGCTTCTCGCTGAAAGGCTCCTAGGACATTGAAGCCATAGGTTAAATGCAAATGGAAGTAATGTTTGAAAAACTGACAGGTCACAGAGCCATTTGTTCCTGCTTGCAAGCGAGGAAGTTAAGGGACATTAGTAACTATGGAAGAAAGGGTTGCAGGTGACTTGAAAGTAAATGGAAATAGACTCTCCTTACTTGCAGAACCTCTCTGCTGAGAACTTACACATGGCTGCTGAGGCAAACCATTTACTGCCATCAAGAGGCAGCTGCGAGAGAAGAATATGAAATATGCTGTTCTTTTCCCATGAAACATAGAGTGTTTTCCAATGACCAATTCATTATTTTCACCCTGTCCAGTGATACAGAAGGATGCATCAGGGATCTGCCATTCTCTGCTCTGAGTAACTTAAGTTGGGCTGCACCATGTGAAATAATTGAGCTGGCGAGAATTTACAGCTCTAGGTGGAGTTCTTTCTTTCTGTGGGGTTTGAGAGCCAGGACAATGAGAGTTCACACAAGCATGGTGCAATACTTATGTTTCTTTCTCAGTTTTCTTTTTTCACGCTATTATTTGACTCAGTTCAGCAACAGCATGGTCCAGCTGGCTGAGGAGATAGCCTCTACTATGCTTCAGTATCATCTTTAAAAATCAGAGCAACAGACAGATCATGCTAGCCGTACTCTTTCATTTTTTAATTTGATCTTCACATAGTAAGTCCCACATGGCTTTCAGCAAGGCCTGTCTTGTTTAATGTGGACTTTGTTGGGCTGTAATTTATTTTACTTAATTATTTATGGCTACATTATGTATATTAGCTGCACTTGTCTAAATAACAAGGGTTGCAATAGAAGACTGCCTGTTCAACTGATGAATTCTTTTTACTTTTCTGCGCTTCCTAAGGTGATTATGTGAGATATGAGTTTAAACTGCAGTTTATTGTTTCGGTACTTGTGTCTGGCAGGAACACTCTGGGATAACAAAAAGAAGAGGTAGAAGCAGAGCTTAAATAAATGGACACGTAATATTGGGACCATTTTGTACTTGGGTACGTTTTGGGATAGACAGGGAGATATTCTAGAACTGAATGAACGAACTATCATCCCAAGATAATTTTTAACAAAAAGCCCATTAAGACAAAAAGTCTATATATTCTTCATCATTACAATTTTGAGAAACTTACCCAGAAAAGAGAAATAGATTAGAAGATCTGTTTTCCAGCTGACACATTCATTTGTCAGCTTCTTATTGCTTGCTAACAGCTCGTGACCATGACAGGCAGCTAGCAGTCCAAGTGCAGGTTAAGCATTTTAATATTTATTGATGGGGAAAAAATACCCTGAGCACGGCTTAATACAGTATCCTTGGACATAAGGGCATCAATGGCTCTATAAAATGTAAATACATTCTTAATTACCTCAAGTGCCCCTCATGCCCAAGTGGCTCTTTTATGTGAAACACATCTCACCAGTAATGAGCATAAATATTACTAATGGACTGTGAAGAGCATATTACTTTTTTTTTTTTTTTTTTCTTCCTCCAGGATGCCACACCAGCACTGTGTGGCGTTCACTCGCTCAGTGAAGTTCTCTCTCTCTCTTTTTTTTTTTTTTTTTTCTTAGAAGTAAGGAATTTCTTCTTAAATGAGGACCGGAATATTACTTCTGACTGTTCCTGTATTTATTACAGTCTGCCTTGTGTCCTCAATGTGGTCACATTAGTAGAATGGGGCAAAACGCTCTCAAGTAAATTATCCTTTTCATTTTTTTTCCAAAGAAAATATTTTCCTTGAAATTCCCTTCCCTTTCTTGCATCCCAGATTTACCTCAGTAGCAACTTGCATTACTTCTCAGCCTCTCTCAGGAGTAGTCTTCTGCTTCTTCATGAACATCTAAGCTTGTTCTTTCAGTTTTCACACTTTAGGGAGGATGTTACATCTTGAGAATCTGTAGTAGGAAAGACCCCATCAATCTCTGAGATATTAGGTAGTTGCTGAATTTGGAATAGAGACTGAATGAGGCCCATGGTGTGGATAGCACCACGAAAGGAGCTGTAAGGTATGGGGAGTGGAATTTTACGATGTCTTTTCAGAGCAGTGGGAGATCTCTTAGAGACTGGGGAGTGAAAGATGTGTGATTTAATGGTCAGGGAAAAGAAAGAGAAAAGAAAAGGGCTGCTGACAGTTTTGAGAGACACAGATGGAGAGAAGTTGTGTAAATGAAATTCTGTACCCTCATATTGCTATGTACTGACTTATAAGGTGTGCGTGGACATTTTAGAGGTGTATGTGGCTTTCTTGAAAACCTGCATGAAGGCAAGTGATGAAAAGCTCTAAAAACTGCTGCTTCTTGAGAGGCTGTGGTCTATGCCTGGCCCTGCTGCATGGCTGCTTGCAGAAATGGGCCGTGTCATTTTAAGACTTGTTGTCTTAGACCAAAAAAAAAGTATAAATAAATTTAGGTTTGGAATGGGAAGGATGCATGTAACTATCTGAGCAGTAAAGCTCCGGAGGAGCCTCCAGTTAGGGTAGTGAAAGTGAGCACAATCTAACTGCATTTTAAGTGCAGCTTCATTCTTTGTGTGAGAAGGACCCATATGACAACAGCAATAGACAGCAAGTCACTCACTTCGGAAGGTCCTTTTAGCCCTCTGTTCATTTGTAAAATGTGGCTGCTACTACTACTATGACTACTACTACTACTACTACTGTGCTACCACTAGTATTAATCCTGGAAGGATGCCCTTGAAAGCTGTGAAACCCTCAGATGGTGGAACCGTACCTAGAATAGAAGTGATGAGCAGAAGTGAAGATTATGTACCCCACCAGCAAGCGTTGGGGCTCGAGGGGAGGTGGAGATGTGCAGTTATCTGAGCCTTGCTCCGTCCTGGTGACATACCTTATGACAGTGGCAACCTGTAGGCTTTGTCACCTGAGGCGGTGACTTTGGCTCTCCCTGGTAAGGTCTCTTTCACCGGTGGCACCTGTTGTGCTGTGCCTCTCCTGGGCTGTCTTGTGTGTGACTAGGTCCTGTTACAGCAGCCACAGCATTGAATTTGAGTAGATGACTGTGACAGAAGAGAGAGATCTGTGAAAAGAAATGAGGAAAGACCTAGCAAAGGAGAAGCAAGGCAAAAATTGGGAGGAAAGGCAACTGGTCTAGAGTCCTTCAGTACAGACTAGATATCCCGCTTATTAGCTATCCACTGGTAGAGAATATAAAGAGACAAAGCAGGTTTGCTCTTTCTCATCCTGTGCTATAATCAGATATGCATCTCATTCAGTCTTCTATTTTCTTCCATGGACTGCAGATATATAAACTTGATAGCAGATAGTTCGTCATCCTCCAAAAATTAGCACATCTGTAATTTATATGCCTTTTAACTTGCAGTTACATTTCAATAATGAAGAGTTAAGTGTCCTGGCAAATCATTTATGGTACCAGCAAGCTGTGGGAGAAGATTGCTTACTTCCTAATTCAGTGTGACCCAAAGAAATGAGAGAAATAACTCAGGGCTAAGTTGTTTCCTCTGGAGTGTTTTATACTGGAGTGGCCCACAGCAATAAGTGCTTAAGTGGCATAAGGGAATAGAGAAAGAGTATATAACCAGAGATGATATCTTTTCTAATAGCATTTTTAAGAATTAAAGAATATGACTTAGAAAATAGGATAACTGAAACACAATGAGCTAGAAAAGGAGCTTTCTCATTAGGGGACAGGCAAATGAAAGACCAAAGTTACCACCCATGAGTTTTGCTTAGGAGTGATTTTTCTCAAACAATTTTTTGGAGACCCTCCTGCCTCTCCGGTACTTTCCACAAGCTTGCAAACAGTCATCTTATGACATTTGCTATAGATGTACACTATCCTGACTTGGAAAAATAATATAGTATGCAATGCACATGCAGTAAAAATTATATGGGCAATTATCTCCCTTCAGACTATCTATCTTGAGAAAGCATAAAGCAGTCTCCAAGGCTCTGTGTAACTGGAGGTATCATGTAAAATACCTGGAGGAACGTTTGTGTCATTACACAAACTCATTTTTCTAAACACAGAGAAATTTCTCTAACAATTTTGGAAATGTGCATTAGCACATAGAATCATTGTTGTAGGAAAATTTGATCTGTTGATTTTACTTCCATGGTGGACTCTCTACAGTCTATATCACTTCCACTCCACTTCACTGATGGTGGAAAAGCTTTTTTCATGGTTTATTTAGCAGAAAGTCATTTTGATTAGCAAGATGAGTAATACTTTACAGCTGTTTGCAATTACTGCATCTGTTCTATCAGTGGATTCAAATATTGGAGGCTATATTGACAGAAATGTGAAATGCAATAGAAATGGGTACAAGAGGGGACATGCAGGCACACATGCACGCCTCATGGATCTAGTCATGTTAAAAGAAATCTAACACGATGCTAGTCTCAAATCTGTGCCACAAACTCAGATCGCAGATTTAATAAATTTCATCTTTGTGGTAGGGGAAATTTTGTCCCAGGCAGCTTGGTGTGAAAGCTATATCCTAATTCTGCTTTCCTAAAATGTGGTTAGAGTTTTGCCGTTGACTCCAAGGAGATCAAAACTGAGTCCCGTAAAGAAAGAAAGAAAGAAAAAGAAGGAAGGAAGAAAAGAGAAGAGAAGAAGCTACCGAGAACATCTGGACACTACGTAAAGTCTATATACACAAATGCTGGCTCTGTGTGACTGATCCTGATTCACGCTATAGAACCTTTATGCCTTGAAGTTTAAAATAAGGTATCTGGTTTTATTTTCTAAGGGGCTTGATTTATTTCAAAACTTCTGGAAATTTCTTACCCCATACTTACCCACATAAGTCACTTTGCCACTCTAGCATTCCATATTAGTAGGAGTTTCGTGCAGGGAAAAACGAAACAGATTCCAAGGAAGAAAGATGAAGTAATACCCCACCAAGGTCTACCGCAGCAGAGCATGCCTTTCATTCAGCTGAAGAGGAGAAACATTTTCATGTCAAGGTTTCACTACCATTGTAAGTATACTCTGTGATTATTACAGAAATAATAATTTAATGAAAGACATCAGGTATAATGTGGTATTCCCACCTCATGTTTTTCTCATGGGCAGCATAACTTTTCTTTCCTGATTGTAATATTTCTATTTCTTCATATTTCTTAGGTTACTTTAAACAAGCTGTTTTGCTCCAAGACTCTGCTACTATTCTTTGTATGTGAACATCCAAGGGTAGAATGTAAACTCCTCGGCTCCGTGAAATCTCTAGACTCCTAAAGACATAGGTGAGTAGGCATTCTCATTTGATAGTTCTGTTATCATCTTACAGAATGAATTCTAGAGTCACTTGGATTTAGTGACATTCTTAAAAGGCTGGTGACCCTGAAGTAAGAAGTTCACACCTCTGTAACATGGACTACCTCTGAAATACCAATTTCGCCACAACCTTCCCCATAATTAGTCCTTTTCTCCCAACCTGATGATTATTTATGTTGTTATTTGGATTACCTTTGATTTGTGGTCAAGAAGGCCAATGGGATCCTGGGGTGCATTAGGAGGAGCGTCTGCAGCAGGTCGAGGGAGGGGATCCTTCCCCTCTACTCAGCCCTGCTGAGGCCACACCTGGAGTCCTGTGTCCAGTTCTGGGCTCCCCAGTACAAGAGGGATGTGGAGCTGCTGGAGAGAGTCCAGCGCAGGGCTATGAGGATGATCAGGGGCCTGGAACATCTGCCCTGTGAGGAAAGGCTGGGAGAGCTGGGCCTGTTCAACCTGGAGAAGAGAAGGCTGAGAGGAGACCTCATTAGTGTCTATAAGGACCTCAAGGGAGGCAGTGAGGAGGATGGGGCGGCCTCTTTTCATTGTTGGCCACCGACAGAACTAGAGGAAATGGCCACAAACTGAAGCACCAAGAGTTCCACAGGAACTTTAGGAAAAATTTCTTAACAGTGAGGGTGACAGAGCACTGGCACAGGCTGCCCAGAGAGGTTGTGGAGTCTCCTTCTCTGGAGACCTTCAAGACCCGCTTGGCCGCAGTCCTGAGCCACCTGCTCTAGGTGACCCTGCGTGTGCAGGGGGGTTGGACTAGATGATCTCTAGAGGTCCCTTCCAACCTTAAGCATTCTATGATTCTATGATTTCTCTGGTTCTGAAGTATTTAGAGCAGACTGAGATTGCAGGAGCAGTGTCTCTGCTAGTTATGTTTTGTCTGGTACTTTTGCAGAGTACTAAACGGAAATGAGATACTGCTGGGTGCCCTGAACTGGTGTTTTATTTATTGGGAATAAATATGGGCCATGATTTGAATCAGAGTTCTGTCGAAGAAGTGAAGTTTGCCATTGCATTTATGGAGTCCAAGTCTTTCCTTGGCGTGCATCTGAGGTATTCCAGTAGTAGTACTGGAACCCAGCTCTGGAAACCAGCTGCATTCACCCCCCCAAATCCTGAGAGCTGCTGCTCATGTGCAGCTCCCACTGACGTCAGCTGTCATCCCAAATTATCTTGTGTGTTCTCCACATTGCAAATACACTTTCTCTTGCCAGTTACTAGGTGGGTGTATAAATGATGAATATATTTCCTTTAGGAACCTTGTAAAAAAAGTCTTTTTATAGTAGTTTTCATTTCTCACCAAAATTGTGATGGGATGGTTCTTCTGCATTATTAAGTGCACATACTACCTCCGTCCTTGGATATGGTAATAACATTTTTGTCTTAGCCTTGGCTTTAGAAAGATTGATGGTGTTTACAGTGCTTTCTATAGGGTTGTATTGCATCATAGTTTTGACATTCATCAGTGAAATTTATTTGATATATTATCTTGCCCATTTCTTTGGGTTAGACAGAAATGAACTGGGCAGATTTTCTTGTATCTGTATACCATGAGTCATCTTAATGGCACATTTATTTCACCTCTTACAGACTACAGAAAATAACTACATTCTCACAGCAAAGATTAACACCAATCACTTTAAGGGATCTTACTGAAATTTAGGTGTTCTCATCTAAAGGCAGAACTGCATTTTTCTGAAATACTCTTCCAGCATCTGAAGCAGTAACCACAGGCTATAGAGGAATGAATCCTCATTGTTTACAAAGGAGAAAAACTGTACTGGGCAGTCACTGTTCTCCCAACATTGTATGACATTATTAGAATGTCAGGTCTTTGTATGCTTGTGCCATTGCATAATTACAAATTATATAGCAGACTCTGTTGTGACTTCACAGAATCAGGGTCCAAAGTGACCTCAAGAGGCAAACTAATACATCTCACCTCTCCCAGACAGACTGACCTCTACTGCTCCCTCCCCGCCTTTATTTATACGCATGTAATTGCTTAAATATTTCGAAAGATACCTAAATAAGACTAGGTAGACAAAATATGATGATTCATGATTCTCAAATGTAATAGAAGCAGACTTCCTAATTAACAGAATTGAGAAAAAAAATGACTAAAGTGTAAAATTTTATTTACAGGAGTCTGTAATTTGACTGAAATAAATTTGACTGAAAATAAAACCTTTTTGCAGATATATGCGGAGATCAGTATAACTGTATCAGGTGTCTTTGCAATCACAAATAGCAGCACCTACTCTGTACTGTTAAAGAGTCTATTCCAGCTCAGCTTGATGGGCATGTTGATGCAAGTTTGACAAAGAAAACATAATTCATTTTTGAAAGTGATGGAGATTTTAACACTTAGTTGAAATAGCTGATAATCTGGCACAAGAGATTTTTACTGTATGGTATTTCATTTGGCTAATAACAAAAGCTGTTTAAAAACACTGTGAGAACCATGTTTGAAGTACAGTAAAGAAGCATTGTTTTAATGGATTTCAACGACAACTATAATTGTTTTTTTCCTAATACCAGCATAATATTTTTTGTTTTCTGCAAAGGGAAACACAGAAATATATTTGCCTTCTTTAATTCATTGGGCAAAAATTGAGGATTTAGTCTCTAAGAAACTGCAATGATATTGTTGTATCTCAACACATAAGATTCCATGGAAATGAGTGTAAACTTGTAGATAATGATACATCTGCAGTGTTCCTGTAGGAAGACTGTATAACAGCCTGTCTTTGGAAATGCTGTGGACTGCTTGAAAGTGTGTGATATCACAAGGCCTTTACTAGATCGTTTTGATTCTTCAACTGATGGATCGATATGTATATATACATACAATTATTCGGGTTAGAAGGGACCCTGGAAAAAAATGGTTTCTAATCTAAAAATCTCAAAGCAGAGTCAACACTGAATTCAGATTAGGTTGCTCAGGCTCTGTCCAAGTGGATCTTGAAAAACCTCCAAGGATGGAGATTCCATAACCTTTGGGCAATCTGTTTCAATGCTTAATTATCCTCCTAATGAAAAAAAAAAAAAAAAAAAAAAGCCTTTATGTGCAGCTACCACTTGTTCTACCTTCTATTTTTAAATATATGCATAAGAACAAAATCCATTAATGGAAATTTTAATATCTAGAGAACCTTCACCTGCCCCATTCTATCCAGTATGTCAGCTTTACTGTAGCAAGAAAGGGAAAGAAATTCACTGCGACTCTGAGGCTGAGGGTAGTGTTACTAAAAGGAGGCCTCACTGCTCTTACGGAAGCAGCAGTTATTACTTTCATTTTTAAAAAAAAATGCTTCAGGAAAAACAACTAGATAATTCGTTCATCCCCTCCATTCATCCCCTCTAATACTAAGTTAACTCACAGGACAGGACAAGGAAGTTTGGAGGATCTGCATATATGAGAAGACTCTAAGCACATAATCAGAGATCTTCCATGGATGTAAGTGCGTCTAAACAGAACCCAGGGTAGTACAACCATTCCCTTTTCTTTCATGCTCCTCAACATGTCTTTTACATTTACTTAAATTCCCTCTTTCTTGACGATAGCTTCTGTGACAATATGGGGGTGTAAACTGTCTTTTGAGCGTTATCTCATGTCACAAAATGCCTGTGTAAATATAGGATGCGATGACTTAACTAAAGGTGTGCAGTTAAATCGGAAATCTCCTCATTATCCAGAGCTGACATTGCTTTGGTTTTAGGAAAACAGCATAGCCAGTTTTCCTACGGGAAGGCGTCTGGGCTGTGTCAGGACGCGAAGGGACACTCGAGTGGTGCTCTGCCCAGTGTACTTGCCCCAGCGCACACACTGAGTGTAAACTGAGTATGACTCCGTGTAACACAGTTGAATCCTGCTTATATGAAGAGAGGCAAGAATGAAAAGAGAAAGCAAGAAAAAGTTTGTGGAACAGTGCAATATGTAAACTTGAAATGTGAGTAATCCCTTCATGCTGGAGCCATAACGGCTGTGTTCAGGAGCACCCTTCAGCATACATTTCTCTGTGCAGCCTCCAGCATTTGGGTTGTTTTGCAGTATCAGGGTCAAGCAGAACGGAGGTTCCTAGGGGAAGGTTCAGAAGTTCACTGCAGTAGAGTGAAGAAGAGATGTCCAGGCTCTCTGAGCTCAGGCTGCCCTCACATTGAATAGGGATGCCAAAGCTGTCCCACCGATGCAGGATGTGGTAGCCACAGAGCTCGTTGGAAGGGTAAACACCTGATCTTGCAACATGTATGGCCACCTCAGTTGAGTTAATGTGCTTGTATGTGGGACACCTTTTGCCTGGCAAGACTAGACCATAGGCTGAAACCAAGATGTGACACCAATACAGCTTCCACAGATGGGTTATAATACTGCTGCCAATACTCAGTAAACTGTCTCCATGGTTTCTGTTGCCCCAGTCGTACCAGCTGCTTTTCTCAGCCCTGGAGAACAAGCATGAGCCATCTCTGTGCACCCTAGGGCACCGGGAGCATGGGGACTTGTGAGCATGTGGTGGCCTTCAGCAGCTGCAGAAAGGCAGCGAGGGGCTCCCCAGGTGACTGAGCAAGGGGCACAACACAATCTTGCTCTCAGCATGCAAGTTACGCCAGTGGAGAATCCCTTAATGTCTTGTATTCCTGAGGGAAAGTAAGTAGGTCTAGGAAAGTCAGAATTTGAGGGTACCTAACTTGCACACCACATACCTCCTTTCTGAATGCAGCACTGCAGACGAAGGGCTCCGTGTTCGGAAACGGGTGTGAAGGCCCTCGTTCTTGCCCCATGTAGGTTTACGCGTAAGACGGGAATAGACCTCATGCAAGATAAAATCTGCCACTGAGGGGAATGCAAGATAAATTCCCAGCACTGAGGACCAGCTTCTTGTATTTCATGTAGACTTTCCCCCTCTGCTTTCTGTCCTGATTTTGATTTTCTTTCCTGCTGCTTTTATAGGTTTGGGTGTCTGTGAAATAATATTTAAGCCAGTTCAAGGAGCTGTAAGTGGTGGCTAATGAGTTCATAGGCTGTGCTCTGAAATAACCAAGTTTTGTTAGTGTCAGGCAATGTGATCTTACCATTTTAGATATGGAGAAGTCTTATGTGCTTTCTCTGCTAGAGAGCTTTCGTGCCATCTTGTTGAACAATTACAAAGGCTTACACTTTGACTAGAATTGCAATACTAGATTATGATTGAAACTGAAACACATCAGAAATCATTAGGTTTTGCTATATAAATATTAAATAGGGTTTTTTTTTAAGATAACCAAACCAGTCACATCAGAAGTGCTTAAAATGGGACATGAGATTTTAAAGTGCTGAATGTTAATTAAAAAAAGAGGAAAATATTTTTACACTAAAAAGTAGATTTACAACCTTACCAACATTAATTCTCAGTCTTATATGTAAGGCAGATTAATATTTATTTTGAGTGGGGCCTGCCTGCATCATGCAAGTGCTTTGTGTAGTTTTGAGGTCGTTTGTGTAGTTCAACATTTTCTTTTCTGTCACACACTCGCTCTTTTCACTTGTTGTTTTTCTCCTCATCAGTACATAAGAGAACACTACTGAGCTGCTCACCACAGGGGACATACAATTCCAAAAAGGGCAGACACAGATGGAAAAGTGGAGTTTCAATCTTTATAGATGCGAATGTGTGTCCATTTAAGGGAAAAAAAAACAAAAAGTCAGAAAATGGAAGTCCCAACAATAGCCCGCAGGAGATACGGGGCAGCAGATAATTAGTCTGTGACCAGTAACAAAAGTAATGGCCCCAAATCCTACACTGCCCCTCGATAGCTGCATATGCACAAGGGGCCAGGGCAAGGCTTACGCTCATGGACTTGCTCCTTTGCAATTAAAAACCATCTGCTTAGTGGCAAAAAAATGCAAAGTTGAATAAAACAGAGGAAAGGGTAAAAGGGAACATGGAAGGAAAGGAAAAGGCTGATGAGATTAGGAAGAGTAACTTTGTGTCTTCCATCAGGGACAGAGGACATTTTTACTGTCCCACTTACCATTTACATCTCTCCCCTCCCTTTGCGCAGTTAATACGGAACTCAGGAGACACGCTCTAGCTTCACTGTCCATTCCCTTATCACTAGGAAGAGCCCTTTCCTGCTAGAATGTTTTGCCTTTGTGTCCAGTCCCCCTTCTTTGGAGTTATTGGGAAACCGTTTCCTAATAAAGATGATGGAAAAGACCTATACTGAAAAAATTAACCATCAAACCAAAGGCATGGCTATAATTTTCTCTTTCTTACCAATTCACATCTCAGTAGATTTGCTCCCTTATAATCTCCCGGTAGGTCTTATTTCTCTCACAGCGGCCTTTCCCACAGGATCCTTTTATCACCCAGGAAATACCTTTCCTTACCAAAGTTTCAGCTTGCTCTTATTCACCTTTCACTTGCACTCTACATGTTAATGTAAAATAAAAAAAAGACATAGCTTGTGTTACATGCTCACAGGAAGGTCAGCAAATTCTATAAAAAAATATAAAGTTGAAAAAAAAGACAAGGAAAACAAAGGAAAGAATTGAAATGGGTTGCTTAAAAGGTTTGTGAAAGTGTGAAAAAGACTTACTTTGGTTGTCCAATGTTTGTCATTCATTTAATCAATTAATTTACTTCTCACAGCCAAAACACTGCCATTAAAAAGGCTTACTCAGATGCTTTACCCTGTTCGTATTGATTCATTTTCAGTGAAAATATCAATAACTTTGTATAGATCTGGACCTTAAGTTACTCAATTATTGATTGAGAAACAGTTGCTCAGATTGAGCAGTCAGATTTCTGCTGTGTTCAACAATAATAAGGAACCAAGTTTTTGCATGGATAGAAATTGTGTAGGATCATCCTTATTTAATGTACGACTTGTCAGAGTTGAGGAAAAGTCTAGCAAAATGACTTTTCTGTGACCTAGGGTGGTCAACACCTCCCATTCATTCATCAACTATTGAAAACTAAATTAGAGAACTGTGTACCCTTTTCAGTGATGGTTTCTTAATGTCACTCTGAAGACAGAATGAAATTTTATGGTGAAAACAATAATAGTAAATAATACATGCAAATCATGTTACTTTTCTGGCAGTTTCCAAGCATATTTTTGAAAGCAACAGGACTATTATGTGTTGAGGTGCAGCTGATTTAAACATTTGGTGGTTTTGATGAGCTGGGAGTTCTGCTGAAGCAACTGATAGTGAAATCTTCCTAATCAGGAATCTGAGGTGGACTGGGCCACGGTTAGAGTTTCTTTTTGCTTTCTGTTAAGCTTGTTTCTTGCTCTTGCATAAGGTTCATAAAGAAAAATATTGTTTTGAAATTATCCAGAAAAAAAGAAAAACATTCCTAATGACAATAACTGTAAGTGTGAAGCAGAAAGATGGACACATGCAATTTTCTGCAGATCCAAGTACCAGAATAACTGGATCTCACCTGAGCCGCTCAGCATCTAAATCTTAACTTCTTGCACTTCACAGCCATGGGCTGAATGGCTGGTTGCAAACACTGCGCGTGGCAGCTGCTGTTGGCTCAAGGCTCCTCAGCAGCAGGGGCAAACATGGGCCGTGGTGCCCCAGGAAGGAGAGGCCGGCGCCAAGGCTGAAGCCCAGCACAGTCTTGTATCTCCAAGGGTCTCATGCAGGGCAGTCGGGTGCTGGCAAGGAACAGGGTTACTGGGTCACTATAGCTTTGCCCCTGGGGCGCTGCCTCACTTGCTGTTTCTGTGCATGCTTATAGCCGAGCTTATAGCCAGAGCCTGAGAAATATAGAGGCAACCATGCTGCGCCAGCCACATCTTGCCTCCGACCGGAACAGGAGCAGGTGCTTCAAAAGAAGTAAGATATCATTGTAGGAGAAATAGTGAGGAGTCTGTCCATCATGACTGTAGCTGGAAATAGAAATCTACAGTTTGCGGGTAGTAAATACCAGTTCTGGAATGTTTTCCTCTACAGAGAAGATTTCTGTGTGAAATAGTATAAATTACTTTCAGATTTATTTTCTCTCTTTTTTTTTCTTTCTTTCTTTCTTTTTTTTTTTTTTTTTTTTAGATTTCAATTCATTAATTAAAAAGCATAAGCACAGTTAATGCCAATTATGCCACATTTACATAATGTTTTTCATCTTAGAGTATCTGACATTAATCAGGCTTAACCATCTGTTGAGGTGTCATTTTCTGTCGTTTTCTAGGTGGAATGGACCAATTGTTTGAAAACGCTGAAAGCTCTACAAGACTTTTTGGCAGAAGGTGAAGGATACTGCATCCAGGAGAAACAGCAGTGGAAAGTTGGGCTGGAATCATCCAATTATGTGAACTGGATTTCAGATCTATTGGAAGTGACAACATCAAGGTCAGTCTGTCTATCAAGGTCCTCCTAGCTAATTGGAGAACCTAGTCACTATTATGGGAAGATCACATCAGCCTGATATATTGCAGATACCTGATTCTGTGAGGAATAAATTGGGTAATGAATGCGAGGCCTTTGATTAGATGTCTAAGAGGTGTTCCAGACTGCGATAGGGTCAAATGAAGTCCTAAGTTGATGTCTCCAGAAGGGGAAAAAAAAAACAGCAATAGTATGGCTTTTGCCTGGCAATGTATGTCAATAAAAATTTAGCTAAGAAAAATGTAGGTTTTTTGACAAAATTTCAAATCACATGCTTGCCCTGCAGTGTATATAATATTAGTAGTGATAATGATATATCAAAAAGTATAGAAATATGTTGAGAATAGAATTATTTGCTTTGGATTTTAAATGGAAAAATTGCAGAGTCCCAAAGCTTTCTGTGTCCAGAGGACCTGATTCTGCATGACATTATGATAATTGTTGTTCATGTGTTATAATGCTAATCAAGAGTATATCCTGTGATAAAGGAAAAATGCCAATGTAAAAGTGGCATGTGAACAGAATCAGGCTGTGCTATTGCATACATACTGCAAATAGGACAAAATGACAATAGATTATCCCTTTTCATATATGATGATAACAGGGATGCACTAAAAAAGATTACTTAATACACATCTATACACAGTATATAGGAGCTTATTTACGCTATAATATCTTCAAAGCAAATCCCCTATTTCAAATACCGGGGTGAGAAATGGAAACAGAATTTGTGCTGTTATTTTGCTCTTGTTGATTTTAATTACATGTCATTGGATTGTGGACTGCAAATAACTTTGTATGTTCTATATATGTATAAAAGCCACTAAGTTGTTTTTTTTTAGTTTGTTTGTTTGTTTGTTTTAGCAAGAACACATTCTTTCTGGACTCCATTCTCCACATTTGCTTTTGTTTGCATATGCTTCTGCTACCTATGGAGTTCCTATGCTGAATGATGCGATATTAAGCAGAAAAAGGAGAAAAAAAAAGAGGCCTGTACATTGGCATCTGCATGGGTTTGGGGCAAATGCAAATGTCATTGACAGGACACACAGGAATTCCTTTTTAATCATGCTGGGAAGCAGCAGTCATTTTAATGAAGACTCTGCACTTTATTTTACCCTACACCGTGCATCAAAGAGGAAGTCTCCATGAGCATGTAGTACACAGGAAGTAATTGGTCTTAAAGAACAGTGTGAGGAAACTGCCTCAGCAAAATCTTCTCAGATTAGCATTCTTAGGGCTGCCATTTAAGATGTACTAAAAGCTCTTGACTTCATCCTCTTTCCACTGCTGTTGTCTCTGGAGAGCGTATTTTCTATCTTCACATGCAAAGATGAGAAAAATGGATTAGAGTCTTCAAACGCAGGAACTACTGATGCCTGTATTCAGTGAACTCCCTCAGTTACTCAGAGCTGGGAGGTAGATCCAGAACACGAAGACATTTTCCTGCACAGACTAATTTCCTTCTATAATGCTCTAGGAGGAGCAGGCTAGAGATGAATGGAAATTTTAAATCAACTTACACCTTTCAAGACTGAAAAAAACTTTAATAAAAATGGCTTGGTCCTGAAGGAAACAAATTTATTTATCATAAGCTTAAAGATCAGTTCAGAGTTTCATTTCTTTGAAATCTGAAAATGCTCCATCTGTAAGTTTGAAATAAGGTGTCCAAGACTTTAATCTTAGGTCTGACTTGCAGAAATACAAGAGATCAACTGCCAGTATTAGGACATTCTTTCAGCACTGATTCAGAAGGGAGAAATCTATGCATGACTCACAATGTTCTCCTAAAAATCAAAAATTACAGATGTCTAAACACAGATTTCACCGATTTTACTGAAGTGGCAGGCCTGTGTTTTATACATCTGAAAGGCAGTGTCTGCTTGACAGCATAATGATCTTAGATCCCTATTTCCAGATAACCTACACGTGGAAGGTGTGGGTCTGTTGAACTTATGTTTAAATGCCCAATTAGAATGATTATTTGTGTGTGCAAGTACTTCTGCTTTTTAATCATGACTCGGAGAGAATTTTAAGTTTATGTGTACATTAGGAACACTGTCTGCACACCCATCAAGACTGTAACATGACTATTATTCTTTACAATGATGGAAAAAAATAGACTAATGTAGCATGTTTTTGCCTTAGATATCCATGTTACTGGGTTGGTTTGTTTGTTTCCAGCTAATTATCAAATCTTGAGGGCCCTGTAGCTGGACTGAGCAGAATAGCACAGCTCTCTGCGCTGAAGGCCAGTGGGGCACAGCAGAGAGAGCCTGATTTACACCAGCTGAGGATCTGATTGTGGCTTTTGAGCCGTCGTAATTGCTTAAGTGAAACAGCCAAAGTAATTGGTGCAAACTAATACAACTGATGGAAAAAGATTCAGTGTTTGTCAATACCAACTATGCTATGGAGAACCTAATCAATGAATTAGTCTGTCAGTTAATTAGTCTAGGCAGAAAATGACTCCCTGTACTGTTAGTCCATGAAAAGATCAATGAAGTCAAATGTCTGGTTTAATGTTTCTCACGTAATGATTATATTATGAGACGAATACTAAAAAACAATGTTTATATAGATTCAATTAAAAATATTAAGTGTTCAGTTTGCCAAAAGATACCCAGATTTTCATGTTATAAGGATAAGATACAAAATCATCAGGATTTTAAAGTAGTAAAGTCTTCCTGCATTTTCAAGTGGCTGATATTCCTATAAGAAATTTATGAAGGGATATAAGGATTCACGGATGCTGAGCAACCAGTTTGTTGGTTCTTCTATGTGAGAAATTGTGGCAAGAACATTTGACTATTGGCCAGATCCTTCATTTTGGCAGGGCTACACTGAGCCACCTCTCAGGGATGACTCTGGCAGTTCACAGCTGTTGTTGTGTCAGCATTAGAAACACATTGGGTGGAAAACTGAGAACTGAACCTTTTTCTCTTTTAATTGGCTGTAGTCTTATTATTTCTGCTAAGTGTGGCCTGGCCAACCACATTTTGAATTTTGCATATTTATAATTGACTTTACAGTGGAAATAAGCAAACACATCTTGTCTTAGAGTCTTGTAAAGTCCCTAATTATGAAGCATTTTAAATCTGGCAGTTTGCCATGTAAAGTGAAAGAGAAGTAGCCATTTGTGCTTTTGTGCATACACCCACTTGTAGGTAACAATATTTCAAAGTTTGCATTTCATTAAAAATAAAAATAAAAAATAGAGTTGTGGATATCACCTGTATAAAATGCACAAGTGAAATCATGTGGAGCCAGAGGAAGTGGTTGGCAATTAGCTAGACCTGATGAAAACAGGTTTTGTAAAGGGGAAGTAAAAAAAGTTCCGATTACATCAAAATGAGAATTTACTGAATGATGCTACAAAGGAAAAAATACTGTGGTAATGCCAAGTTCTAATAATGTGCTATAAGGAATACTAAATATATGGCAAATATCAAAATAAGGGAATCTACAGTCAGAGAATATTTACTCTTTCGAGTTGATCTAGACTTTGGTGACCATGTAGATTACTTTTGATGTTGAACATAACCTTCTATGTTTTTCAGTCTGTTTCCAGACTACAGTTCTATCTTTAAAAGCTTAGTCTTCTACAGAACAATAATGTGTTACTTCATGTTTCATATTCCAGTATATTTTTTTCTATTAAAAATAGATTAAATTTTAAGTAACTAGTGATGATATGTTCAATAAGAGCTAGCTGGATGAAAAATTAATGTCTGCAGTCCTTCTGTTTTACAGGGATTAAGTGAACTGTCCAGAATAAAATTTAAATGTGCTTGCTCTTCACAGGTTCAGCATATCCTACCCAAAACTGTAGCTCATATTAAGGTATCAAAAATAAAATAATGGCTCACTTTCCTATAGAAAAAGGTCATTTCTAAAATGCTGCACATGGAGTCATGGGAGGCAGTTGTTCACACAACTTGTGTCTTCCTGAATGTGCAGTTTAGAAGCAGAAGATCCTCCCTTGCTTCCACTGAGTTGTTCCTCTTCTTTAAGTGAACTCTACATTCAGAAGGTTTTTTCTTTTAGCACCACTGTGCTTACACATCACAACATTGTTATCTCTTTACAGAAGGTGTTTGGAGCCTGCAGAACAGCCCTCCAGCAGATGAAGAACTGGTGACATGGCAAGTGGGCATATTAAACTCATGTTGCACCTGGGCAACCATTCTGGAACTGAGCAGGTGAGCATCACACAGACAATATTTTTTCCCCAAACTCGCTACACACTGCTAATGTCACGTCACTAAAATGCAAGCTGGCCTCACGTTTTGACAGTCGGAGCTGAAGGTAGACAACAGACTACTCCTTCTAATGCAACTCACTCCGCAGGATGAATGCCCCATAACGAGCTCTTTTCACTCAAGACCAATGCAGCAAAGCACAGGTTTCCTGCTAATGAACATTTGCAAGCTAAGAAAAATGCCAAGTTTTTAGGTAGCCTCAATATCCCACAGCTCTTGCTGCAAAGTTACTTTAAGGATGAGACTTTCCTGAGTGTGAAGGAATTGGGTCCTTCAGGGTAAAACTCACAAAACTCTCAACCCCATGCAGTTGCAGAAGATGCGCAGATTTAGGGATCGGCCTCTCATTATGAGTAGCCTCTCACAAAGAGTAACCAATATTGCTGCCAGATCCTTAATTCACAGTGTCTCTAATCCTGATGTGTATTATCTGGCAAAGCTTTTAACTGGATGTTCAAGCCCCAGGGAGAGCACCACATTTTCTTAATAATCCGTATGTTCTGATGCAGTTCAGGATACACCACACCTGCAGCTGTCTTCTGTGAAAGTGGTCGTAGGTGACATCAGTCCTTATGCTTACAATTCTGGAGACATTCACAAGGCCTAACATGCATGTTAAGACGAGAGGTTATTTTCCAAAAATTTTGTTAACTGCAAATGAAAAGGAGATGTTCTTGCAGAGTGTGAATCCGAGTACAGAACTAACCAAATGTGCTCTAAAGCCTGTCAAGGAGGAAGGCAATCACCCATCTGCCCCCAGCACACAAACACATCTATCTGGCTTTTCTGGAGAAAGAGATACTCCTCATCCGTGAGAAAAGAGGTCCCATGAGGACTCATGCAGCACATTAATGAAAAATATGCGTTTCTTTTTTAATGTTTGGACTGGGAAATTCCACTCCATAGAACAGTGCTGCTCCACTGGATCTGAGCAATTATGGAGGTAGTTTAAGAAGCCGTGCAAAGGCACTTTGCTTTTTAAAACTTCTCGCTTTTAAAGTCAGCCTGTGGCAGCTACAAAGTTACCAGATTCAAGCAGAAGTATATGACACAAACATCATAACCAGAAGAGATTGGATCAGCACTTTACCTGTTTCAGGATGTCTCTCCAATGTCACTGCAATGAGGATGCAAGAAGAGACAAGAATCCAACACTTTATTTATGAGACATTTTTAGTCAGTCTTCATATTAGTATAGCACTTGGGCCCCGTTTATGGTCAGGGACCAACTTGTGCTTGGCATAGTGACTGTTTGTGGTCCGAAGGGTTTATGCCTAAATACCAGCACACAGGGAGAGGGCAGGAGGAGACACGGGCAGCACAACAGCCTGTGGTCTAAGCAGCCATCTCTCAAAACATCTCCTTTTTTTTTTTTTTTTTTTT
>VZSV01000147.1:1640996-1668505 GCA_013398735.1 Nothocercus julius | reverse complement strand
ATAGGCAAAAGAGAGTTTTTAAGAAGGAATTTGAAGAACAAAGCAACTTTGCTGCTGCTTGCTGAGAACCTGTCTGCAACCTGAGGGGCCAGCTGGGCAAAACCATGAAGGTGCTCGTTTTAAGACACCACAGTGAGGTGGTTCATCAGTTTTTCAAGTTACTGTACTTGCTGGAGAATTTTTCTGGTATTTCACATTTTTTTATTTTGTGGAATTAGAGGGAGTTTTATGCTTCTGTTTAAATTTGAAAGGTTTTAGAGACTACAGAAATCAACAAATGCAACACCCCATCCTTTCCCTTTGAATAATTTGCTCATTTAAGCTGAATGTAAGCCAGATAGGCTTGTTACTATCAGCCAATTTCATGTATCACTGATATAATAATAGACTGACAAGAATAAGTAAGATGGAAGGGCAGCATAGCCAGGCTGTGGATTCATGTTAAAGTTCAAGACCTCCCTGGAAAATGCCTGGTCACCAAGTCTCTCCTTTTCAAGCCCCAAGCTTATGCACCTGCTGACACCAAACCAGAGGGCTCTCTGTAGCCAGGTCAGCTGGGGATTTGCTCATGTTCAAGTCCACCTGGAAGCTCCTGAGGAGGGCAGAGCCAGCTGCAGGTGCTGCTGCCTGCAGAGCGGGTTTCTTCCGTAGTTAGCTACGCCTGGCCCAGTGGGAGCAGGGGATCAAGGACGCCCTCCAAATCTGACTGGGAGCA
This sequence comes from Nothocercus julius, assembly GCA_013398735.1. Lineage (NCBI taxonomy): Eukaryota > Metazoa > Chordata > Aves > Tinamiformes > Tinamidae > Nothocercus > Nothocercus julius. The sequence goes on along the minus strand of VZSV01000147.1, from coordinate 1,667,790 downwards.
AGCAGTGCTACCGCACAGAAGCTTATAAGGCTGGCACAGGTTTTCAGGGTGGATTCTTGCTCATGCTGAGTAAATCCCCAAAGGCTGCAGATTCCAATAAGCGACTAAAAGTTCTAATGCTTGTCAGAGTCTTATTATCCCAATGATCCACATCTGTTGGTTCAGCAAAATGGAGGCTAGAAATGTCATGAGAATAGAATCTCTCCACAGAGCCCCATAATTCTGCTTCCAGTCCCCTGGGGCAGCAGCAGGAACTGAGGTGAATAAAAATGGAAAATATTATTCGTACAGGGAGAAATTTCTGTGTGTAATCACATAAGCTGTGCATAGAATGTCATTCTTGACTTTGAACCTGCAAAACGTTTGCCTTACGTTTGCCTTGGTTTTAGTTTGTATTTTGGACTGAGATGTATGTCAGTTCTTTTTGCCCACTCTAGTTCTTGCAGAAATAACAAGCTCTAAAGATTGTCCAGTATGCTTCAGCAAACACCACGCTAACATTCCCTGCACTGGACCATGACCATATGTACCTGACGGGCTGTCTTTTTATTTTCCATTTCCAATGTCAGGCAGTGTCACCGTGTCTCTGATACAAGGGATTTCATTGACTTAATAGTTGATTGTACCACGGAAGTATGCAGTAGCCTAAGAGGTAATTTTTAATACTGTTTTGCAGCGTCCAGCTGGTGTCTTCACCAAGCTCGGCTAGCATGTGCTTTGAGCCGCGCTGCAGCCCTCTCTGTGCGCCGGCTCAGCGGAGGAGTGCCCGCGAGTGCCCCTGAGTGCTGGTGGCTTCGAGGCGTTGCTGTGTGCCACGGCGGGCTGGCGGGGTCGTCACGCAGTGCCTTGAGCCGTTTTCCTGTAGAGCAAGCAGCACCCAGCAGCTCTCACACAAGCAATCCTCAGCACTTATAGGTAAAAAGATGAACCCGCTTCGTTCTAAGGCTTACATATTAAGATGGTGTTTAATCTGCTAAATCAGCTCTTCAGTATCCTGTTACTAGAGGAAAAACATAGATTATGTAATTGCTTATTTTTCGTGTATTTACTGAATTTGACTCAGTCTGTCTCGAACTGGACTATACTCACTGGGAAGACATAGAAAGGAAATTTCTGTAAGATGGAGAAATTTGCTTATAGGTGATACAAAAATAGTTCAGTTAGACTGGTTTTAGTGACTCATGCAAAAAAGTCTTGAAGAGTCAATTAGACATGCACAAACTAACAAACTGCAAAAAAAAAGGCTTTCCCTCCATTAAATGCCTCTCTGTAATCATCAATATTCTTAAAAAGTGTAATGATTTCTTATCAGTGCTTGAATGAACCGTAAAACTACCTTTTGAAATATTGACATTTCCACAGTTTTGAACACAAAAATGTTTTCCCTTCCATATGGAAGTTGGCGGGCCATTGTCTTGAAGTTTATTTTATTCCTGTTGGGTAACATACTGTAATAATGCAAATAAGGACTCAGTGAGTAACCTTGCTTTTTCTCCTCAACAGGTTGCACCAGGTTGCTCCTTTGTTTCATCTACTTTAGATTTTGAACAAAGGCTTAATCAAGGCATTTTCCATGTGAGGTATTTTCTATGGATAATAGATGTCTTGGCCTTTGAAACTGAAATCAGACATTTTCTATTCTTTTATGTTTATGTTTTTTGTGGGGATGGTTTATCAACATCTAATCTAAGGGATGATCTTCAGCTGGAGCAAATCATTGTAGCTCGGTTAACATCAATGAGCTGCACTGATTTTACACATCCAAAAGTCAGGCCCCTGCAACACCTAATATCACAAAGGAAACTCTCTTAAAAGCAAGGTAAGCTATTGATAAAACCTGTGATATGTATGTTGTACTGAGTTTTATTATTCTACAGTAGATTGTAAGTATGATCTGTTCCAGAACTAATGTCTACAGCTAACTGTAGAAGTGTCAGTGGAATCATTTTTCCATCAGAAAATACACTGCTATCAAATCTGAAACTCTGCAGAATGTGAGGCTGGCTTCTTCAAAGTCCCAAATCAGACAGAAAGGAATAGGGGGGTGAGGGAAACTCCTGATATGTCAGGCAGATTGATAGTTGTGGAATAGAGTATTTCAATTTTTGCATTTGAAAATTCTTCTGTGTGCGTTTTTTAATACTGTATTGAATTCTATATGAGAAGACAATTTAAAAATGTAAAGTGTCAAAAGAAAGCATTTGAAGTGATGTAAAGCATTTCTTTTCAAAATTTACTTTCATTTTGAAAGAAAATTGGATTTTTGAAACCTCCAAGTCTTCTCTGCAGTAGAATTTTACCTCCCCAGTCTGCTTTGTTAATGACACCAAATTGGCTCCCTTTTTTATTTTAGGCACAGAGCTGTTCATCACGGGTGTCTTACTGGGGGCTGTCTCTGTGACAGCCCAGGAACTAGGAGTCTCCTGATGCCCTTATTGCTTCTTGCTGCCCCTGTGCCAGAGTTCATGGATCCTTTGAAGGTAGCATTATAGTTGTTGGTTGGGCCACCTTGTAAACCAAATTACTGAAATAATGAGCAGATTAATACTAATATATATTTTTTTTAATGTGTGATCACAGAACACAGTGAGTGCCTTAGACACACTTTAGCGGTCCCATTGTTGCCACCTTGCCTGGACTTCCCCGAGTAGAAAAAACATTTTTGAAGAAAAAAATAGCTAGTGCAGACACATCTGTATGTTTCTCATCTAGTCTGGACTAAGGAAATCTGCCAGTTATCTGAAATCCTCATTTAATTGTAAGCATACCTTTATCTCTAGTTTGCCTATAACTACATGACAGGAAAATGCAAATCTTTCACTATGCTACAATTTAACAGCAGGTTCCACTGAAGCCTTACAATATTTATTAGGTCTTTTATTTATTGTCAGTTGCTTCCTTTTAAATACAGCATGGACACACACCGACACCTACACTGTATTTTACTTATAACAGTAGGTGCAGATCATTTTCCTAAAGCAGTAAAAAGGATTTTAAAAGGTGCTTGTCAGCTGCAAAGCTTTTTGTTATCCAGTGTCAGCCACTGGAAATTATGTACAAACTAAAGTCAATGGAACAAAAGTTAATTATCCAGTATGGCTATTGTTATTATGTAGAGGAGCCACTCTTATTGATTAATGAGTCAGTGCCATGTTTGCTCACAGGAATATTAATATCGTCTTGTGCACAAGAGAAGTCATTAAAACGAGCAAGGAAGACCTTGACTTTAAACTTAAAGTACACACAGCTCTAGTTATCTGAATGATTTTGTCAGGTATAACATCAGTTATAAATTATTGAAACAAGTAGCTATTGTAAAGATCGTTCACATAGTCTGTTTTAAACAAGTCAATACACTTCTCCCATCATGTTTTGCACAGCTACAATTAGGAGGATTTAGATAGGCAGAAGAAGGGAGGAGGAGATGAAATGGGTTGGAATGGGCAAAGACCCTGGTATGTGGGTCTTCGGCTCACCTAGCCCCTCACAGCCTGAGCAAGCAGAGCAACACAGTGGCGATGCTGAGCGGAGGGAAAGTGTGGCTGTTGCAAGCATGCAGGATGGGTCAAGATCGCTCATAAAACTGACCATATCGTGTCGCAAATGGCCTGTAATAGTTAACAAGTAGGTTTTTAAAGCATATTTTAAAATCTGAGTCTAAAACGTTACCTCTCCTAGTATTCCCAAAGCAACCAAATTATGCACTGGAAAACCTGCATTACTATTTTATGAAAATGTATGTTATGGCAGTATGAGTATAATAACACTTTACTGCAAATACAATTACGCTTGTTTTTAGATCACACTAAAACATGAAACTTAAAAAGTCAGTTTGGATCTGCAAAGCTGAGGCTCAGTGCTCATTTATACAAGGGCCACTTTACATCACTCTGACAGAGTAGAGGGATATTTAAGTTGCAGCTAATTCACCTCTCTGTTGCTTATCAACAGCAAGCCTAAAGACTTGGTGTAAATGAGAATAGGATATGTAGCTTATCAAGAGAAAATATTAGAAGGGAATATAACTTAATTATATAAATAAGATAAATAAAGGTCATATAAATAATCTGTATTACGGATAGTACAGGGTAGACCAAAGGGCAATCAGTTTACATTGTAGCAAGACAGATTTAGATTAGGAATAATTGCTCAATGGTAAAGCTAGGGGAGCATCAAAATAGATTGTCTGGGAAATTATCAAAGATCTTTAAATATGTGCTAGAAATTTGTTCTTAAACAATAGGAAAGGGTTGGTTTTTTCTGGAAATGGAGAGTTGAAGGAAATGACTTCTGGAGGTCCTTTCTAGCCCCATAAAATATTTATTCCTACTTCAGAGACACTCCATTAAATATGGTTAACCTGAATGTGTGACCATGCTTTATGGTGTTCAGTATGCCTGTATTCTGGTGATCTCTTGTATATATACTTTTGTGCATGGGCCAAGAAAAAGATCCCATGTTAAAAATATCATGTATTCCTTTTGAGTACATATTATAGCTTGACTTTTCTCCTTCTGAACCATTTCAAGACACCTTATAAATGAAAAAGACATCCGTGTTATCTGCATCTCGGTTACCTACTTTGTAATAATTTGGAGGGTTTGAACCCTGAGCTTCTATCATTATATTCCAGGTTGCAATCGCCTATATTTGACTTCACAGGAGCCATGGTGAAACTTCTTCATAATATCTACTTCTGCCCAACGTTTGAGTGTTGGAGGAGACTATGTGATTTTGGTTTGAAACTTTTTTCCTCATGCTGGAGCACTAGCAGAGGATGTGAGTGGGTCGTAGGAGGAATACAGCCTGGCTAGAGTGTTACAAGGTAGGTGGGATTTGTCCTTTTCGTGCTACTTCCATCTCTGTTCCAGCAACCTCCGTAGTGGGGCCTGAATATTATCACTATAATATTACTGGTGCTGTAGCTGGGGGGGTGCCATGAGTCTGGATCTGACTGTCCCAAAGAGCTTAGCAATATGCAAGGATTTAGGAGTGGGACGTGAAGGTGACAAAGGGAATTTTTTTTTTTTTTTTTTTTTTTACTCTCTGGTTTCTTGGCCAAATGCCCTCAGATTTTCAGCTAGGGAAGCAGTGCATCTTTCAGTGAAAAGGGTTCCTACTTTGCAGGGCAAGATGAACTGTAGCTGCAAATAGCAGAAAGATGAGAACACATCAAAGTTAAAATTACAGGAATATTTTATAGCAAGCCTAAATATAGGTTTGTCTTCCTTTTGTTCTAGGCTGCAATGATGCTGAAAACTAGCACTTCTATCCTGAGTCTTAACTGCTCCAGGATGTGTGAGCACATGTGTCTGTGCACAGCACCCAGGAGAACCCCGCTCCTGCAGGGCCCCTGGGCACTACATTGATACAGTCTGGGCTGGAAATTAGCTTGCTGAATGACACAGCAGTTGCAAGGGGCAAATTCTGCTCTTAATTAGTCTGGCCCACTGTATCAACACCGATTTGTTCCAGCATTTCCCTGGCTGCTGATGAGCTGCCAGCCAAAGAATCACAAAACAAGTGCTTCAGTGCCAGTCACACCACCATAAAATAAGACATAGTCTCAAAGGACACCTTTAATGTTCTTGAACTGCATTAAATATACAGTTTTGATAATCTGATGAATAAATATCTTGGGTTGAATTTAGTCTACTTCTAGGTCTTATATCCATGAGTGTTTTTCTTCCACACTATTAACTTGCAAGAGAAAAAAAAAAAGAAATCAAGACAAACCTAATGATTTCAATTAGCATGTTATATCTTTGCATTTTTTAGGAGAAAAAAAATCCTTTAAATTTTTATGGAAATGTTTTAAAGTTAATAGATTACCTCTGAACCCCAAGGAAATCAAGCTTCCTGTGCCTGCCTGTCATTTACTGGAGTGGTTACTTATCTGTCAATATTTCTTCTGTTTTTTCAAGTCCCAGACCTACTTGATCTTGTCCATTTGGCACTGCTGGAGGAATAACAAGTTTCTTCCCGTCATGCAACATTCTGGGATACATCATGACAGAGAAATCTCAAAGCCCAGGTCAATTATAACAGAAGATGTGTAGCACCTCTGCCCCCACAGCGTCTTCTGGGGATCCACTTGGCAAAATGATATAAAACTATTTCCGAAGACTTCCCACGATCTGGCTCTACTTAGAACTAAGTCCCCGGCAAAACGTAATGAAATCTGCATATGCGCCACCCTCGCCTTTCTGCCTGTTTAGCAAAGAGTCAACTATCATGTGTGGGGAGGGCGACAGAGGGGGCTGGAGCTGGCAGATTCCTCACCATACAGTAATTACTTTTTAATTAAAATTCATTGAATACAGATGGATTCTTTCCGTACTTTCCTCCACTGATGATTTTAATATTCCCTTGTCAGGCACTATAGGCAGTAGGTGACAGTGAGTTACACGAAGTAATCCCTATAGCTGGTAGTGACTTACATAAAGTAACCAACTTAACCATTTGTCTTAGATAAAATATGATCGCCGTCCTCAGTTCTTTCTGCAGAGTCTGTCAGCAGCTTGTTGATGTAGGGTTTGTTTACTCTCGTTCCTGCAGGAGGAAAAATCATAGTTCATGTATCAAATTACTGTAACTGACTGGAGCATTTTTATTTAAAATAACATACAGCGATATATTTTCATAGTGTCATTGATTGATTTTTAGGACTTCTAATTTTTACAAGTATATAATCTGAATATCATTTATCCAAACATGCAGCTGTAAAACCTATGGTAATAGCTGATCTCATTATAAAAATCAGCACTTAAGAATAGAATAGAGTAACTAAATCTGAAACTGACTGGATATTTGGAGTATTTTGATAGAAATAAGACAGAATTTATTTTTTTTTCTTTTTGCTGCAGGGCCTCTAAACACAATCTGACATATGATGTATTTTTGAAGTCAAAGTTAATAATTCTCTTTACATAAAAAATAAATACCCCCTATTGAATACACACTCTAAAATTAGAATTGCATATTTCTAAGTAATATACCTAAGAAAAGTGATTTATTCTAATGCAATAATGGCATAGATTTACAAAGCTTGAGTGATACAATGTTTCTCGTTATGGTTGTAAAATATTTGTTGCCACTGTGGGATTTTCTAGATCATTATTTTAAAAAAGGAAAAACCCACTTTGACAGATGAACTGGGGCCATTCTGAGCAAATCACAGATACTTCATATAACAAGGCCTCCAAAGAGGGGAGCACAGACTTATTACTATGGCAACCCAGATCAAAACACTATTTTAGTGGAGAGTTTCCAGTTTTACAATGCAATGATGATTGTTTATAGTACCACTGAAACCAGATTCAGCAAAGGTTCAAGAAATGAGCTGACAAGAGGAAAATCATTATAGATAAACTGGGGATACTAGAATGACATATTGTGGAATCTGCTATTATTTGATCAAATGATGAAATGGTAACACAAAGATAGATAAACAATGGTAGATGATACAGCCTGATGGGCTTTATTTTGTTAGTTGTGTTAAATTGTGCATTTGGCAGATAATTATTAGCTCAGAATTGCAGAACACAAAAGCAGATTTAAAAATTTAAAGAATTACTTATCTCTGAAAAATTTTCATCTTTTAGTTCCCATTATGAGTTTAAATTCTTAAATGAGTTTAAAGATTTAAAGTCTACAAATACGTTCCCTTTCAAATTTCCCAGATCGTTTGGTAACTCCTACAAAACAACAAATCACCTGGCATTTAGCTGGCACCTCTGATGAGGAATCTTTTTAAGAGCACATCAGAGTGCACATGGTTAGTGGTTCAGTGGCTAAAGCCTGTTAATCCATGAGATTTCTGCAGACCTGTCTTGTCGGCGCCGCGGCGGGATGAAGGGCTCCTCCTGCTGCGATAGCCTCGGAGCAGCCCTGGGCTCCCTCCAGCTGGTTCCTGCCTAGTGCCTGCTGGCCCAGGGAGTGAGCTCTTTATTAAACTCCTTCCTTGCTATCATGGTCCTTGTGGTTTCAGTGCAGGAGTCATAGCAGCCTCAGGAAACCAATCCTTTTTCTGCTTAGAATTATTTCTGATGACAAAAGCCGTGGATGAAGTTACTTGTTCTTCCATCTTGTCAAGTTTCTGCCACCCTTTACCTGAAGTTCTTGAGCCAGTCGTGGCTATTAGCGTCCTTACCAACTTTCTTGCTGCCCCACTTCTCCTCAACTTTAGCACGTTAATGTTTAAAAACCTAATCTCTCCTGTGCACGCGACCAGGGGCGGTGTGATTAAAGCCTCTGCTCCCGCAGCATGAACAGGGAGAGCTCCTAGGACTTCTCTAGAGACTGACTCCCTGTGGAGGCAGAGCTGAGACAGAGTTTGCTGTGTGAGAAGCAAAGCTGGAAAAAAGAAAGGTAGATGAAGCAAGGGCTGAAGACTGACCCCAGCACATTTCCTATATGTGGAAAAAATCTGATCCTGCCGGAACATGCCCCGGGCGCAGGCCCTGCTGTTGTAGGAAGAATCGTACTTTGAAATTTGTCTCAGTGGGATTGGCTGATGGGGCAGGTCTGGGAGCAGAAGGGCCCCAGGACCTCTGGACAGAGTCTTAACTCTCCATCCCCCAAATACTTTCATCCATGGGGTCCTCAAGGTGAAAGTGGCTTAAATTCAGGTTAGCAAGAGAAGTAAGAGATTTACTTACAGAAGGTTCTGAACATTGGAATGAAATGTTAGAGTGGATGAAATGTTTTCAGAGGGTGATTTATACTTTCTGTATTATTGTGGGTGGAGAGAATTTGCCTCCTCATGGAAGTTTGAAACAAAATTTTGCCATACATTTGGTATTTCAAATGATGCAGGGAACGCATTTTCTAGTGTAGTCATACTTGGACCAGAATACAAAACACATCCTTTAGTAAACTGTGGAGCTTTAACTTGCTCAAATGACACTTACCCAACAAATCATTTTGAACTTGGTAGCATTACAGAGGGCACATCTTTACACAGCTGATCTGCTGCTGAACAATCTCTTTTTAGGCATTAAGAATACCCAGCCTTTTCTCAACACCAGATATCATGTCTCATCCTTGAACTACATTTTCCTGAGTTTATGATGACCATTTCAAGGAAAATTAAGCCACTACATTAACATCTGAGGCGGGAGCACCCTTCAAAAATCCAATCCACTGGAGCATTGATGGTATTTATTGCTCTTCCCTAATGCACTTGTATTTTTACTGCCATGCAAGGAGTTTTTAGACATCATCATACAAGTATCCAGAGTGTGTTCTCTGTCCCAGCTCCTAAGAAATGGCACTGGCACATACTTAATCATGCAGCAATTCTAATTTAAAGGACTTCCTGGAATACAGATTGAGTCCCCACATAAGCTGCAAGTGTTTTCCACAGATTCTAGTGTGTCCATACTCTCTTGCCTTTTTCATCTAACCTTGCAAACATCTGTCTTCAGCCAAGAAACAGCAGCAACAAAAATGTGAACACCTGTTCCGTTCAGCCAAGTACAGCACTGATGTTAACATCTTGCAAGATCATTGGTATCCTACATTATTAAACAAGTGTCTCCAAAATAATTCCCCTGGTGACAGAGTATTTATAAAATCAGTCTCCTATCTTCAAAATACAGTCAGTGCCCTGTCATGTAACATGGAGCATGGGCCAAGGCTGCTGGGCTGAGATTTGACATGAGAGGACTGCTGGTCTTTGGAGCTCATAGGAAGAAGATGACAGAAATGGCCGAGGTCATTGCAGGTCCCCCATTGCCCCTTGTCTTTGAAACAATTGTGTTGATTGTGGGATTTCTTGTGAGTCTCTAGGAGCTCACCTAACAGTTAATGAACAACCCCCCCCCCCTTTTTTTTTTAAACATATCTATCCTTCTTTCCTAATTTACTTCTGGCTATCCAGATTGCCTTGTTATCCTGTTGATCCTCAAGACTGTGGTCACCTCTTTCCTCAAAGTTCCTCAACAGTGCTTCCTACAGCTCTGCCCCACAGAGGTTATGGGTCATAACCCAAGGTTAGGGATATCAGAGAGGCAATTTCCCTTTTCCTGTGAGATCCCTTGATGGCAGAGATAACTGAGACCAATCTTCTCACTAGTAAATGGGCACACACCAACACGGAGTCTTTTTTGCTTTACACGTGCTTAGTTTGTTGCTGCCTTGCTGTTGGTCTTTAAAACTCCCTATCAGATTACTGTCTGAGTCCTGTACTGCGTATGCGTTGGTAAAAATGAGCTGAGCATGAATTTTTTCCAGGTCATTCTAAAAAATATGAAAATAATGGTGTGAGCTCCTGATTTTTAAACTAAATAGATATAATCTTCAAGAGAAAGAATTCATCTAGTACCACAGCGATGGCCATTGCATAAGACCCTCATAGACAGGGAAAAGAAGAAATTTTGGACCAACTATCTGACTACTATAAGAGAGAAACAAAACTCTGGCTCAGGAATTTCTCTATTCTCCTCTTGGTCATTTTCTTCAGTTTCATCTCTCAACACCCACTTGTAACAGTCAGAATGTCTTTAAAATTTTATCTCCAGCCCACAAAGCAAGTAAGACCTTTGTTTAACAGCAGCTTCTGGATACAAAATATCTCACAAATTTGAAATACAGATTTCAGAGGGCTGCCAAGTGAGAATGCCTCTGCAAATGCAGCGGTGGCCCTGGGGTGCAGCAGCACAGAGCCATGGCCTCTGTGGGTTTCTATCCCCATCAGTCACATACTTTTTCATTTAACAAATAACTGCATAACCTGATCATGTCTATGCTTAGGGTTAGCCCAGCTTTATCTCTACCTGGCTCTTCTGCCGCAGGATAATCTCCATCTCTCCCATCTATCAGCTCTACGTAAGCACTCCATTCAGCTCTCTGTGTTGTTTTTTGAACAGGCAGTGTCAATGTCATTACTGGATGACTTACCTCCCCAAGCGATGTGAAGAATTCAGTGCTACAGAAACATGTTTAATGTTGGATAACCATCCACCTTCCCCAAGTGAATTTTTAATGGCTGGAGCTGCTTTCCATGGTACCCTGACCAGGAGGAGCTATGAGTAAGCCCAGCAGTCTGTGATTTCCGTCCAAAATTTTCCACTTAACAGTGGCAAAATCTTATGCAGTTTTCACTGAACTCGTCTCCAATTTCCCACTGGCTTTTAGTATATGCAGATGATTCAGAATAAAGCCCCTTGTCATAGTAATATGTATTCTAGCGTAGCATGGAGGAGCTCTTTCACCATGTAAAAGCCATATTGCCAAGCTGTATTATGCTTTACCTGTCACTATGCCAGGGAGCATTTAACAGGGAAGGAAAACAAGAAGAGTGCATGTGTTGCCAGCTATTCAATATAGGCCATTTACTGGTAAACTGTAGAAAGGTGACGGAGTTTAAATGCACCCTGGTTGTCTTCTATGACTAGTAGCAGAAAACTGAAAGGATTTGCACTATTGACCTACTGTTTAGTGCAGCTCATTTGTCCTGGACTTTCGCTCTAGGTTTTTATGGCTCACTGGTCTTTTCTGAGCCTCAAGGTTTCTATTTGTTTGTTTATTTTTTCAGAAGATTTATACCTTCCCCCAAAGTGAGGTTTTGGCTGACAGTCCAGTTTTCTGTGAGGACGGATGGTCCAGGGATCACGTCCCTGGTATTGAAGGTCTGAGTCTACAAGTTGTGTGCGTGAGACTCACTCCTGCAGAAAAATTAGGTGCAACATCTGCAGTTCAAGTGTCTTGCAATCATGATGCCATTGTCCTCTTGCCAGCTCAAAGTCCTGAGTTATGAACTGATGTTTCCCATGCAATAAACGATGCCTCTGTGCACGGTTATCACTAGCCAAAAGAGAAATGCTGCAGCATATGGGGTAGCCTCATTCTGCCCCTTTCAGGGGTTAGCGTCACTTTTTGATTCTGCTTCCTGCTACAGGGCTGTCTGTGCAGTTCATGTGCAGTGGAAGTTCAGCGATGACCTTGGCGCTGGGCTTGTAAGGTGGATCTTCTGTTTAAGTAAGTGGGCAAACCACTGGGCTGCAGTGCCTGTGGTCCCAGCATGTGGTAAAAGGAATTTTGGCTTCCTATGAAGCAGAATGGCTTTGGCAGAAGGGGTCAGGTTCATTCTCTGCATAGCCCCGCTCCAGATAGCCGACCGTCTATGGAGGGCACAGGCCCAGCAGAGGCCGGTGCTTGAATTCCCACAGGCAGGAGAGGGAACCAGCCAAGATGCTTGCAAGTCCTGCCTCTCAGCAAGAAGATATTGGTAAGTAGTTGTATATTTAAGCTATGACATATATAGATATTTTAATTTTGTGACATTGTTGTTTCTTTTTTTTTTTAATTGCTTTAATAGCTTTAATTGTTTGGTTTATATTTGGCTGCCTTGAGTGTCTGTTGAAGTGCTGACATGTACAATTAGAGTGGGCTTTTGGAGTAAAAATTCAAATCATGGATACAAAATAGTGAAGGACCAGCCAGTGAAGAGGGGCCTCCACTAGGCTTTGCCTTGCTGAAATGTGAAGCTGTGCTCTTCACTTCAAAATGTCCTGGAGGCTGATTTAAGCACTGCTGTGAGGCATAGAGACAAATGATTGTTGCAAAAATGAGGTTGATGAGTATGGTGAACAACCTTGTTATAACGTGATCTACTGTGATCAGGTGTGTTATTCTGTCACTTGAGCATGTGTCAGTGTAATACAGTTTGAAGCCAGGGCACAAGGGGATAGAGGTGCACTTGATTTACAGTTGTTTCTGTGTAGGAACCTTGAGCTACTGGGAAGAAAACACGAGCTAGGCGAGGTGTTGTACTCCAAGTGAGACCCCATGAGGACCTCATAGTATTAAAATGTTGGTGAGCATTGCTAAGTATGGCAACGTAGCAATTTGGGGCCTCTCTACAGAGGCTTTGCTGGCAGGGTATGGAGGGATCAGAGGAGAATAAGGCTGTGAGGGAAGATGCTGATTCTGACAACTGTGTCAGTGTTCTGTCTTTCCGGGCTGCCCCTGTAAGGGCACCTTAAGCAGCAGATTTGGCTGATCCTTCTTTTGGAGTGTTTTGAAAAGATTCTTTGTTTCAAAACAGAAACTAAAGGTACAAATAGAATCAAATAGCTAGTAGATGTCCTTCTTCCCCCCAAAATGGTGTTGCCTCACTCAAAATTATTCTAATAGTCTCCTCTTTACTGGCCGCTAAGTCTCCTCATCTCCAGTGATATGATTAGCTTCTCCCTGCCTGGGCTAATTGCTAAGGACTGATTGTCCTCATAGGGACCAAAAGGAACTTGTGCAAGCAGGAAGGCTGCAACCAGAGACAGCGGGAGTGGGGAACGTGGAGCTGGGACAGCATGGGACTGCTCTCCATTCATCTCACATTCACTTTTGCAAAGCACATAACTCTTTCTCTGAACAACATATAACATTATTCTCAATCACACTGCCGATAAGGTAACGGGACTCTTTAGCACCAGGGAAACAGTCATAGGTTCTTTAGGGCCTGTCGTGGTATTTGAACGCTTGGGTTGCTAATATGCACAAGGTAAAACTCCTTAACTGTCTACCCAAGGTCTTTGTAAGACATGTTTTATGCAGACACCTGTCTGGAGAATATTGCTGGAAGTGCTCAGAGGCTTGCAGTAGTAGAAAAGTTAATATCCAGATTGTTTAAAAGGAGCTGAGAACAAAAGCGCTGTTGGCTCTTCAAAGAATAGTGTGATTTCTGTACAAAAAAAAAAAAAAAAAAAAAGAAGCTCTTGAAGCTGTTACATGTTTAATATTAATATAAGTATTTATTTGTGCCTGTATTGGCTTTGGATGGCAAGCTGTCCTCCATTGTCCTGAGTAGACAGGAAGCCTTGGTGGCAAGAATCTAATTAGAGCCAGAGAACAAATTGATAAAAAGAAATATTGAAACTGTCTTTACAGGCAGTGTTTTGGCAAAACACCTAAACAGCCTGGCCTGCATGGGAATGACTTTGTGTGAGGTTGAGGCACCGTGTAACACTGTGCCCCATGGCTTACTAGGGAAAGGTTACAGTAGAGAGGAAGTTTCTGCTGTTTTGAATTGCCAATCTGGAGAGCAGACCTCTGCAGATGGTGTCAACGTAGGACAGTGCATTATTGTGTAATTACTCATCATGTCACTTAATGGCTAACAGAAAGCTATTTGGATTAGAAACAGTGGGTTTGTTGGTTAAACTCTCAAAATGCTGAATGTAAATTCTTTATGTTCAGGTAATGAAACAAATGGGGAGTTAGACAGAGAACAGTTCTCCACAAAGCTGATTTCATGGACCCACCCATTCCTGCTCTTGATGGTGCAGGCTGGAAGGGACATAGACCTGGGAAACGTATGAAAATGTATATACGGATATACTGAGTGCTTCTTTCTGGTAATCTGCACTGTGCAGTGTTGGGGGGAGTGTGCAGAGCCCTGGGCAGGGGGCACAGCCGTTTCCTCTGCAGGCATCTCCAGGCTGAGCTGTGGTGCCCATGAAGAGGAAAGCCTGGTACGTAGTCAGGAGTTAGCACATTTTCTTAATAAAACTATCTCTTTGAGATGAGAGTGTTTATTTGGAGCTATATAATATCCTATGCCATCCCAACTTCTTAAATGTATTCTTCAGGCTTGAGCTCAATTTTTCCAAGCTGAGTTCTTCTTGTAAAGCTTTTTTTTACTTATATCCAGGCACTGGAATGTAAATCAAAAAATAATTTGTGTATAGACATTGACATGTAGAAAAAAAAAAAAAAAAATGGACCAGGAAAACATCTGCCATGAACAGAGGTTTAAGGAGCTATTCTTGTCTTGTGGAGTAGATGTATGTGTGGTGCGGGGCGCTTCAGCGGCTTTGCCATGAACTTTGCACTCGGCTGGTGCTGTGGGGAAGGCTGTGGTGAGGGGGCAGAGGCTGGTGCAAACGACCCGAGGCACGGGTAGCTACGTTGGGCCACCAAAGCACTCGGTGCCCTTGAGTGAGCAACTTGACTTGCTTGTTCCTTAGGGTGACCTTGGACAAGTCCCTTAAATTCCCTCTCCTCAGTCAGCCCAGCTGGTACATTTGTTTGGGGGTGAAGAAAAACCACCAAAATGACATTGAAAAGCAAGCTTTGTGCTTGTGTTGCCCTTTCCAGGGTAAACAAATCATATCCCCCAACTGTCGCCCCAACCTGCCGTCAGGGGCTTTCAGCTGGGTTGTTTGCAGAGCCTCGTGGAGGAGCTTGGATGCTGCAAGGACTGCGCAAACGGTGCAGTTGCCTATATAGATATATATAGAGAAATGTTTATTCTTCTCTCAAAATGTGTGTACAGTACTGATCACTGTGTTATCTGTGTGCTTTCTGCTAATTAGCAATGCAAATATAAAGATTCTTCTTCCCCTGTCCCTTTCCATAAGCAGCCAAAAATACATTATGTTTTTATTTCCATGGCCTTTTCCTTGATTAAAAAAAAAATATAGTGCTACACATAATAAACCAGTGTATTCAGTGGAAGATCTAGTGAAAGATAATATTATAAGTGTTAAAGATTCTTTTTCTGAAAAAGGATAGCTTTATTCACTGGCTAACAGAAAGGATTAGCTTTACAGTTCAGGGTAGAAACTGCCATAATTCTGGTACTGTTGTTTCTTCTGGCAGAGAATAAACTCTCTCTCTTTTTTATACCTAGAGGTGAGTTTTTACTCTTTCTCTTTGAATTACACTGGTGGTCATCAGAGTGGTGGTGGAACAGGAGTGTGATGTTGCTCGGGTACTTCAGATGCAGTTGCTCAAAGCACTGCCACTATAATTCAAAGCTAAGAGAGTAAAAGTTACGGCAGGCGTTCCAAAGTGGAGGACGCCGAGGTCTTTGTTTACTGTCCTCTTCCTCCTTCCCTTTGGGCAGCAGCCAGCGCTGACATCTGCGTTGCTACGTACGTGAAGTTCCCGCGCCGCGATACCGTGCGAGGCGGCTGAGCAGCGCGGCCGGCGAGGGGAGCGTGCCGGGGCAGCCCTTGCCCCCGGTGCACCTGGCTTAGAGCCGCACGGCTCCAGCCCTGCGCTACAGCTAGCTTGAGTGCAACGACAAAGTCAGTCCGTGCCGGGATTTGCTTTAACCCCTAACCTCAAGTTTTGTTCTTTCTGCAAAATATTTAAGCAGAATTATCTGTTTAATCATCTGTTTAATCCTTACCACGAGTCACAAAATTATACCAGGCCTATATTCCTAGCAGGATATTTATATGTAATAGGTTCAGGTCAAAATCAGGGATGCCAATATCCAAAGTTTTCATTAAATTTTTGCCTAGATCAAAAATTGATGCTTTCTGTCATTCGGAACTTCACTTCGTGTTTGTTTTTAGAAACGATTTCATGGAAAAATCACACAATTTTTTATAATACGATTATTGCAAGAGGCATCATGGTTCCAGAAAATTACTCAATCCTTTTTCCTTTTTTTTCCCCCCAGGTAAAGTGTGGGCTTTCTCCCTGTGGATATGAGTGCACACACTTGGCACACGTATCCCAATGCATATAAATAGTGTTAATCCTGCCGAGAGCTCTTTTGAATGCTTGAACACAGCACTCTTTTTTTTCTAATTTTCTTGAAATTATATCGGATCGGTTCCTTGGGTTTAGCTATGGTGTGGGACATCTGAAGGGAGATAGGAAAAGATTCCTCTGTCTGAGTAGGGAACAATATGAATTCTCTCCTATGTGATATATCCACAGATGAATCTATTCCTAATTTAAGAGAATTAGCTCAGTTCTCCCATATGGACATAAGAGCGTTATCGCTGACAGTATGTACATGTGCAGAAAACTTCTTTCCAGTCAAAGCATCTCCTTTTATTTTTTTAAGACACTTTTTTTTAGGGGATTAAAAACCCAACCTTTTCTTTAAGAATTACCTGAATATCTCTGTCATTTATGGCAGCCCCTTGACAGTAGATGAAATTACATCACATCCAAATGAAAAAAAAAAAAAAAAAAAAAAAAAAAAAAAAAACAGTGGAAAGACTGAGATTAGGCATATACTCGCAAGCTCTGCGTATAATGTCGAGCAACAATACATGAACATACTGTTCTGCTGCTGCTGCTCTGGAGGAAGAACCAGGGTAAAACGTGTGAGAGAGCCGCAGTTAAATTACTCACTATTAGCCCCTACAGTGTGATTCCAACCCGTGTTGATATATATATACAGAGGGAGCGAGAATGTCACAGTTAAATTTTTTTTACTAGTATAATGAGGAAAGAGACCAGTGGAAGAAGTTCCCCTGGCTAATTTTCTAGCCAGCAGCTACTGCAATGTTCCCACTAGGAGAGGCTGGAGAAGTGAGAGTGATATAATAAATAATGACTGGCTCTGCTGGTAAGGAGAAATTATCACCGTGCTTGGGGGATCGAGGTATGTGCTCCCCCCAGACGGGCGGAGGGGAGGGGAGACCGGGCACACTGGGAAGAGCGTTGGGCCACGTTTGGATTAAAAAGGATCTGGGCCGCGGCGTCGCCTGCTCAGGGGGAAGGGGAAGGCGCCTTGGACGCGGCGCGCGTGGGGAGACACCGCAGGAGCGCCGCGCCGAGCTCCCCCGTTACATCTGCTTCCCAAGCGGAGGTTTAGAGCAAAGACGGCGTCCTGACAGGCCGGTGACTGTCCCCGGGGGATACGTGGCGTGGGCTCGCCGCTGGCCGCCTCGCGGTGAGGAGGTCCCGCCATGCCCAACGCGCGCCGAGGCCATGGAGGCGGCCGTGGCCCGCTCGCTTCGCTCCGTCCCCGCGAGGGCCGCCCGGCCAGCGCTGCCTCCCAGCGCTGCTTACGGGCGGCTTGGAGGGCGGTTCGCACGGACAGAGATGGTTAAAAAAGCAAAAAGAGAATTATGTTGTTCACCTGCTAACGCTCTGCACGGAAAGAGCAACGGCGCAAGCGCTGGGGAAGATCCTGGCCCCATGGAGGCCTGCAGCGGTGTACGAACTGGCATCTAAAAAAGCTTTGTCAGCACCGTGCTTCACTCTGGGTCTGGTTAAGAGAGAGACTGAGGACCAGGTACAGGATCTAATCTTAAGCCAGTGTTTGGAGGCTGAAGCAGGACTAAGGCTCAGCCTCTGCACTGCTGAAATCTGGGAGCTATTCTTGTGAGAAACACGACAGAAATGGTTCAGTTCTGCGGGCATAAAAATTAGCTACACATTTTCAAATCCGAAAGGGCGTTTCTTTAGCGCAGATTAAAAGAGCAGGCCAAAATAAAGTCGCATCTGTGCAGCTGAGCGCTGCGCATATGTCTGTGCGTTTCTAGTCAAACCTCTGCCTTACGATGTGGCACTTGCCCCTGCAGGCAGACGTATTCCTTGGAAACAGAAAGGTGCAGTTCAGAGGAAAGGTCTCTTAGAGGAATGAAAACAAAGTGTTACGGCTTAGCCCAGTGCAAGTTATTAGGCTTGGGTGAAGGGCAGCTGGGTAAGATGTAATTGCCTGTGATATCGAGGATGTCAGATCAGGTGGTCAAATAGTTTTGTCTACCCTCGGGTTCTCTTAATTAAACTACATGGAAAAAAGTCTTAGGAGTGTTATCTGCTAAAATCTCCTGACCTTCAGTGGTGCAAATGTTGTGAGATCGGCTATTCTTGTGAGATTTGTGTTATTCTAGCAAAAATCTCCTTAGAAAGGCTTGGAGGATTTTGGAGCCATCTAAACTGAATCATATTCCTGGTTCAGCCTTGAATTGCAATCACTAGTTTAAGCCCTATATGGCTAAACACAGCCTCTTCTCCCATTACTGAGCTTTCTCGGTGTTGTCACACGTGCTTTTTTATATACAGAAATAAATAATCTACGATTTAGCATTAGTTGATATAAACAGGTGTAGCTATCACATAAGGAGTTGAATGCTCTGCTTTTTAGACTGCATTTCAAGCTTTTTCACAAAAGAAAAGCAGCAGCACCCTTTTTTTTCTGCAACATCATGAAAATTTGCATGGTGAGATGCATTTCTCACCACATGCCAACTGCAAATTGTATTTGAAATAGAAAGTATCAATTAAATGAGCCTTTCTGAACTGCTTGATGGCAGCTGCCACGCTGCTGAATGTTGATGACACTTAGGATATCAACAGATTCAGGCCCTCGCACTGGAGATTATAAAATACTTTCTAGCCATTTAAATACTGGTTTAACAAGCAGATTAAGATAATAATTTCAATCATGAAAGATGAAAACATTCACCGGGGAAGCCTTTTCTCTGTGAGCATACTCAGGAGCATCTGCACTGTGCTGGCTTTGTCTAGCAGTTTCCAAACCCTGTATGGGTGGAGGTGGGGGGCAAAACAAAATTGGTGCCTGGGGTCAGTGAGAGGCTGGGCTGAGTGGTCAGAGGGGCAAAATCGCTGTGAGAATCCAGGGACTTGCTAGGTTTTCCAAATACATACATGAGCAGGGTGTGTTTCCAGTGAAACAGATTTTCCTTATAATTTTCCTTTGAATGCATGTTGCAGGTCAGAGTGAATCTTGTTTTTTCCCAGGTTAGAATTGCTGGGCAGAAGTGAAAGACCCTGGATTGCCAGGGCAAGACTTGAGCCGGCACCTGCGACCTCCCTGGTGAGCGGTGGGACCACCGTATTGTGCAGGGCTTTTTGTCCTCTTGTGTTTTCACTAAGTTTATAGAATATTGGATTTAGGACCTATGGAAAGATTTTTTTGTAGTGAAAAGTCATGAAAATCTTTATAGAGCCATCCTTGCTTCTAGAGAACCTGCATCCCACAGCAATGGGGAAATATTCTTACTGCATTCGGAGCATAGAAAAATAAGTTTTTCAACAAAACCAAAATTCATCCACTAACCACTTAACTAGCTCCTGAGCAAATCTCTCATTTCTCTACTACATAAATTCCTTTTCCACATGATTTTGAGATAAATGTGAGGCATGATCTCATGTGCCTGTGCTAACACACAGCGAGTGTGCAATCCAGTGCCTACAAAGTCTCAGGGAAAACATGACTTGGGTATTGCTTTTATGAATAGCAGATGCACTGCATTTTTAATATGAGTAGTGTGCCTAATCATGTCTAGTGTACAGTACTTAGGTTAACAATATAAACTAGACCCTGAGAAATACAGCTATTGTAATCTTTTCATTATTTATCCATTTTAATCTCTCTCTATTAGGAGACTATGTATAATTTATTTTTTATTTCTGCAATGAATAATATAACTAAGAACTCCTTATATTTTGCATTTCAAAATTCTGTTTTAAAGGACTCTGTTGAATAACATTAGCCATATTTTCCTTTTTTATATAATGAAAGTAAAAATAATATGCTAAGCTTTTGTACTGGAATGCATATTAGAAAGGCCCTTAATACACTGGTATGCCTGCCGCTCTGGAGACTCGAGAACTATTTCCGCTAAGCAAGCACTGAGACCTTGGAGTTGTACAGCCCAGCACCAAAGAGCTTAATACTCATGCTAAATTGTTTGATTTCTGTGCTTACAAAATCCTTTCAAAATTTCCTCTGCTCTTAGATCACATTCCAGATATGCCCCTTAAAACGGAGAGCTGTCATTGCTGCCATCAGAGCTGGCCAAGGGAGCTTGAAGGACGTCTGGACAGACATGGGCCTTCCTAGCTCAAATGGCCAAGGACAGGAGAAAAAAAAAAAAAAAAACCACCCGGGTTTCAGTCCTGAGAGAAGTATTCCTAAGTGTGGCAAGCCTGCCCTGAAACCCCAGCTGCCCTGGAGGGAAGCGATGCGCTGCCCTGCGCGCTGTGCTGGTGAGTACTCAGCCACTGGCCTGCGCTCTCGAAGGAGAGCTCAGCTCTGATGCTTGGGGACCTACCTCTGCTCCCCAAAAGAGGTGGCGGGCAGAGACGCTCCTCCACTGCTGTCCATCAGAGTGCCGCCTCCTGTACCCGTTACCTTCACGGGTCCGTATGTCTCTGGAGAAACAAAGATGAGTAAAAGAAATGGGGAAATGCTGACCCTAGGGGATTAAAGAACTGGTGCAGCCTATTATGTATGAGGCCTGTTGATCTGGAGATGCACATATTACAAAACTAATTTGGTATATAGTGTGGTTAGCTCCCCGCCTTCCAAAATTCTTTACATGACCATGAAGAGCCAGCATTGGTCCTTCTTAATTCAGGATTAAAATTCTTCCATATGTAGCAATTTAATTCCTCTGCAGTCTCCCTGCTGCCTTCCCTCCCGTGCAGTCTGCAGCAGCAGTCATTACAGTAATGGAGAACAGCTGTAGAGTTTAAGCAAAAGCCAAGAGGTTTGGACACCAAATAAGCAACCCTCGGTGGTCCCTGCTTCGTGGAAGGCAAGACATTGTGCCTGTGGATGTAAGGCCCTGGGGTGGTTTTAAATTAGCCTAAGCCTGTGCTTCCGCGTGAAGTTTGGCTGCAAGAACAGTGTGGTAAAACACATATTACCACTTTCCTACATTATAGTTAATCACTATTTTTTTAGAACAGTTAAATTGCCATCCCCTCCCAGAGAATAATTACTGCTATTTAATTGTATTTATAATTTAGTATACACCTGAAAAATATGCTATAAAATATCAAGGGGGTTCCCTTTAATACTGGTGTTCCATTTACAAACTGTCACATTTATAATGCGTCTTTAATCTTCTGTGGTCTGCTAGAATTTTATATTAAAGTCTGCTTTGTGCTTTAAATATTAAAGATTCTGCAGTACTTCAAAAGGTGATAATGCCTGATGCTCTGGTGGTGCTTAAATCTCAACAGCTAAATATATTGAGGAATGTTCGGTGGCCCTGGCTTAATTAAACATGTATGTGTATTTTCAAATGCAATCTTTTTCTGCTTGTTAGGTTTTTGACAAACCTCCAAACAGGTCCAGGTGGAACAAAGCATGTAAACAAGCTTGTGAATGCAAGCTTAAAACACTCAAATTAGCACCTTCTTACAATTAATATGCAAACCCTGGGGTCTCTGTTATTGATAATGCCATTTAATATTATTTGCAGCTGAGCCTTGTATTCTAGTCTTTTCATTTTTCTAAACTATGTCCACTTTAATTATGTGAAAATATACTGTTAGAGACTAGTCATCCAATGAGATGCTATTTGCTATGAGAAACTTACCTTACCCTTCATAACATAGTATAAATTACAAGACTGTGATAGCATTTCAATATGCCATTTGTTTTACAGTGTTTAATGGTCTAATTTAGCGCATACAGCTAAATCTGGAGCCATCAAGATATGCACATAGGTTAACACATGTTCTTTTTATTGTTTTCATTGCTTTTCCCCCACCTCCTCTTGGTTAAGAAATTCACTTACTGCATCTTCCCAAAGCCGGGATTGCAGGTGCTGTCCTAGCAGGTGCAGGTGCTCTCCCCACTGCGTGGGGGCCCTGCTCAGAGCCACAGCTGGATGGGAGCCCCCTCATCACCTGCTGCCAAAGGACGTGCTTAGCAGCATCAGCCTTTTTTTTTTTTTTTTTTTTTAATGTGAGTAAAATTGCCCTTTCTGCAGTATCTGCTCTTGTAGATTTCTAGCAACAAAAGAATGCTTCAGAATATTTTTATTCTTTTCAAAATATCAAGAGGTCAAAACTGGGCAGCCCAAAAACACATAGAGCTTGAGACCTATGGTTCGCCCCCTCATAGAGCCGCTTTCTCTGGCAGTCTTGCTAACCTGACTGCTGCAGCCCATAGAACAACCGGTGCAGGGGAGAGTTAGCATCTCATGTTAATGCTGTGCTGCTTCTGCTGCCTTAAAATTAGTCCATGTCCAAGTTAACTGGCCTGCTATTTATTTTAAAAATTTGCATTGTTAAGTGTAGTTCTCCTGTTAATGAAACTGCCCTGGAAAAGATGCACTTTCTTTTAAATACATGTATGAACGCAGGTATACCCAGGCATAGGCACATGAAGTGGTACATATATCAGATATACATATATCAGCTCCAGATAGATCTGGCTATATACGGGAGCATTGCCTTCCTCTGCATAAACAGAGATTGGCCATAATTTGAACAGGGAAGGAGATATTCCACACATGAACAGGTACAGGGAATTATTCCATTTGTTTTAGGGCAAATATGCAGCGATGGTCTGAATGCATTTGAAATACGATAAAAATTTCTATTAATGCATCCAAGAAATATTCTTTTATAATGCTGTAATAGGTAAGCTGACGGTAGAAACAGAGGAAGCTGAAATAAAACTACTGCAGTTTTATAGGTGAGGCAGTGTTAGCAGGAAATGGCAAGCAGACTATAGTTATTATAATACCTAGAGCAAAGCAGCAACCATACACAGTGATAGACAAATCTAAATTAATGATAGTGATAGCTTGGGTGGTACGGCATTTTAATATAAAATTACTTTACTGTAGAAAAATTCATAAGAATATTATAAAATAGGTGAAATACCAAAGATCATATGTGACCAACAAAATATTTTGTGTAAAAAACAGAAATATGAGTTGGGATACTGCAGGAATCATATGTCAATTATTAAAGAAACTAGTTTTTTTATTTTAGCAACACATTAAAAACCTAATAATTGCTTTTGGCAAGCATGTAACTGCTACAATTTTAAATCTGAAAAAAAAGAAAAAACCTTTGAGAAACCAAATCCACGTTTCATTTTTGCATATTAATATTCCCCTGTTCCCTCTGAACAGGACTGGTTAGATAGTCATCATTAAGTCCCCATGAGTAAAAATCGTTTGTTTCCCTGTTGGATTCAGCATGTTTCCACGGTCTGTGACCAGTACCTGTAATTAAAATGTCGTCCTAACAACATCAAGGTGCAGAGAGTAAAGCAGTCAGTTCACCTCTGAAACTGCACACTTTATAAAGCTCCACAAGCCCTCAGAAAGGGAAGCTCGTAGAAACTGCCTCTGTGATCTTTAATGGATTTTTAAAGATGACAAGAAAGGAAATGGGAAACTAAAGGAATGGAAGACATAAATTCCCTAAAGGTGCATTCTGAAGTAAATCAGAGCAACTGAAAAAGTGAACTCTTTGAGCCCTGGGATATCTCCCAGGTTTTTCAGCTGGACACTTACGGCTCGCAAGGTCCCTGAACACCTCTGCTCTGGGCATGCTTTGACACAGCAAGTCACAGAAAGATGAACAACATCACCTGAAGTGCTGTTTGAGGGGCAGAAAATTGCTCCCATTGCACACTGTGCTGCCTTCACTCTAAATCACATGACTTATTACAACCTTCCCTTTATAAAAGTGCCATTTAGGTATGTTAACTTCTCCAGTGGTAATAGGCACATTTCCCTCCTTATTTCTGAAGCAGCTAAATGCAGTCGAAGAAAGAGGTGAAGATCAGTTTTTATAAAATCAAACACAGGCCGTTCTCAGGGCTATGGCGACGCAAAGGCTAAATGAAAATAGGCAAGAAAAAGAAGCTTAAAAAACCTTCTATGCTACCAAATAAGTGTTATTTAAATATTTCTGTTTCTATAAAGCGGTAGGGGGAAAAATATGATCACAGTTTCCCTTCCAAAGATATCTGGCTACAGTTATGTTTTGTAGTTCTCAAGTAATAACACAGGCTGAGGCTGAACAGAATTAAACACTTTGCAGGGAAAAGTAAGATTTTTTTTTTTAACCATTTGGTGAAATCCTTCTATTAAATAATCTAATATACAATGATCTACTCAAATAGAATTTGGATATTGGGTTTGCAGGCAAAATTACAATGTTCATCCAGAGTCTTAATAATAAAAATAATTTACTATAGACAGCAGCACACAAACTATATATTTTGGTGAGCAGTGATTTTATGCAGACAAGATTCAATCTGTTTTTCTACGAGGTGGTATTGTAATCTCTGATAGCAGATGCACTACCTGCATAGCTCCTTCCACCCTGGGAATCTGCCCCTCCTCTCCAGGAATTTGCAGGGCACAAAGGACCAAGACTTCTTACCATGTCTCAGGGACAAGCAGGACCTGACATTTGACAGAGCAGCCGATGGTGTCTGAGCAGCTGCTCACGTAGTACCAAAGCTCTGCAATGAAATGTTGAAGGAGTTAGAGCTTTATAACACCTTAGATCTGCTGAATGTTCATCCTCACCAAATGAAAAGTCAAATTTAAAAATTGACCTCTCACCACCTATTTGTTTGTAGTCCATCGGTAATGAGTTTGATTAACTGTTGAGTTCCGGGGTAGCACTGGAGAATGTTAATTGCTGCCCCTTTTTTTTTGTTTCTCATGTGCAATATATTTGGTGCACATATCTACCTATAGATTTTCCTATAGAAACTTGCTTATGGAGAGTGAAAAGATGAACACGGAAAAAAAATTTAAGGTAAGTATTGTACTTGCTAGTATTCTGATTGTATAACACATATACCAGAGCAGTAAGCTCAGACCGCTGGGTTCAAGATATGGCATTCTGGCTTCCTTGTCTGACGTGGAGGGGAGCAGACATTGATCCTCTAAAGGATTTCCCTCATCAACCACAATTCTACAGCCATAAATAATATCAGTCAAATATGATGAAGAGAAACATTTTCCTTCCTCTCCTGCATTGTGAATCACTGATTCTGCTTTCAGCTGTGGGCTGATGACCAGCTGAAAAGTATTAATATTATAAACCTGTCTTTGTGGCCTGGAAAACATTTCCAAAGCTCATATACCCCTACTTGCTTTTCAGTAAAATTTTTCTTGGACAGGTTTTTAAAATTGGATTTGGGAGGATTTTTAAAAAAATAACAATTCATTCTCAGTATCGAATGCAGCTCTGTAACAGGTAGAAGGACCTCGCAAGAGGATAGGAATTGAGTGCTTGCTTGAACTGAGTGCAGGATATCTAATGGGAGCTAAATCCTTGGGCAACAGGCACAGCAGTTTTCTCCCTAACATGTGGTTGCAAAGGTGACAGTAGGTTTGGATGCTCTTCCTTATGGATGTGTTCTTTATCCTCTTCCATATGAAATAAATACAGTTTATCACTTCCTAGGTGCAGGATTAGTGCTCTGCTAGAATGTCTCCCAGTATAATCTTTACTTGAGCAAGGGGCAGAAGATCAGACCCTTAATCTGAACACCTGTCTATTACAGTGGGTTTTGTTTTTATTTGCTCAGTAGCATTACAGCCCTATCGATTAATGAGCATATCTGGAGACCTGGGTAGGCAGAAAAAGTGAGAGGAGATCATCACGTACTGCCTGGTACTGCACAGGGGGAATGGCAATAACCATAGCAAGAATTCAGGGTAAGTGTCGTAAGAACCTGTCTTAAATCATGTGCAGCTCTTCCTCTTTTTCCCTCTTTAACTCTGTGCTTTCTTCCACCTTTTTGTACATCTCTCTCTGCCTCTCCACTGTATCTCTAGGAAAAACAAACAAACAGACCTTTATTTCCTCTCAATCCCTGCTGCACCTTTGTGATTAAAGAATCCCGATGTAATTAATTACTTCCCCCTACACACACCATGTAGTCACTTGTAGAGAGAGTTAAAAAGAAAAACATCTCATAGTGTCAGGCATTTTTTTCATTTATGTTATCATTTTCATATTTGAGTGTACTTTTTTTTCCTGGTGACATGTGCCTCGTATCTCTCTCCGACTGATTTATTGGATTGTTGCTTTTGTTTTTCGTTGGGGGGATTGTGCTGGTCATTCTTAGGGAAGCTGTTGCCTCTGATCAGAGGTACATTTTTACAGCTTCAAAACACACCAGGATTCGCAACTTGTAAATGTCTCTGATTCTGGGTTTTCTTTTAAGTGCCTGTTACATTGGAGAAAAGGTAATAGTAATTCCAGAACTGAAGGAAAGAGAAATCTTGCTATGTATCAGTTGGCTGCTGCCTTTTATACTTACAGTACTTAATTGCATTTACATTTTCCT
>VZSV01000147.1:1626147-1638351 GCA_013398735.1 Nothocercus julius | reverse complement strand
CGGCGGCGGCGCGCCGTCCCTCGGCCCCGTCGGGGTCGCGGCCGGTTGTGCTGCCCGCGGCCATGTCCTGCTGCGCTGCAGTCCCTGGTACCACTTTTGTCACGTTTCAGCTGGGAAGGGAGAAAGTGGGGGACCAGTTTAAGAATCAGAGCAAATGTAGCCTAAAGGGAGCGGTTTTGCAGTTTGGTTAATTTTAGTAGGTAAGAATAGACTCATCTCGAGCTTTTGTTTGATTATTAAACACGGGGTGGAATGCTTTCCTCAGGAGAGCTCTGGTGGCCTCGCAGCGGCGGGCGCCTGGCTGCGGGCTGGCCGCGTGCTCTGCTGCCCCGCACCAAGAGGCCCGCGGGGAGCAGGCGCAGCGCGAGGTGCGCGCGGGGCCTCGCTAGGGCCCCGGCGCTGCGCGAGGCTGTGTGACATCCAGCGCCCAGCAGCAACGCCCAGCGAGCCGCAAAACTTGGCAAGCCCAGGAAATCCGGGCACCATGAGGTGACGCCGGCCCTCGGAGAAGGAGGGTGCCCCTCCTGAGGAGGGTGCGGTTGTCACCTGTGTTTGCAAACATTTCCTCGAAAACCTGCGTCGCTCTAGTGAAGTTCTGAACAGTTGCTTTTCAGAGTCGTGGACAAGCGCAGGGCTTAGGTTAAAAGCTACATGTTCCTTGCACGTGACCATGATGAAGGTATCTTTATCAGCTTCTTATTAGGCATAAGATGGATGCAGATGAATTGGACATGGGAGGGAAAATGTTTTCCCTGTGCTGCCTGACTCAGTGGGATTCCAAAAATGTTGTTCTGCATGGAATGATCCCAGATTTCCTCTGGGAAAGAAGGGTGGGAGAGAGAGCAGGGGGAGCACGTGGGAGCATTTAGCCAGTTAATCTGATTTCAGCAGGGAAAGATCAGGGCCGGTCCCTCACCTCAGCAGGCTGCTCTGATCCTCAGGACGTCCTCGCAGTGGGTCAGTCCTGTCGGTCTGAGGGGCACACGAGAGCCTCTCCCAAAATCCCGCCCGGCTTTCCCGCATCTGGACATCAGTAAGCTGTCATCAACGCTGCTGTGCACTTATGGATGAGTAGGTTTTATTCCTATACCAGATAGGAAAAGATTTGGTAGCTGGGAAGGCAACGCTGGTTTTCAGTTCCACTACCAGCTGAACTACCTGGACAAAATTACTCTCGGTGACGCTGATGCAGATCTGGGAATGGCAGGGTGTTTTGGAGGAAGGTGCTACGGGTTTTGGCTTGTACAGCTCCACTGAGGCGCTTTGGTTCAGCTCGTTGCGGCGGCCGCTCCGGTGAGGTGACGGGCAATGCTGGAGTCTCCGCGGCAGGCACGGAGCCGGTGCTGAGCCGGGGGGAGCGGGGCTGCTCGGAGCAGGCCCCTCGGGCCCCCTTGGAGAGCACAGAGATCTTCCTGCTCAAAGAGGGGCACCGCCGCGCGGCATTCAGCGAGGAGAGGAGTGCTCTGCGCAGGTGCTCGTGATCCCCAGCAGCAGCGTGAGAAACCCGATTCCTGACGCATACCCGCAGATCCAGAATTAATCAAAAATGTGCAGCTATTACTAAAACAACATAACCCATGGTGCGCAGGCTTGACGGCTTGCTGTCTCCAGATGGACATTGCTTACATGGCCAATCATTAAAGGTAAACCATATGGCCTGTCCCTCCCCTGTTGTACGTTTCTCTTGGATGTCAGTGTCTAAAATGCATTTGCAGTGCTTGACTGGAACAGGGGTAGGGGTCTGTCCTTTCTACCTTAAAAACATTTTACCCATCCACATGGTCTAGCAGGCTGCATGAAAGCAGATTCTGAGCCTTCCCTTGCTCTGGGTCTCTTGTTGTAATTCCGCTCTGCGATCTCCACACGATGCCGTTAGAGCATGTAAAATTTAATTTCCATCTCATCAGTGTCAGAAGCTTATCAAAGATTCCTGCAAAAAACTACTGTGCTACCGGGTGAATCCAGAACATATGGGCATAGCATTAGTCACCGTGGCCTCCCCAGTTCCTCCAGCAATTGCCAGCGCGGAGAAGGGACATGTCATACACTTTAAAGGAAGACGTGCATTTCCCAATATGTCTCCTAACGCTGAACACCTCTGATTCTAGTGAGGCAGGGCAAGTCAGAAGTAAAGCCTAATTTAAATCTGCAATGTAAAGAGCTGGCTCCCCGACACGTGCTGTCTGGGCCGGCCTGCAGCGCGAGCAGCCAGCGCTCGCGCCTAGGGCAGCGGCACTGCGAGGGCGGCAAGAAGCGAGCGGAGCGGGGATTTTCCCTCTCCTAATACCAGCTTCCCGTTTCTGTCTTAACATGCAGAGGAATGACACATTCCTTATCCTCTTCACACCAAGGGGTATTTTCTGTTGGCTAAACAACATAAAGGATGTCATTTTCCTTAACCATCTTTGTAATCTCGGATAATGAAGCCACTAGGCACGTATTAGAATTAGTGGCAGCTACCCAGAGTCGACATTTCTGTCCTGGTTAAAATCTTCCCCTTGCTCTGTTCAGTGATGGAAAAAGTGACGATTAAGGGGCAGAAAGGCAGTTTAGCAGGAAAGGGCCGGAGCGGCATTTTCAGGACGCCGTGTCCTAGGGAAAGCCCCTGCTGCCCGTGTCCTCCACACCCTGGGGGCAGTTAGGCCGCCGGGAGCTCTTTCCTGCCCCATTTCCAGGCTGTCCTCTCCTCCTCCTCTTCCTCCTGCTGTGGTGGCTGGAGCACGAGGTCCCGGAGCGCGGCCCAGCCCCACGCAGCCGGTAATGCTGCTGTGCTGCCGTGCGAGCGGGTAGACCTGCTGCCCAGAGCGCGGCCACTCACCCCCAGATAACACGCAGCGGGTGCGTGACCAGTGTACGCTGAGCCTGAGCCTTTCTTGCCTCATTTTCCCTTAGGCTTGTAGAAGAAGAGGTATTTCTTCCTGACACGCCTGTGGTACGGACTTTCCTCCTAAAGTTTGCCTTGGCTAGATTCCTTCTTTCTGCGGACTCCCACAAAACCCATCGTCCATCATTCGGTTACTCTTCATTATTAATAACCACATGTACACAATCATAAATATATGGTTGTTTCCTGACTCCCACGAGTATGAAGAGGAGCAAATATATCACTTCCACTCGGAGACATCAGCGTTGACACTGTTTACATGATGATGAAACTGAAAGTTTCCCTTCTCATGTTTTATGCCCTCTGTGGTATGGACTTGGTCTGAATTATGTTTCTTTCCTCACCCCTCTCTTTACTCATTTAGATGATCCTTCGTTAGCTGCTGTGGTCCCTACCAGTTGGTCTGCACTGCAGAAACAGAGGGTGCAGGAACCTTCTTCTCCAGCATTTCTGTCTGTTCACCTGCCCCTCGCTAACTTGCCACGTTTCCTTGGCTTTGCTGCAGAGAATAAATAAGGAACAGCTCCCAGAAGCACCAGCTCTATTTGTGGAAAGCCTCTCTACAAGCTAATGGTAGCTTTCTAGCAGTCTCTTTATATAAAAAAAGGACTTTTTAAAGCTATTGCTATATTAAGTTTTTAATGAAGTACTTGTTTGGTAAATAACCACACAAAATATGTCCTTATAAAAGATCTTTGCTAGTTTTATTTATTGAAAAAGAAGCTATGGTTCAGAAATTAGTTGAAACATCTTTCATAGCCTTTTCTTTCAGCTGTGACATTGAGATTTCCTAGGTGTTGCATTTTGTTATAACAGATTACCTTGGTCAAAAACAATTTGTGCAAATACATTTCTTCAGAATTTTAAATATATATTTTTCTATGGAGTGTTCTGGAAATAGGACAACTAGAATAAAATGTTCTGCTCCTTGTGATCTGGGAAACTTGGTGCTTTGCAAAGTGAGACCCAAAGTGGAGGAGGTAACTGCCCTTGCACTGGCTGTGGCTTGCGCTTTAAAACAAAACACGCTTCCTCAAAAGGAGAGTTTTGCTTATTTCTGTGCGATGAAGCATCCAAAGCCAGTAGGACAAAGCGAATCAGGTCATAAATGTGCAGCTTCGAGTTGGGCTTGTTTGAGGCAGTAACTGCCCTGTCCAGCGCGTGCTAAGAAGCTGCTGCTTGCAAGGCAAATATTTTGTGTAAGTCGTTCCTCGGTTTGTACAACCTGCGGACACATAATAAAAAATGACTACAGTAATATCTTGATGATAGGCTCCACACTGATCAACTGCAAATGATCTGATTAACAGTCAGCTGCTGATTCCCAGTTTAATTAATCCTGATGGGGTATTGATGCGCTGCAACTGTTTGTCCTAATAATGAGTTTTGAAATTAGACTGCGACGAGCCACTTAGACAGCTGCCAAGGAAAATAATCATTTACGAACGCGAGCGACGAAGACGGCAGAGGAGGAATGGCTGCTATTTGACAGAAAATTCACATGGCTGTGTCACATGTGTTTTATTTTTACATTTGGAGCACATTAACTGTACCAGCAGTAAATGGTGACTGCGAGACGCAGAACTAGCTTTACAATTAAGAATGCTACTTCTCATCAGTATGCAAAAGCTAAACATGAAACATGAAGTGTGTTAATAGCAGAATATATGTAGCTACAGACCATTGAACAATTTAGGTCAGTTCTTTGCAATGTTTAATTAGACTAATATATCTGTTTGCAATTAATAACAGATGTGACAAGCTAATGTGTCCATGTACTGACAAATTAACCTTTGCCCATCAGCTGCTCGGATCTGTGAGAAAAGTGCCATGTTTTGCCTCTGTTCAACTGAACCTAAATAAAATTGCAAGATAATTATAAACATAAATGTTAATAGAATGTGCTTTCCATGGGAAAAATAAGCCAAAGGAGCGCATTTCTCAGCCAGGCCATCACACCGTAACTTGCCACGTGACTGAAACTACAAATTAAATTTTTCTGTTTGTTTCGGTGCAGTTAGTGTTTAGTTTGCCAGATAGAGGGCCTCCTCGCCAATGGACCTGGGACACACCAGAGACCCTACATGAAAAACCAGGCACAAAATACCTCCGTAACCACTCAGTCTTTGGCTTTATTTGCTGTCCGCAAGCAAATGTGCCCTCAGTTTATGACGAGCCCTGCCGCTGAAGTGACATGGCAGACGCGTCTGCCAGAACTTGGGCTGAGGCCACCCCGGCTGGTGCCCTCTGTGCACTGCCACTAGGACCGCTCC
Source organism: Nothocercus julius (assembly GCA_013398735.1). Classification (NCBI taxonomy): domain Eukaryota; kingdom Metazoa; phylum Chordata; class Aves; order Tinamiformes; family Tinamidae; genus Nothocercus; species Nothocercus julius. The sequence goes on along the minus strand of VZSV01000147.1, from coordinate 1,633,194 downwards.
CGCTCTCTGTTTTTATAGACGGAGATAGATGGAGTGTGTATATAGAGAGAGACAGACAGACAGACAGGCATATGCATATGTGTATATATACATAGAGGTGCATCTATAATTTATAATAAGGTATTTCCATATATTACTATACTATGCAGTGCCAATTCCATGAAATGGCAGTTTTCCTCTAGATCTGACCTAAACTACATCCATGCTACTGTGATTTTGTTGGTAATTACGGAATAAGATGTCATTTTACATTTTAAAAACGGACATAGCCTTTGCCTTCAATGTATTTTTATGCTTTAGCATAAAAACTTGTGACAGGTGAACTGTACTTTTATCTGTCTTGTGGGAAGTTTGGGGCTAATATGCGGGCAGCCATATAGCTTCAAAAATACATATATATATATATTTTTTAGAGCAGGATTTGAATTTGGAATATGTTCAAGGAGAAGCTGGGCGGAAGAGGAGGTTTTTTTGGTTGGGGGAGGCTGTTGAGTTGAAATGTGTGATTAGGATGGTAGACTTAGGGATCTGTAAAAACTAATGGGAATCAGCCTGTGGAGAAGTTACAGAGAGAATATATAACCATGCTGTTACTCACAAGGCTCAGATGTGGCACAAAGAAACTACTTCCTGGAAACACGCACTTAAACATTTTACATGATCAGTGGGACCACTGAAATCTCAAGAAACAGCTTAATTAAGATTTCTGGGGGGGCTCGGAAATACTTTTAAACCTGGGAATCCAAATTTCTTTGCTGCTGTTTAATCACTTATGCACTTACAGGTCCTTCACTGTACTGACTACTGCTCGGTCATTTAAAAGAAACAGTGATTGTCCATAAAAATTAAATAACAGGACATTAAAAATATTAGGTAAACATTAAATTAATTTAAATAAAACATCAAAAGTAGATTGCTACTTGTTTGCCATTTGTCCTACCCAGTGCATCAGCCATCTCATTCCATCACTGTTAATCATGTTGTTAGTTTTCTAGTGGTCCCACTTGGAAGAAATTTTGCATTTGCAAAAATTGCATGGAAATCTGACTTTCCCTATATGGAGAACTGAATCCTGAATGAAAGATTCAAGCTTCTTAGGGCATCCACAGTTAATGCATATACTGCATTCATTCTCCAATTAGTACCATTTATTACATTTTTCATGACCCTTTTACTGTCTTTGCATCAGCTTCCTTAAGGTATTTCAGTCTAACAGCACCAGTCTACAGCTGTGTTTTAGTGCTGTTCACTTCTTTTGGAATTCCTTCTCAAGGAAACGTTTCATGAGGAACGCACAGGTGCTTTGGAGTCCTGCGGCCTACAAGCAGAAGGAAGAGAGGGGAAGTTCGCTCGTTCTCAGGTGAGTTCCCGGGGGCTGTAGTTGATACGAGTGTTGCGGAACACGTGTGCGGCTGGTGTGCCTGTAGGCTGGGCTTTGTACCGGGGTGCCCTGAACCCCTCCGTGCCCCGAGGAGCCGCCCCGCTGTGGCCAAGCCCGCGAATGTCTCCCGTTCTCCCGGCGGGAGACCCTTCAGCACACACCTTCAGTATGCCCTGCTCGCTAATGCCTGTAGTTTTGGTCCCAGGACCGCAAACCCGGGGTTTATAACACCACACCTGAGATCAAATAGCATCAAATTATCTGCAGTCTAGAACTAGCATCAGGATTTGAGGAAAAACTCATAAAAAGAAGGCAACATTAAGACACAAAGGAACTATCAATTATGTGTGCTACTGCTCTCTTGGACACCTTCTGCGTTGTGCTGCTCAAAAATACACATTAGGACTAGATGTATATTGACATTTCTTACCCAAATAGGTGTCAAGAGGTAAAACATCATTATCTTCCAGCCATAAAACTACAGTATCCACCTGTTTTCCCTCCTAAAGGTCAGCTGCTCGCAGCGAATGCGCTGCCCCTAACATGAACGCCACGCTGTCATCAGCATTCAGCACCATGACTGCAGAGCGAAGGGAAACCAGACAGACACATGAGAAAGAGGAGATAAAAAGAAGGCAGAAAGCAAAAATAAACTGCCCTAAGTCTGTGCTGCAGACTTCCGTCCTCCCTCGCTAATCGATCGTCCCCCCACGTTCCCTGCGCGAAGGCACTGGCAGGGGCCGCACATGGGCCTGCGCGGGCAAAACTGCCCCGGCGCGAGGGCCGTGCGCGCAGGGGCCGCGCGAGGCCGGGNGCACGGCGCCGCCGCTCCCCGCTCCGCGCGGGGCTCAGCTCGCGTCTGCCGGCGCTGCCGGCTCGGGACCGACTCCGAGCAGATCTCCAAACAGTCATTTCCAAATCGTGGAAACCTTGAAATGACCTCTTTTTCTTCCCCCGCTTCTAATCTCGCAGACACCTTCCTCCTTCAAATTAACAATAAATTGGAACACACATAGTCTCAATCAAACCAGAGTTGAAAAAGAAGAGAAGTAAAAAGAAGAATGCAGAGTATTTTACATACAAATAGTCCTTGAGCAACCTAATTCTTCACTTGAAGCTGGGATTTGAACACTGCGGGAAAGAGTTGAAGGAAAGGGACATCAGTGTCAAGCCTGTAGAAAGCAACAAGCTCAACAACAGAAAATGCCACCCAAAAAACTTGAGGTAAAAGCTGAACCCTTAGTACAGAGGCACGCTGTGCACCGGGCATGCCTCAGTTTAAGCAGCAGCTGGAGTTTCTGGCTCTTCTCTTGCTTCTGGGACGGTGATCCGGCCTTCTGGGCTACGCGCTCGGTGATGCCCCGCGTGGACAGCACGTGCGGGGCTGCTCTTCTCAAGGCGGCAGCGGGAGGAGCTGCGCAGAGCTCGGGGGCTGCGAACACCCAAAGCCTGGGCTGCCTCCCTGCCCGCTGCATCACGCACCGCTTTGGTTTTCATTATTGTGCGGCCCCCTGAGTGCCTGAAAGAGAGAAAAGAGCTGGAGCTGCTTCCCGCCCCCCTGTTTGCCCTGCGCGTTGGGAGCCTGGCAGAAAGGGAGCTGCCCGGGCTCCTGGGAATAGAGAAGTGTAATGGGTTGGAAAAGCATATGCTTTACTTTGAGAAGTTCACCTGCACGCTTCGGAGTAGTTTGCAAAAAAAAAAAAAAAATCTATAAATGCTACATAACTTTTTCATGAATATGGCCTTTAGCTAGGCTGAACTTCCAAAAACGGGCTTGAAGTACTACAATAGCATATCCTGGCGCCTTCCAGCGTAACAAAGTCTGTGTTTTTGTGCTTCCAGGAACTAGCTATGACGTGTGTGCGTGAACCTAAATAGCAGGTTATATGTACAACCCGTGCTTTCTAAATGATGTGTGAGACCTTTGAGGAGTTTCGCCCCGCGCAGCCCGTTCCGCGGGGCTCTGCCCGCCCGCGCGCATGCGGCGGCCGAGCTGGCGGCCCCTCGGGGCCGGGTTTGCCCAGGGCGCTGGGCACGAAGCGGCGCTGGAGCCGGGGACGCGCGGGCCCTGCGGCAGTGAGCGCGAGCTGAGCTGCTCCCGCCGTGCAGGCCCTTCACCTTGCTAGCAACAGGGAAAGCAAGGGACAACGGGCACTCGGCATATACGCAGGCAGAGCTCCAACGGTGAAATTAACTTCCCACCATCATTCTCACTATTTTAGTTGAAAATGTGGGGCTTTAAAATGCTTTTCTTACCTCAATTTTCACTTTTCACACTGGAGGAGATATTCTGCTGCTCTACAGAGCTACAGTCAAAGGATGCATGTAGAAGGGCCCTAATAATTTTCAGAGAATTTTTTTTTATTTCAAGCCATTAAAGCTGAAATACATTATTGCCTTTCCAAAGCTTTCAGAAAATAAGTAGATGAAAGCTCTGGGCTTTTTGTTGTTCTTGTTCTTCCACTTGTACAAATAACATGCAATAATACCTGCATTCTAAAACTGTTGTTTTTTTTTTCTCCTCATATCCCAAAACAGTATAAATTGATGTGGTTTCGATCAGCTATTAAAAAATTCCTTTCTACCTTCTTCTCAATTTGCAGCAAAGCAGTATGGCTCTGGTAGACGGATGTTAGAAGGCAGGTGCTACAAATACATGGTATTACTTCATAACCTATCATCATATGAAATTAGATTCTCTATCAAAAACAAAAGTTATAGCCGGATGAAATTATGATTCTGTGAGCAGGTCTCCTGCTCTGGCATCAACATTGATGCAAAATTGATGAAACTTCCAAGTGAAATTGCATTGTTTGATCTTCACAGTCCTGGAATAACATAGCCTAAAGCTACAGTTTCTGTAAACTTACTTTGCACAAGCGACTTAGCCAGTACTGATGTATTGACATAGTGTGCCCATGAATGACATTAGGGCTACTTAGAAAAGAGACAAAATAACAGCAAAAGAATGCAGCAATTGGTTCTGAAATTACCTTTTTCCAGTGAACCTCTCTGAAAAATTACCTTTTTCTGCTGAGTCTCACTCAAAAATTACCTTTTCCAACTGAAGCTCCCTCAAAGTGCCTTGATGTTAAGCAATATAGTTTTTAGTTGAAAATGTCACAAGGCCATGAAAAGAAATTGATAGAAAATTTCAGGGTTCCTTGTTGATATTTGAAGCAGCCTGTGGATTTTTGTTCTTTAACACAGATCTTCTCTGCTCTGCTACCACTTTGATTTCTGTATTGCCAAAACCAGCATGTTTCGAGGCTTAATGGCTTCACCAGGAGGAATGCAAAGGTGATTTAGTTATTGCTATGGAGGTGATGTTACCAGTAGGAAACTGGTAAGCAGATGTCTCCCGAGTCCTCTCCAGCCACATTAGAGGGGGTGGATGGTTTTTATTGGTAATTAAAAACTAAAGTGGTGATGGAGTAAAATAAATAATCCCTAGATTTCTTCTTTTTAAAGACATAACACAACAGTACCCTGCTTATCTGATACCTGGGTGAAGGTGTTCGGATATTTGTCTGCATCCACGGCTGAGAGGGAACAGCGATCCAGAGCACTTCGAAATCAATGGAGGGGCTCCCATGGCCTCAGCGGGCTTTGGCGCAGACCTGTAACTGGAAGTTAAGAGACCAGGTGACTGCTAGCAGGAGTTTATAGTGGAGGAATTTACAGACAAGGATCAGGTTTTTCTGTACTTTCTAAGGCTGGAGCCTCAGGCTGTTTGTGCAGGTGGATCTAGCACCCGTATACAGCCTCAGTGAACTGCAGCTGTCAGAAGGGGCAGTGTATTAGCAAAACTGGGAGCTGGGAGACACAGAGATTAAAGGCATGGGCACCTGAATGAGATACCACGAGACAGCTAGGGGATAATTTTACAGTGCATTGGCAATAACTGCATGTGTGCAAGTTCTTTCTGTGGTAAATGCAAGGTTACCCTTCTCTGGGGAGTAAAATACTTTGCATTTACCGGAGGTGAGAGCGTGGACACAGGCAATTACTGCAGAAGAGCTGACTCTCCACGAGCTCTCGCCTTGTAACTGGTGCATTTGCTCTCTGCATCTGGGTGAACTGGGCTCCCTTGCCATGAGGTGCTCAGCCTGAACTAGTAAATGAGGTGCCCTTGATAGTCACTGGAGACAGAGGGGCCCCTCCAGATTCCTCCCACCTCCCCAGGACTGTCACCCTCCTGATGAAGGCCTGGGCACGCCGGGTGCCCACACAGTCCTGGTGATGCCCCGCAAGGTGCCTGCGCGCGCAGCCGACCACGGAGATGCTCTGAGTAGACCCGCGGGAGCTGTGCACGTTAGATTGGTTTTACCCCGGAAACAGGGTGCAGGCTCGACAGCCGATCAAGCAGTGACGCCCAGCAAGCAGCAGCCCAAGAAAGGCAGCGCATATGGAAACAGTGAACAAACTGCGGCCCAACAGGAAGGGAGAAACGCGAGCTGACACCGCGTGGCTCCCCAAAGGCCCCTGGCTCCAGCTGGGCCTTCTGAGCTGCTGGGGAAAGCCGGCGTCCCGAAAGCCGGCGCCGCAGCTCCGCGGAGGCTCTTCCCGAGCCAGCGAGCGGCCTGCAGAGGACAGAGCCCTGCAGGCAGCAGTCCAGCCCAGGGTGTATTTGGTGACGACGTCTTTAAAATGCTGCTGCCTTTGGAGGCCTAACGACAATTAATGATAATTAATTTTTAATGATGTTTCTGTTAAACACAAGTGACTTTTTTTGGTTTCATCCAAAACTTTTTGTATAGAAATTGAAATCTACTTAAGTGTAAATAGCTAAGCTATAGTTAGAAGAATAAATACAAAAATGCACTGGAAATAATATTAAAAAGAGGAGTTGTAAAACCCTTTTTGGTTGGGTGCTGTGTAGGGTGCAGGACAACACATTTAGGAGCAGATTCTTGAACAGCAGCTATTACTGCTCAATGAACACTGCACTATCAGCTTTGAGGTTTACATTTAATTAATATATTGAGCAGATTTAGCCGGATAAAAGCCAACAGGATGAACACACACTCCTGATGGAAGCATACACCTTCTGTGTGAGTTTTTGAGGCACTGTAATTTTGTTTATTACAAATCATGGCTTTTTAAAATGATGTCCCTGAGTTCAGGGTGAACGTAAGCTTAATCAGCAGCCCTCAAATTGTGAATTTCTGCTTCTCTGAAAAAAAAAAAAATCTATGTAACACTTCCATTGATGTCTTGTATATTGACTTAAATCATTGGTCAATACTCTCTGCCTGTGGCTCTGACATTGTAACCAGGGTTGTAATTACAGCTGTCTAGAAACTGGCAGTTGTGCTCTGTGAAAGCGTTCGAGGTTTCAGCATTTGTTTTCAATATCTATTAGTGAAAGAAAAAAAAAAAAAAAAAGCCAAACCCTTCTATATTCCCGCCCTAACTGGAGTTTAGCGAAGCACCCCGGGTTTCATTCACGTCCTTAGCGCTCGGTAACCTTGCGGCGAGGGCAGTCGTGGTTTCACAGGGCGCTTGGCCGAGCTCCGCTCCGGAGCCGTGCGGAGGCCTCGCCGACACCGCGGGACGAGCCCCGCGGGGCTCCCGGTGCTGCGGAGAGGGGGCAGCGGGCCGGAGACACCCCGCCGGCGGTGCCCTCGGTGCCCCCGGCACAGCGCAAGGTCCCCGCCGCAGGA
>VZSV01000147.1:1582461-1618491 GCA_013398735.1 Nothocercus julius | reverse complement strand
AGGGGAGAGGAAACAATCATTTCTTTCTTTTACTCATTTATCATCGATGTTTGCATATAAGGATGTTAACGTGTACTTCAAACTCAAATGAAAGCATACTGCCGTGTTCCCCCACTTGGACACCCTCATGCAGTGCTGTGCTTTCCTTAAATTATGAGGCTACGAGGCACTTCTTTTATCCAGCTGCTCAGCCTCTGATTTTACGCAGCAACTACCACACATGGGTGTATGCTGTTTACACATCTGTTGTTAGCGCTGGAGGAACCACAGGGAAGTGATCCACATCCATAGCTTTCCACCAGTACAACAAAGACACAATAATGATTTCTTTATTTTTCTTTATCTGCCTTGCTCCTGATGAATAGCCTGAGTTCAACAGTTACAGCCAACCCAGAGGTTCCATCCAAAACAATTTGCGAAGAAGGGCATTTATAGCTGTGGTGATTGAAGAAGGTACCATATATGCATACAGTAGAAGGGGAGAAGTTGATGGACAGTAAGAAAAACTCTGCATTTGATAGTATGAACCACTCACCTCTCAGTAGACTATTCTTTTTTCGTGACTAAATTAAGAGCATGGTGGCTTTCTTTCTGCGCTGAGGTTAACTCTCAGAGCAGACACTTTGGCTAATATTTGTTACTCCTATTAAAACAGTCTGTTTTGCAGACTGAGGTTCTGACTTGAAGCTTTCTCATCTTCCCAAATAGTACTTCAGACAGGTTTTGTTTTTCTTTACCTTAAACCAACCCCTTATATCTCTCAGTGATAGGTCTCAGCATGTAATTATTTATTCACTTCTCATTCCACACTACATAAAAAAGGTTATCAAGTTTGTATCTTTAAGACTAATGAGCTGTTGGTTAACACTGTTGAGACAATTAACCAGCAGTATCACTTCTCATCAAATGACAAAGCCATGGTTGTATTCAAAGTAGGAGTTATGGCTGGTATAACCACCTCTGAGCAGCAGATAGGAAGCAACAGATGTCTGTGCCGTGTCCTTGACTTACTGCAACCCCAGCTTACTTCGCCTCAAAGTGTTCAGATAGAGAAGGGGCAGATACTTCCTTTTATGACTCTTTCACGTGTGAATCCGTATATACATGGGTTTGTTTCCAGGACGAAAGGTTTAAGAAAAAATACACCCCAAAAAATCCAAATAAGAGCTCACACTGAATTTTAATTTATACCCAGCATTTCTTTTCTTGAAATATGGAGCTTTGCAGCTTTGCATGAAGCTCGTGCCTCTGTTTAGACTGAACTTTCCTCTGGAGAACAAAAGGGCAAGTGCAGCACCTTGTGCACTGATGGAGAATAACGTAGCTTGCCAGTATTACCCAACAACACATAGAAATGGCAGAGCACAGAATGATGTACATCCAGTAGATTAACAGTAAGGTGATTCACATGGTCTCTGACGTAAATCCACTAAGTATTTGGGCTGAATTACCCGCTTGATGATATTCGTGGCATTCAGCAGCACCATCTGCATTTGTCACTACACACGCGCATCCCCTGCAACGCCAGTTAGCAGAACATGGCAGCTTTTCACACCGTTAGGCACCGCTTTCACCGCTCGGTAGGGACCCTGGGCAGGGGCCCTCAGCGCCCTGTCAGGGCCGGGATGCTGCAGAGGGCACAGGGGCCAGCGGCATCTGGCACAGGCCACCACTGCCCTTCGGCCCTCCCTGGCTTCTGCCAAGGCACCAATAAAGCAGACTTGAGATGTGGGCAGTGCCAACTGTCTTGGGGACTGGCTGCACCAATATCCCTGACCAAGGCCCACAGACCCAAGCACAAAAGGAAACTCCGGTCAGGGTAGAGGGAGACTCTAATTTTCAGGCCCAGGAGTCTACAGAGAAGTAACCTAGAAAGCACAGTGTTCTTCCCTGCTTTTAAAACACAAAGTTTACTTCTTGGACAGCTAGGACTTCTTTCCCTGAAGTGTTTGTGAGTGTGTGTGTGTGTGTGTGTGTGTGTGTGTGTGTGTGTGTGTGTGTGTGTGTGAAAGTAGTAATCCATACCAAACACGTCTCTCTGTAAACATTTCTTATTCTAGGATTATTTTTTTCCTGTAAAGTTTACTTTTTATTAACAAAAATGGGGGTTCTTTCAGCTTTCTTCCTGCCAGAGGGCCATTTTGCATGACGGTGGGTTTGGCGGGCCGCCTGGCGGGAGGCAAGGCAGGGGGTGCAGGGGAGATGCCCCCGTGCGCGCAGGTGGGGCTGACCGGTCCGGCTGTGCACGTGTCCCCAGCACGTGTCCCCAGCACGTGTCCCAGCCAGACACCTGGTAGCCAGGCAGGCCAGGGGGCTGCTCTTCGACTCGCTGGGAAAGCGGAGGGGATTTATTTACATGTCCCAGCAGCACGGAGGACAAGGGTAACCCCTCCGCAGCGAGCAGGATGCCCTGCAGCCCCGGGGCCACCGCGGGGGACGGCAGTGGCCTCTCCGCAGCGCGGCTGCCGGGCCCTGCGTGGCAGCGGGCGGGTGTAACGTGAGGCTGCGCCTAGGAGCGGGCGGCTGCAGCACAGCTGCCATTCCCCAGCGGCGCGGGAAAGCACGGCAATGGTAAAGGTATTGTAAATAAAATAAATCCATGGGGCTCCAGGGATGCAATGTTCCACCTGAGATTTATAGGCAAACTCTGAAATATTGAAAGCACCCTAGTGAAGGCATTGCTAATTAAAAGGATAAAACAGTCGTGCATAGAGAACAGATTATTTAAAACATAAATTATTTCTTATTAGGATAATAGTGTCTAATTAAATGTTGAAAGAGCTGGATAGTAGTTTACACTGTAAAATGATCCATTAAACATGTTCTCGTTAACATCAATACAGCTATTGACAAGCAGATCCAATTTTGTTTTACTTTGTGAGAGCAGACAATAGCAAGTTTTACTACCGCTATCTTATTTTACAAGCATTAATGAACAATTAACCAACACTAGCACTCTTTCCATCTGTAATCCCGTAGTAGGATCACTAATCTCCACCACTAGCAGCTAATGATGAAGGTCTCTTAAGCTTTACTTCTTATCTCAGCCAGTTCTTAATACTTGCATAAGTATGCTTTCTGAGCAGGGTGGCCCCCCGTGGCTCTGCGACTTGAATACAAAAGACTAGTGAAATTTTTGAAGGGTTTTGTGTTCAATAACACTTCTATACTTATGTTTGCCTTCCTACAACAACAAACACCAGTGATCAGCAGAAGACTAGCAAGGTCACTAAGGGCTCAGTGTTTCCATACTTGTTCTAATACTTATAAGAATGTATTCACGCCCTATTATATATATTCCCTGGCTGCTCAGGCAGAAGTTCCAAACTAAACTAAACTGAAATGAAATAAAGAGAGAAAATAGAAGACTAAAACAGTATTTACATCAAGAATAAGTTTGCTGTTTGCATCAAACAAAAGAAAGTTAGAAAGTGACTGCCATTAAAAATACATGCAAGATAAACTGAAAATTTTATAGTGTACAATACACATGACATTTCTAACTTCTCTTTAAAAGTGTTCCTGTTTGTACCATACACAAGAGCGCTGTACACAGGGGTAGCAGTGAAGTTGCCATGCTGTCAGGTCTTCTACGGAACACCCCAGCCACAATAATATTACAACAATTTCTTAGCTGGAAGCTCTGGACACGACAGGGTTTTTGTCCAGCTTGTATTAGGAGAAGAGTCTCAAGAATCAGGGTGGTCATGACAGTACCATGATGGGGAGCAGTTAAAATACAGCCACGCAGAGCTTCATATCCTTCAAGGGTATCTATTGCTTTTTAGATACATTGATAAGCGTAAGACCACTAATACACTTTCCCTGGTCTGTTTTATTTATAACTTGCACAACGCTTGAACACCATGGGTCCAAACCAGCCATTTCGTGGCCTAAATAAAAGCCTTGGCAGAACTGCTCCAACTGGGCCCAAACGTCCAGGGCAGCAGCTGAGCTGGATGGATGGAAGTGACGAGCAGGCAACCAGCAAAAGGTTTGTTCTCGTGGGAGAGGTCATAGTGGCCCACTAAAAACTGATCCTGATCATGTTTGCATTTTTTTAGTGTGACTGGCACATTTTAGTGTGAATGGCAACCTCAGGAACTGCTGAGTAAATGTGCTCTATAAGTGTCTATAAAATGAGAATTAATGTTTCCAATTCAATCAAAAGCTGTCTCATGTACTCTGTTCTAAGAAAAAAATAAAGCACATGCTGAATTCACCTGGCACCTATGAGTGAGCGATGTCTTGGAAAAAAAAGTCAAACTGAGTAATTGGCCTTTATACAGATACACGTCATTTTTTGTTGCATTTTACAGTGCATATCACAATACTGACCTTTTCCCTCACCAGAGCTCCTCAGCCTCAGTGCAGCAAAGGCAATAAATAGCATGAACGAGAGGAAAGAGTATTTGTTCTATATCACTGCAGGAATCTGTGAATGTGCCTCTCTTTTACCATGCTGTCTGAAAAGTAACATTGACATCCTAATGGAGCCAGTGTGTGTGATGAAAGGAGTGGGGAAGGAAGGAAAGAGAGATTCTGGGACGAAGTGCAGTCTTTACTTAGTCAAGTAAAACTTCTATTTAAATCAGAGGGAAATTTGCCAAACTAAAGCCAACTAAATGTAAGAGACAACTAAAATGTGAGAAGGTAGGCCCTTATCAAATGTAGAGTGCAATGATTGCTTACGCACATATCACCAACCATTAGTGACAAGAGAAAGAAGGCTCCAGTTTGCCTTACCCAGCTTTTCCATTTTTAAGCCTTTGCTGTTTGGCTTCATATCTGATGTATGGAGATTTTCTTGATGTGACAGTCATGAGCAGTGTGAGTGGATAGCCCGTGCTCACTCCCCTCAGCAGGTTTCAGATCTCAGCCATGACTCCACGTGCCTGTGGTAGGATCAGAAGACAGAACAGGAAGTGGATGGAAGTTATTTAAGCTTGACACGTTACAGGGACTCATCTTCCCTAGGATGCACTTTGGAGGGTTTGTTTGAATGGTCTGCATATTGGACTGCAAGACCCCTTTTACCCTGACTGCACAGCAGTGCTTCAGCCCCCTCTAGAAGAGTTCAGCTATACCAGTATCTGCCGTTCAGCTCTGGAACAGCTCTCTCGCAGTAATTCTCTATTGCAAATATCTGCAAAGAATTATGGAATACTTTCTGGAACCAGGAAGTCCTAGAAAGAGCTCGTGAATGCTGAACTTGCATGATTGATAAAGGAAGGATTAACAAATAAGCAAAAATCTGAGGTGGTGAGGCATGTTGTGGGGAGTGGGGAGGGGTGTCATTATTCTGTGCTCCTGCTCGTTTGCACTGCTGTCAGCCCCAGTGCTGCTCGAGTGGCTGGAACAGCAGCATAGCAAGGGGGCTGCTGCGGAGCTGTGCTGAAGCACAGACAGATCAAATGGTTCCTTGGATCAAGTATAGAACCTAGTACTACCTTCCTTCAATTGCTTTCAAAATGTTAATTTTACTTCCATTTAATTTTCATACTTTCCCGAAGAAATGGCTTTTCTATGCTTACCTGCTGCACAAGGAAAATGTCAGCATTTTGTTTCCATTATTATCACGTGACAAAGATAGAGCCTAATTAACAATATTATTTCCCAGATAGGAATACAGCTTGTCTGTGATGATAATGCTTTGAATTAACCAAGATGAAGCCAAAAGCTTGGTTCAACATTTCCATTGTGTAGCCAGTGGATATACTTCTCATATTCTCCACCCCCACCCAACTCACATATTCATTACCCAAATTGCCTATCCTCAAAGTGATAATATAGTGTGGTACAACATGCCCCGACAGAACACAAATTGACTCTGTGCCTAGATACTACACAGACAGTGCAAAGCAAATATCTCACTCTATTATCTGTTGTCTCTATGAATCAACAGATTACATGGTTCACTGAGTAGCTGAATAACTTTTACACAGTTTGCTCATATCTATTTACACATATTCTACAAAAAAAATACATTAACACCAAAGAACAAATGTAAAGAAAGAAGTATACCTGCAGATTCCAGACAAATTACACATGTGAAAATAAATAAATAAATAAAATAAACAGTCGTGGTTAAATTTCATATACCCTATCTGTATATAAGAAAGGAGACTTTTCCAGTAAAAGACTTGAGACCAACAGTTCTGTGGAAGGCCCTAAAAACCTTAAAGTGGAACCATACAGTTTGTGACAAGTTACACTTACAGTTGAGATTATGCACCTTTTAAATAGCCCTTAACCTTCCACTGACCAGAACTGGAATCACACTGTGTACTTTATGGATAGTGTTTGTCTTCGGCTCTAGTTAGTTATTCAGATAGTCCCGTCTCTATTTTAACACTGTCATCTGCTGTTTTGTAAAACATGCAATTTTTTGGAAAAGCAAGTAGGACATGCCCTTCCTTTCACACCTGATGTGGTAGTGTAGTGAGCTAAGCAGTTTCCCCAGCATCACCTCAAAAAGGAACAGAGCTGCAGCCATCAGGTTAACATAGGCTCTGTACGTGGGTCTAAAACTGCAGAGGGACACCTCACTGGCTTGATCACTTGTCCTGGTTTGTCAGCTCCCTGCAGTGTCTTGTTCAAGCAACAAAAGAGAAGATGGTGCAAGTGGAGAACAGATGTCTAGGCTTTGCAGTGCAGTTCCTCACCTCCAGATGGATTTTGCACCATGGGAAGGTAGGTGCAATTAGTAGGGTGCAATTCCTGTTTGCAGGTATGAAATAAACAGTTGTGGAAAAAAAAAGAGACAGTTAAATGGCAGATGATTTAGCCAAAAACTGCTGAATTTTAATAAAAGGCTGGAATGCAGAAAGAGGATTTCTGTTGCTCCAAGCTGGTTAATAATATTTAATTTGAAAGGGAAGATTCATGAAACTGGTAAATTTTCCTCTGCAAACCCTGTGTGCTTCTCTGGGCAACAAATCCTATGCGCTCTTGGTAATGGAAGAGGCTGTTGTAACAGTCTTTTGTGCATCCTGATTGAAAATTCAGCTACATAACCCTCACTGAACTGTTTATCTTATGTACTTATTTAACTAACATTCAAACTGACAAGTCTCCTATTTCTGGGCTTTCTTTTTATACTTTAATGTATGCCTTATCAGATGAAGCTCAGATACTACCAAACTTTGCATGTTTTTGATTTTGCACATAAACTGAAGGGCAGAATTCCAGTCTATGTCCTCAGTCATTCAATTTTTCAAGATCTTTGAACAAGACTTCAAACCCTGCAAAAATACAACCCAAATACAGACTTGCTTCTCTGTCTGTACAAATACGTGAAAGAAACTGGTATGTCAAGTTGCAGCGTAGGAAAGCCTAATTGAAGCTTTAACTACATTCGAAACAAGAGGCAGGCAGCACTACCAAACTGCTTTATTCAAGGGCAGAAAGACATTCAGGAATAGAGCTGCTCGAATTATTCATTACAAATAAATTATCCAATTAATTTGAGCATTTTTTCTGATCATTAATAATTCACAAGCTGCTCCTGATGGTGGTGAATTTGTGTATCAGCCCTGATCCTGACAATATTTAGGCACATGTTTAGCTTTTCAGATTTTCCATAATCCCATTGAACTCCATCAATTTTCTCTGTGTGCTGCAGGTGAGCCAATGGAGAGTCTGTGAACAGCTTGCTTCCCTGGGTGGTTTTAAAGGAGTAATCATTTGCTTGAGTTATGCAATATTGTGTCTGCTCCTAATTGGATGAATGACACTTCTCCCAGAGAAGACTGAATGCTGAATAGCTAAAAATGAATGTTCTTGTGCCATTCCTTTTCTTTTTTCTACACACAGAGGTTTTAGTTGAGTAAGGCAGCAGTCTCACAAACATATGTGTAAATAAAAAAAACTACTGATGTGAATATTCATAATAGTAAATAAACCAGAATATATCCTGCAGGAATATACACAATGGGATCTGAATTTTCTTTAGCCATAGGTACCTTTGAAAGAGTGAGAGTGAAAATGCTACATATCAGAAAGTATCAAACTGCACTATTAAAAAAAGGGAACGCATTCCAAAGAAGTGTGTTGTAGTACTTGGCTTCCTGGCCTATGCATGTATTTTTAAGTTTTGTTCATCCTGAATGATCAGCAAGTTCTAGTGCTACCACAGCAGAAAGCCCTTGCTCTTCCAAACTACTTTAAGCAAAGTAGAATCTCACCTGGTGTCTTCAGCGGCACTCAAGAAAGTTGGGAGCAGTCTCCTTCATGCCAGCCCCCACATACCTTTCACAAATCTTCATTCCTGTTGAACAATGCTTCTGGAAGGCTTGGTTCCAATCAGTTCCAATGCTTTAAAGACTATATAGATAGAAAATAATTATTAGTTAGCCAATTTATAAAGAGCTTTCTTATGTGCTGGTTCCTTTTTTTCCACAGGTTCTTTTTCTTTTTTTTTTTTTTTTGGACCTGAGTTAACGCTCTCTCAGATATAATAAAATATTGCAGCAAGTCCCTTGTAAATAAGATGTAATTAAATGTAACAATTCTCACTGATGGTTTAAATAATTATGCAAATCCAGAGCTGTGCTGACAGCTAGGTACAGTGCCTTGCAAACTTTCAATTACCTGCTGTCCACCAACTGCTGTCTCACTCAAATCAGCATAAATTGCAGATCACTTAGGTTCATCTCAGAAAGACCCAGTCAAACGAAGCATGATCCCAGAGTCTGACATAACAAAACATGATAGCTAAAACACAAAGGGAAGCATGCTTATTTTTGTATCTGATATCTGACAACAACTTCATTATAGTGAGTATTTGATTCAATTTTGTGTGTCAGATGGTGGTGGAGCAGACAATATGGTGTCCACAGTATTTATGAACAGGCAAACACCACAGTTCACTGGCGAGACAAAATAATTTTAGGTAGCACTGAACCTGTCTGCTTGCATTAGGTTGGGGCAGACTTCTAGATAGACTAGAAAAGCTACAGCCTTTTTTCCTCCTACAAAATGCTGATAACCACTCTCACTGCTAGCAAAGAACTTAGAACAACTCTGACTATTAAATCATTTTGTCACCCTCTCCCCTAACTATTCTTTTGACAGAGATACTTCCTTTTGCACTTAGCATAAAACAGCCTTCTGCTGGGCTAGGTCTCAAACTTAATGATGCACTGTCCGTGTAGCTTAGGAGAAGAAGCCTTAACCCTAGCTCACAAGGCAGAATAGCCTCCTAGAGCCTCCAAGCAAGCGTTTGTGGCCTGGGAGGTTCTTCTGGCTCGTAAAATTTGCCCAGAGGAGGAAAAAGTGATTTTTCGTCCCACCTTGTACAGGGCAGGTGGCTTTGGGGAAAGCCAGTGCACCTCTGTCGATGAGGGGGAGCCATGGGGAATCCCTGGCATCCGGTCCGACTGCACCAGCTCCCCACAGCGGGAGAGGAGCCAGGCCGGCTGCCTGCAGCTGCCCTTAAACCACCTCCTGCCCCTCAAACTGCAGAAGAGACGCTGATGCCACCGCAGCGTCTTTGCTGGCGGACTCTTTGACAGGTAGCCTGCCTCCCGCTCAAGCAATATGTCACTCAGAGGTTTTCCTTGTGGGAAAAAAAATCAACTGTTTCCTCTCAGCAAGCTTCGTGGTGATCCTGGGAATTGTTATCTGAATCTGACCATATTCAGAGGTATATTTTCCCTCAGAATTGCCAGCTGGCCCCAAATTCTCTGCCCTGACTGCACCCAGAAGTCCTCATCCTAATCCCAAACTATTCATCCCAACACTTCTGCTGCCATCAATAGATTTAAGATGTTTTTAATGCCTTCCTTGAACTTGCCTTGTCTCCTGTCAGCCAGCCAGAAGTGGTTTTTATCAGGAATAAGATTCAAAGAGTCTGCCCTGCAGCAATCCCATCGTGCACTTCTTTGTCAGAATCCTAATGACGATTTATATATACTTAAGAGACTATCTCCAGCTGTAAAACTGAAAAGCTTCTGGGGGTCTATACAGTTCCCTGACCTCAGACCTATTTTTATATTTTGATCTTGGGGATAGTGCCTCCCAACACTCCCCGCGGTAACAAAGTGCTAGCTTAACCAGTAGTAGAAAGACTTAAAACAGGGCACTCAGGATCAAAGTGGCTAACAAACTCAAGCATTAGCCACTGTGTCAGCCCTAGAGATAGTCACGTTAAACTGTAGCATGAATATGGTTAAGCCCCCATGCTAAAACTAAACACTGTGCTCCAGAGGATGTGCATCTAAAGAGCCATTTCCACCAAGGTGCGGCTGAAAGAACGCTCCATTTCCCGTGCTAAGCAGGCACCCACGGCACAAGCACTCGCCTGCCAAGCAAAGGAAAATTGTGCAATTTTGTTGCCTTTAAGCGTCACGGAGCTATTTTTAGGATTTTTCCCAAGTTGTTTGCTTTCACTTTCATCCTGAACAATTACAGAAGAGATTTTGCCCTATTGATTTAGAAGAAACGAGGAAATAAGGAGAGTGTGAGAGCACTGATGAGCCTGGATTAAGAAGAAACATAGCCAGGATAAGGTTCTGTCAATGAACTGACACTTCATTTTCCTGCCATTGTCTGATTACCAGGAGAGCAGTACACCAGCAACACGGATGATCACATGAAGGCGGGAAAACACAACTGTCAGGCTTCAAGGACAAAGCCTATTCTTACATTGCCATTCCTTAAATCCAGACATTAGAGCAAAAGGAATGAGAAAAAAGCAGCTCACTCATGGATAGCTTACTGAGGATACTGCAAAAGATTATGCTAATCTTCGCTTCATTGTCCCCTGCAAAATGTTTTCATACCATGCCTTTTATCTGTGGAAGGGATGCACAACCTCTCGACTCTGTGACAGCGAGCACTTTCTGTGTGGTTTCTGCGTAATTAACACCAGCACTAGACCTTTTCATTTTTGCTACTCAAGCTTATGGCCTTTTAAGGGTACCCACAGGGGAGCATCCCTCACCCCTTTGCTTGTGGCCTAAGTGATAGTCCCAGCTTATCCTTAGCTACATATACCATCTGTTAATAGCAGAAGGATCAAAAACTTTTGGCTAGCCTGCATTTTTCAAAGAATGGGGGCAGGCAGCATAAACAATACATGAGACACGATTTCTAAGAGTTCTAATTTTCAGTTAGGTCCTAAAGACTTTGGGTTTTATTTAAACTGCCACTGCATTATCATCTAGATTATGTTCACATGCACAATCATCTAAGGAGGTAGTTCGAATCAGATAAAAATCAGCATTTAAGATAAAATCCATCCTCACATAGTCCTATTTTATCAAAGAACTGTGACATGTTGAATTCCTGTATTTTTTCACGGATCTACAAGGAACACATACTGAAGGTACAATCTTGCCTTAAAGTTATCACTCTCATTTTTGAGAATAAAACACAATACTTTAGACTTTATTTAGTATCACCCATAGCGGGAATTACACCCCACTAGTGACAAAGGAATTGCCTTTGAGCAGCACAAACCCAGTGAAAACAAAATGCTGTGGTGCTTCACCATTAATGCTTATTTTCATCAGCCTTCCTATATGCAGACTTTATCTAATTACCAAATTCTATCTAATTAAGCATCTGGACAGATGAACTTGGAAGATTTGCTTAGACCTTTCCCTATCTAGGAACACTATTTCCCTGTGTCCAGATTCCCACGAGCCCACGCTGCGCTGGTGCCTTGGCCACCAGTGTTTCTCGTGAAGGTAGGAAATGCACAAGTGCATTCCCCAGAGCAGCGCGTGCTTGCAGGCCTTGCTGCTTGCTCTGCCCCTGCCGAGGGCAGGAACCAGCGCAGGCTGCTCGCAGCACAGCCGGCACGTGCCGCACAGACCAACCTCTTCGGGAGGCCTCAGCCTGCCCGTGCGGCCCCAGCCCCACTGAAGCTCGAGCAGCTCTGCTGCATCTCCCGCCACTTTCGACTTTGTTGGAAGGCTCCCAGCTGCCCACCGATATGTTGCTGTTGTTTACGAAATTACAACTTAAGCAATCCTGAAAACAGCCTAAGCTATGCGGAGCAACGAGCCTTCGGCATCACCTTCCTGGGCGTGATCTCGGATCGATGGAGCCAAGCTGGTGCAAGGTTGGGCTGGGGGAACCAGAGGCGGTTCTGAGGTAGGGATGGGCACAGCTTCTCCTTACATTTCCACATGCATTGACATACCCTCCGCTCCCTGTGGAAGACAAATGTGCCTTGAGATAGTTTGGCAACGTGACAGATGGTAACTACCACTGTGGCTTATTATAGTGCTGCCAATGTCTCAGATGTGCATTAAACTCATACACTGACAGGAAGTCTCAGGGAAATGTTGTTCTACATTTTTCTGCACAGGCATAATCTCTTTTTTTAAAATAAAAATAAAAAGTATAAAAGACATGAAGATTTAAAACCCTGTCTGTCAGGATGTCCTGCACTGAAGGGTAGATGCTATGGAGAAACTCCACATTCCCCATCTGCAGTAACACCATGTTCTTATAGGCGAAACCTGCTTGTTCATCACTGCACATAAAGAACTGGAAAGCCTCATGATTCTAGCCAGTTCTCTGCCAAAGAAGTAAAAAAACAAAAAGAAAACAAAACAAAAAGTTACACTATTTACTTTTCAGAAGAATAATCTGTAAAATAAGGGCTTGAAAGAGAAATTTCTTTAAAATTTATGGCTGGAAGTACAGAAAAAATATCCATATTACCTCAGTGTTCTGATTTAGTTTTTCATTTTTACAAAAAAAATATTATCCTTTGAACTGTTAAGGTCTTACATACAGTCAAGTCCCAAACCAGCTTCCAAAACAAATGAATATGAACGTGTCATATGCTGGCAGCTCCTATGCGTTGGAAAAAAACGAGCCATAATTTGTCATTATAGCTTTTTTTTTTTTTTTTTTCCTTGGAGAGGCTGCCAAGAACAGAGCTTTAGAAAACTGGGCTTAGGCTGCCTGGACAAAACAAAGTGAGTATCCAGCTACATTATGTAAGGTTCTAAATTAGTACTTTATTTCATTTTATTTAGTCTTTATTTTCAAAAGCACTAATATTCATGTTTGATTTTACAAAGAAATTTAGTAACTATTTGAAAAAGCAACTGCAGTGAAGTTGTCACAAAGGAAATTGGGAAAACAAACATAACTTTTATATATTGAAGCTGCTGTACAAGAAAAAAATTGTGATCTGGAAAAGCAGATCTCGAAGCTACTTCTGCATTTTCTTTAAATAGGAATTACTAAGGTTGCTATTGTTATAAAAATAGTCACATGTGTACCAAAGAGAGAATTCCAGCAAAGGTTTTGGCTGGGGAATTCAAGCAGAATTTAAGTAATTTGCAATAAAAATCTGAAAAACAGGCTGCTCATGTAGTGTCCTACCTGTAGAACTAATTGAGGCAACCAGATAAAATTAAAGGAGTGGAAAATTTGCATGATGATTTTTCATCCTTTCTTTTGGCAGTGAAACTTCTCAGTGTGATAACAGGGAGCGAAAAAAAAAAAAACACCACCAACAACAAACACACACACACATAAAAAAACACTTTTTCTCCTAATTCTCATGAAGCTCTACTGACATACACAGCGTCACTTCCAGCTTGCACCAATTTAAGTGAAAAGTGAACAAAGTAAGTATTTCTCTCTGAACACTGAAAAACAGATTTTTGATTCATGCAGACAGGAACAATTTAAGATTACCTCTGTGACATGGATAATTTTAAACCAATCTGAATAGGGCATTTTACACACAAATAAAAAATTATAGCGTAACTATAACACATCCTTGTTGCTGATATTCACAGAAGGCTCAAAATACCCACAGAATAAGCATTCCTGTAAACTGCCTGAAACTATGAAAAAGGGTGATTTATCTTCCTACCTCCACCATGACCCTGATACAGTGATTCTCCTAACAAAATAAAATAGGCCTCTGTTTGCAGGAGGAAAGCCTTCATTAGATCTGAAGTAATAACATCAAAGCTTCTGGCTCCTTGCTTACAAGGCTCTCATTTTTATAAATATTCCCAAATAATCCTGTGGTTTTGGAAAATGAAGTAAATTTCTTAGTGCCTCTTTAAATGAGTTTTTAAAAGGCAGTTTGAAATGTCTCTCTCAGGATCTGTCCTATTCAATCTTATACGACCTAGAGACAAAAAGTCTCCCCAACAGCTCAGGTTTTCTGTAATAAATACACAAATAATCTAACTGGAGTTTCTTAAGATCAGAAGCCCACTTAGTAGTGATAGTCCCTGCAAATACGAGTAACTGTAACCAGTTTCTGTCTTCAGCCTTCCTATTTTGTGGCATTACACTACACCAGATCTTACACACCTCAGAAAAACAGCATTGCTGTGAAAACACCACTTACTGGCTACCCAGAGTTTTACTTGCTATAAGCTGTTTAGGCCACATGAAACCTGCAATACACTGTTAGATCTTTACAAATTTCATGAAATCTTTTTCGGATATCCAAAAAATCCTGAACTGCTTGAATCTTTTGTCTCCCAGCACTGGGGACTGACCCATAATCTCTTTCCCAGCCAGTATACCAAATCTGCAGCCAACCTTGTCACTGACTCCAACAGCTGCTTAAATTCACCAGAGGGGATACCAGCAATCCTACTTCTAAAAGAACACCACAAGGCTTACGTTCATGATGCCTTGAGGAGACACTGAAAGGAAGGTCAGAGGTGAAGAAAAGATAAAGTGCAGTACAAGAAGATCAGTAAAGTTGAATCTTCTTGATGAAAAACTCATGTCTGCTTCTTCAAGATGCAAACAACATAACTTCATTTCAAAAAGCCTCTGGTTTTTGTTGATTTTTTTCCCCTCTCTTTTGGTTTGGAGTATTTTGAAGTTTATTGAAGGGGTTTTTCTTTTTCTCCTTTTTTTTTTTTTAGGTCAGAGCTCTGTGCATCTAAAAGCCTTATTCAGTTGTTCTTGTCACGAGTACTTTGTCTTACACAGGCTGCATTACTCTTGTAAACAGAGGCAGCATCAAAGTGAAAGCAGATAGAGTCACATCAGTGGATTAAGGCCTTCTGCATGATAAAGTAGCTACCTAGGGTGGGATAAACTTAATATGTGAAAGAATGTTATTGAGGAGGAATAAAGTGCCAAAACTCTGTCATTCTCTTCGTAATGTCCTAATCTAATGCCTGACACCAAGGCCTTAGGCCAGTGTTAGTGTTAATCAATGAAATACCCATCTGTGTTCCCTGTCCTTATCGCTATTTAAAACTAGCCTAAACTCAATTATTTTCCCTTAGAGACCAAGATGGGATATTAAGTTGAGTGAAAGGGATTGTGTCCCACAAAGAAATCCCAGTGTTAAAATGCAGAGGTGTCAACATTGCTAACTAAATTTCAGTTAAACAGAGATTAAATGCTAGTTCTTTGGACATGAAACATCACATAGATTGAATCTGGTTAAAAATCTGTATTTAGACAGCGGCTAAAAACTGTTAAGCAGTTTAATTAACTTATAGTGTAAATTTTGTTCTCTCGTATGCATTATTTATCCCCTGCAATAAGCATCACACAATAAATGTTTGAAGAGCACACTCCAGTAAAGCAATAGGAAAGCACAGCCTCTTGCTGTTACCCAAAGCTGTGAATGATATAGACATTTCCAGATATATAATGGTTATCTGAGGGGTATGTAATTTATCCCACGAGTGAACTGCAAATCTCATAATTCAAGACTGCCTTAGTCACAAATGAGTTATGGAGGTGTTTTTCACAAGTGGGATTAATCTCCTATCCCTTCGATGCTCATTATTGTATTTTTGCTTTATGCCTCCAAGGTATAAAATATTATCTTTTTTATTTTATTAAATTTTCCAACTTGTGTGGCTTGCCTTTCAAGTTCTTTTTTAAAATTTAGAACTCTGAGAAGACAGGAAGACTCTGAAGAAGTAGACTGATATTAAGGGCACTTCTAAGTGGATATATAACAAAGAGAAAAATAAGCCTCTGAATTGAAAAGGAATGAATATTTTCAGCTCCTTGGTAATGAGTAATTTCTGTGGTTAATTTCTGAATATTCTGGCCAGGAGTTGCTCCTTTCCTCTCCGCTGAACACTTCATGCAGATTTCTTTAGAATTTTCTTTTTCTGTTTTCTCATTTAATTGTAAATAAATTGAGCATGCTTCACCACCGGCACATCCTTTTTTTTTTCTTTTTTTTCCCTCCAAAGCTTTCTAGCAATTGATAGTCAAAATGTTACATAAATGAACAGCAAAAGCATTTTCTTCCATGTAAAGAAACATACATGTTCTTAGAGTTATAAGGATTAAAAAAAACAAGGTAATGAAGTGACTAAAACCTGAGGAGTATTTCCAATATGGCCACCATGGCCATATCAGGAAACAAAACAAACAAACAAACACAAACAACACACACAAAAAGGAAACACGTCTTTTTGGTTCTTTTTATGACAGTATTTCTCCAAGGGCACCTGTCCTCATAGAATAATCCTTACCCTGAGATATCAACTGTCTTTGGCTCAGTATCCCTGCCTGTATCCCTTTGAATCACCACTGTAAATTTCTTGATTGCCACTTTGCATCTCTATTTAGCATCTCAGGCAAACTGACTATTTGAAGAGGCCAACAGCATTGTTTTAACACCGGTAAGCACAGGGTACTGAAGCAGGGTTTGGTGCTGTGATTGATTTTTTTTCCCCTTATCCATAAGTGTGGACATATATGTGGCAGAGTTTATGACTGTGGGGGTCCCTGATCTTTGACTCTCCTCTCCACCAAAACTTAAACTTAACTTGTATTTTCTCACTGGTGAGACATGAGTTTTCTCCTTGGTAGTGTAGCTTTCTACTTCTTCAGACTTTAAGACTTTTTCATTAAAAAAAAGTGACAGATTTCTGCCTTGGTAACAGAGGGGACCCCAGATATCACAGCTGGTTTTATGTAGTATACAGCCAAGAGGAGAGAGAAAAAAAAAAAAAGAGATTGCGTGAGGGTGTTTTTTTTTTTTTTTTTTTTTTTTTTTTTTTTTTTCTTCCCTCCAAGAGGGAGGGATACAATATTTCAAATTATAGGCAGTTGTGAAATTTTGGTTTACACACTGCAGAAAATGTAAGTAGTTCTTGGGTCATTTAGATATTTCTCAAGGTGACAGTTGGAAAAGTTCATAAAAACAAGCCTTGTTTGAAGCCTGAAAAAGTAATTTTGTCAAGATTTATGGGCAGTATTAAGGACTTGAGGAACTAAGGGATTCAAAAATCTGCTTCTAACATAGCTGAGTGAGCTTCGGCTTGTACTTTAGAAAGCACTGTATCTTCTTGGGTTAGCAGAAATTGTTAATGATAATATAGAATAGAAGGTTGGCACGAGGACTTCCCTTAAAAAAATTATGCTTTTTAGATACAACCTCCTCTCCAAGGTCTCAGTATTGCTTTGACTGAATAAAATTGTTCCTAGAGGGTTGCATTACAAAGGCTGAGTCTACCCTATTTTGATGATTCCCAAACTTAAAGAGAGGCACACACCACAATAAATAAAAAGGCGCTTCTAGTAGCAGGCATTTAGAAGTCCCATACTGGTGAAAATTTGAAGCCAGCTGTATTCATCACAAATCAACCTTTCATGTTACAGTGACAGACACTAAAAGAATACGCTGGTTTAAAATTCTTAGTTCTTCATTACATCTTTTTGCAAACTTAGGGTTACTTGAGCCACTGGTGGCTAGGCAGAGGTGTCCAAGGAGGTCACAGAAAACCTCACATTTGGCAACCAGGGTAAAGTTTTGCTCCCACCCTACTTGCTTCATGCTCCAGCCTGGCATCAGAGGCCATTCTGTTGTTATGGTTCCTGTCTCATGAGACAGCCATAAAACCAGAGACTTCGTCCACTTGTGCTATAAATAAAAGCCCAGGCTCCCTGCCACAAATTCCACAGGTTACATTAATACTGCAGCTCTAATTCATTCTTTCTACTTAAATCCCCCTGCAGTTGTTAAGAGCACTGCTTACTTTCTGCCTGTAATTGCTAGATGCTACTTCTGTGGAGGGTAAATACATACTATACTGTAGAGGCAGCTGCATTTCAGTAAGAGTGAAATGCTTCCCTGCTTAAGCAGTGTGCAGAAAGTATGGCCAACCACTTGAAATCCTTGCATGAAACATGTTCTGTGAACTTCAGGGTGCTGGGGGAGGGAGCGCCTCAGGCTAGGCACTAATGCTTACAAAAGGACTTGATAAAGCATGGTGCTTTCTGTCTTTTAACTTTTGAGAGGTAAGGGGTCCCAGAAAAAAATGAGGCAGAGGAACAGATTGCCTCAGAGCACATCACACATAAGCAGAATCTGAATCTAAATCTGACAATGCAACTGCAGGAAATGATCTTCCCTTTTACAGATGCAGACCTGGGATGTAAAGAGGCAGTGGATTTATCTGGAGGCAAATAGGCACCCTTTGGCAGGGCTGAGGAGAAATCCCCATGCCCTATGGCCCTCTGGACAATTTCAGCCATGGGTCACCCTCCCAAGACAGGCCCTGCCCCACCTCCATCGCAGGGCTGGAGCTACAAGCTACCAGACAGCCAATCTCACACAAGAGGAACAACCTAATGCAATTCCAATATAAATTATGTATGAGCATTGTGGCAAAAGACAGTTGGAAAGCGCATTGTGTAATTCAGCAATTCAATCACATTTGTAGGTAGTGTACAGTACTGTACACTGTAGTTTGAGAGGGGAACTATTTCAGAGTCAAGTGGATCAAAAACAGTTTATGAAAGCCAACTAAAAAGGCTATTGTACTTAGTTGACTGAAGTGGAGAATGAAGTGCTCTCCCTCAATTAAGGAAAGTGTGGTGGAGCTGATTAACCTGCTTGTTACCTTGGTAACCTGAGATTTAGATTGTGAATGAATACATAAGGCCGTAGATACCTTTTATCAGACAAGAGTCTAATGAACAGTTTGAGTGAGAGAACTATAGGGCTGAGAGGTCCTGACACTTAAATCTGTTTATGAGGTAACACTTAATTGATAAGAGGTAGCCAGTGCTAGTATATATGTTAAGTCAGCAATAAATAGCATAGGCAGGCACATACTATGCTGCAGCTGCCTTACAGGTTGTGCACACAGACCTAGACACTCCAAATCCTTCACTGGAGTAAGTCCCCTGAGCCACAATCAGAGTTACCTGCCTTTCAGAGGGGCTGAACCTTCACAGCGTCCCCTGAAGTCACCAGAGCTCCTGCACGCAAAGTGCCTGTCCTGCACCTCGTTCACCTCAGCTCTCTGCTAAATTCATTCTCTGTCTTTTGTGCATCCCAGGCTAATGGTTAAGATTTCATATTTATTAAGTTTCTTTCACCACCCCTCTCTCAAAAAGGCCTGAGGCTACATTCTCTCCTCAGTTACACCTGTCCAATCCCATTGACTTCAGTGAGATTGAACAGGTGTAAGCAAGGAGAAAATTTGGACCCCTGTTGTCTAGGAATTGCATTATCTATGTTCACCACTGCCTTGACTTTATGTCACTGGCAAATATAATTAATTTATAGTTTGTCTTACTCTCTTAGTTGTTTAATAAATAGATGAAAACAGAAGACTCCTGAGGGACTTATTCTAGTTACCTGTAATAGAAACTCCCCTACTGATACAGCTTCTTCAGGAATGTCCTTCATATTTCCTCTCCTTTTCATCAATTCTTTATAAATTTTCATTTTCTTCTCCAGATTTTGCAGTTCTGCAAAATCACATTTCCTGTGTGTCATGATGCGATCTATTAGAAAAGAAATTATGACAGCATTAGCTACTTAAAATGGAGCTGCTCTTAAACTTGGAATGTCTTCCATTTGACTTCTGCTAAGACCAATGTCTGCACTTAACATGAGAAACATCACAATCTAGCAATTAGTAACAGTAAATCACATTCTTATAAAGGCTGCTGCATGAATTAAAACAAAGACAAAATTCGGGAGTCCTGAGAAAACACCGGTGGCTTAGGAGACAATAACTAGTTTTGTCAGCCTAGACTAAAGCTTCTTGAATAACAGTTGCTGTTCTTTATGCTTCTCTGTCTTAGAAAGTTGGGGCTATCTGGCCACCCTTCTGACTGTCCCTCTGCTAAAGCTATTCTTTCTTGAACTAGAAATGTATTAAAACTATTGCTAGATACCAGAGACAAGTACAGATAAACGGTTAGCTACAGCAGAAAAGAGAGAGCTTCATTCTAATGAGAAGCAAATCCCTCCAATGAGCTCATCATAGCTATTTCTGCTGGAAACAGTAACCTCACATTTAATACACATGAAGTAGGAAGAAGCTTAGCAGTCTTTACAGGTCTTCCACATGGCACTTTTTAGCTTCCTGAGCACTTTACAATAGGCAGTATCATTATCCTGATTTTATAGATGGGTTACAGAGAGGCAAACATGAGCCTAAGATCATCCAGCAGATCATATGGAAAACAAGGACTGGAACCCAAGCTCCCCGAAAACCAATCCAGCGTGTTATCCTCCAAACCAAACCTATTTTGTACTGTGATGAGTCCCACTCCAAAACAATCTTCTCAAAGGATAGAATTAAGAATTCTACCCATATTCCTGTGAAAAAGCAAAGTGACTTGCCTTATAAAGTATTTTCACTTTTTGCACTTTTTAAATATTGCAGACTTCCTCTGAATTTCTCATCAAAACTAAGCAGCATTAAGAAATATTCAGAGTCAGGGTGTTGAACGATTGACAATAACTTTTTTTGCTGTTGCAATGATGCATTTAAAGTAATTATTGAATGGTGGTTAAGAGCAGGCAACCAGCTCTACACATAGCACTCTTCTCACCTTATAGTAAATTAACACCTCTCTTCCTAGACACATGGATTTCTTGTCACCAAAAACATTCTTCTTCCAGTAGAGATACAACAGACTATTGTGCCTGTATCATGCAACTTTCAGCTGACAACTAGAGCCCAATGTATTATGTATGTTGTGTTGCTCTAATAGATACAGAATTGACTCGTTTACTACCACCAGTCGCCTCGATTAGCACTGTTTCTCTCTAGGCCATTATTCATTGGTGAGAAGAAAGTTAAGACCCACTCGGTTCTCCATTAACTCAATGGTGTGAAACAAACTGGTTAATTTTTCAGCATGTGTTGTTTGTTATTTAATGAGAAATTGATTGTTTTATTGCTTATCATTAGCACCCTATTTATGAAGTGCAACATCGTTTATTTTTCAACTTTAAACAATAAATTAGTGCCTCTTACCTCTCCATGGATTTTTTTTTTCTCACAAGTTCTCTCATGGGGGCCAAAATATATATCTAGTATCCACAGAAGAGTGCTCTGGAAGAGGCTTCAAGACAGCCTCTCTGACTTATAATCAGTCACAAGTGTTTCTGCCTTCTCTCTGCCATCAGTTGGAGTTGATATAAGCCTGGTGTCTAGGATCTTGCTCATTCCGATTTTTCATATACTTGCAAAGATTATAGTCAGATAACTAACCCTGAATTTACCTGCACTTTGAAATTCCTCCCATGTTCAGAAACAGTTGTTTTCTACACCTTCATATGTCATCTAGCAAGGAACTCTCCAGTGGGACTGGAAGGGCTCCTTGGACTAAGAATAGACAAAATGAACTCTCGTATTTTGTTTGGGGCAGGAAATAGATGGATGCTACCTGAGGGCAGCTGCAGCCTAAGGATGAGGCTGCCCATTTGGGTGCATAAAGGACCAAGGTCAGATAGACGTTTTGGCTATTGTCAGGCTAAGCTGGGAAAGTATAGTAAATTTAAAATTATAACAAATGCAGGCCTGTAAAATAATATCAGAAACAAAAAGAAGGGAAAGGACTGAGATAAGAAGGAAAACAAAAAAAATGTAGCCAGAGGAAGAAAATCCAAGTATAAAGCTGTAGATTAAAAGACTGAACAGAAAATATCTAAAACTTAGGAGTTAAGCCACAGCTCCAGGCACAGGCTGTTCAGGAGCTCGGTATATAGCATAGCTCAGTTTATTAAGTACATGGGCCTGATGTCTGTGTATTTACACTTGTAAACAGCCAGTCTGATTACCGAAGGTGCCAAGCCTTTGGCACGCTTCAGTGAATCTGCTACAGATTTTGGACTGCTGTTTCTGGAAACTTAGCCCAGCACAGTGTCCATAGCTCCATGTAACTTTCATTGTCTGATATAACTATCTGTAATAAGTTGTTGCCATTAAAAAAAACATTTTTTCACAGTGCTGCCACTACTATTACTTGTTCCTAGACCTCTGACACTATCTTAAAAAATACATATTGTTATCCAGAGTGCCCCCTTGTGAAGGGATCCTACCCTGTTCTGAAAATTATGCCGCTTTACTCTTAGAATGGCAAACTGCCTAAGTGATGAGCTTCTTGTGCTAATGGTTAAACTTTGAGCTTGCCTTATCTGCTAGCATTGTTTTTATTAAAATAACAATTACAAGGTTTTGTCAGAAATGGGGTATTAAGCTTTGAACTGTCAGGTATTGAGAGACAAATTCTGAACCCTGATACCACAGCCAAGTGGACAAGGTTCATCAGCAATGGTAAGCACAGGGAGATAAAATAGCTTTCTTGTTGCCACAGAGCACAACATGGGCACGACCAAGTAGAAAACAAGGTTGTTGTTCCTCTCATTCAACTCCAGCTGTCTATTCCATCTACATCTGAACTGGTCATCCTCAAATCCCTTTATAGTTAGTTGAGAAAAATAAGATCTATTTTTCTGGACATCTTCCTCAAGAGGAGATAAATCACACTTTAAAAGTGCTGCTGTCTCTTCACTGGCTCAGCAGGGGAACTACACAACTAGTCAAGTGTATGCATCAGAATTGGGTGAAATAACCCTCCTGTGCAGTCTCCTGATATTCAGTGTTGTGCTTTCAACACTAGAACATGATGTCTTAAATTCACAGGGTTGCCCAATGTCATTTTTTAATGGAGGGATAATTTAGCCACCTCTTGTGTTGATGGTTTACAACAAAATGTGCGGGAGTTTTACTACATGCAAAAATGGATCCACAGGTCTAATCCTGCCATTTCCAATCCCTTCTGGACTCCTCTTGAATAACTGTAGTGATTCAGTTCCATGTGACAGCAGTTCACTTTTCTGCCATGGTACTACCTGGAAGGACTGAGCTGCTGGAACCTGGAAAGTACCATCCAAGTCTTGAGGCTTCTTCCCCATGCTGAAACAATTATGATTCTTTTCTTCTTCTGTTCCTCCTTCAGGTTTTACTGATCGGAGTTTAACCCTACATTGTATTTGGACAGTTCTCCTCACTGGGGCTACTCTCTAGTTGCTTATCAATCTGTGCTGAAAGGACGGAGACAGACCATGCTGGAAGTACACATAAAAAAACAGTGCCTTTCACAGAGTCAAAAAGTATTTTATCCTTGCAGTTTTTAATCATAAAAAAAAAAAAAAAATCTGATCCTATTTTTGTGTGTGGCAGCTGGAAGCACAATGCCTAATAAAGCCAAGCACAATTTGAAAGGAAGATGGAAACTAAAAATAAAAAATTCAACCAAAACACCACCTACTTCTCCTTCAGATCTGGGAGTCCCTTGAGTGCATCCTTTTACAGTGCTCTAAAATGCAGCACGAAAATGTTCTTGTAGCATTTCAAAGAAAAGCCAAACACACAGAGATTACTGTTTCTCATGATATTTTGGGTGGATGAGACACAGCAGTGGCTGGTAGATTCTCAGAGAGCAACGGAAGGATTTTTTGACGTACTGACATATAGTAGTATCCACAGGATGCCACTGGCTCCCTTGGAAACCTAAGTCTGGCCTTGCTGGTTTTCTGCCCAGGATTCTGCAGTAACTGGGAACTCTTCCTTGCAGTCCTGAAAAGCACAAGCAAAGGGAACTGTAGTAAACATGGAATACAAAGTTTCTATGTGCAGACAGTTGTCTTTTTATATTAACAGGTTGTACCCAGAAATCTTTTATGTATAGACATTTTTGCCTCTCTTTAGCCTATCCTTAAAGTTGTCATTGACATAAAAGTGTGATTTTTGTTAAAGCCTGCTTCCTAGCATGTACAACATGTGCAGGCTGCTGTTAAACTACATCTCTTAAATAGCATTCCCAAAATGTAATGACTGAAAAATAAACAGCCAAGTAACAATGAATTGATAGGTATGCAAGAAGCAGCAAAACAGGGATTTAATGTTAAATGTCAAAAGTAAAGAATGAAGGCAGGGAAGGGACTGGATGGTATTCCCAGTTTACATGAAGCCTGCTATGATTGTCTGGACAGGCCCTTTAAACTCTGTGCACCATGTCCCTCCTCAGAAGGAACAGAGTCCAAGACAATCCAGGGGACTGCATGAGGCTTTATAATTCATTATGGCTCTGATCTGGCATAAATCTGCCAGAGCAGATTTACGTTGACATAAATCTGTCAACAGAGCCAAAAGGAAGGCCTCAGTCGTAACTGTGTTGTGGAAAACATTACTGCATTCAGCAGATACACTCCAAGAGTCAACCTGACCTTCGCACTGCAACAGGGTCCTCTTTCTCACCACCAGTCACACAGCCAGGGCATGAGCCAGAACAGCTTAAAGGATCTGCATTTGAAAGCAGGGCACACCCCTAGATCGTAGTATGGACACATAAAATGCCAGTACTGGTAGAGCAGGTACGGTTTATTTTGTGAAAAACAGCCTTCACTCTAGTCCTGCAGTGTTCATGGCCAAGCAAGTGGTGTTCATCCTGCACTCACACTGGCCACAAGAATTATTTTTTCCTGATCTCCAGGTCTTGGGTACCTAGCTCACCAAGATCTCCAAAACCCGCCTGGATGCGACCCTCTGTCACGTGCTCTAGGTGTCCCTCCTTGAGCAGGGGGGGTTGGACCAGATGATCTCTAGAGGTCCCTTCCAACCTTAACCATTCTGTGATAAGCCTCTTGGAAGAATAATTCATTGGGGTTTTTGCAGTATGCTTCCCCTAGAAAACCTTATCTATGCTGTACTGATATAGGAAATGACTTATGAAAGCAGCAGCATGCAGATCCATGATTAGTGAGGCTTATTAATATTCTTATTAACCTGCATCCAAAGGATGCTGTATTTCTTGCTGCCATCCTGCAGACCCTTGGTGAGATTGAAAGGTCAGCCACGCTCTCCCTTTGCTTCACAATGTCACCAGCAGTGACATCTCTGCAAGAATATGCATTAACACCTATGTAACCACTCAGCTTCACTGAGGCTCCGGTGCATTACAGTGGTGGACTATCTGGCTCTAGGTTCCCCTTAGTAGTGGACCTTGCTGGTAAGCCAGCAAGGGCCTTTTGGAGATCTGGAAAGTCCTTTGAAGTGCCTGAATTCAACCACTGCAGCAAGCAGGAGCTGAGCATTTTGGGGAAATGTGTTCTCTCTTAAGAAGTAGTAAGAGTGATGTTAGGGTATGAGCAGACCTCCTCCAGTAGATCTAGCTGAAATGATTTAGGAAGTCATGGACTCAGCTGTTTGCTTCAGTTTCAGTTTCTACCACAATGCTGCAAAACACCTGTAAGAAAATTCCTAAACCATTTTATCACCAAGTGTGATTAAAAATTATCAGGCTGGCTTTGCCCTGAACAGGCTGGGTGCACTCATGGGATTTGTTTGGCAGGAGTATCTGCAAGCAGATGTACAACCAGCTGAAGGGCAGTAATGAATAAGGAGTGGGTTTGTAGGCTGTTCAGTCACATCTGCACCTCTAAGTACCCTGCTCTGCCCTTTTGATGGAGGTGAAATAGGAGCTTTCTCTCTAGATAGTTGAAAGGCAGAGCTGAGTTGAAAGAGTATTTGAACACCTGAGTTTTTATGCTGTAGCTTTTATTATGTGCTAGGACAGCCACAACTTCACCTAGCTATCTAAATGAAGGTCTTAATCCAAAATAAATGATATAGCAAATTCCTGCTTTAGATATAAAAGTGGACAGATACAGTTGCTGGTCCACACTGAATTGATATGTTATTTTTCAGAAGAGAATCACTTTTGGAACAAACAAAATGATTTTGTAATACTTGTAGTAAATTACTTTTTTTTCCCCTGTTACTGCATATTTGTCTTTGTCTTCCACCTCAATTTATTTCTTTCTCCATTCCTCTTCCTCCTCTTCTAGCTGAAATAACCATGTAAGTGGCAACCAAAATATTTTGGGCTCCAGCAATTGTATTGCCTTCTTTTACTTTGGACCCTCAACTGGTTGGACTAGGATGACCCTCTTTTCCCATTAGATATTATGCTCATCCTGCCAGTAATATACTGGAAATCAGATTTTCATCTAACCTGAGGGCTCTGGTTCTTTTATTCTTTTCTCTGCCCAGCTGCAACGCCACAATAATCTGTTTTGAATAAAGAAATAAAAGGGTTCCTGTAACTATATTTTGGGTTTGTGCATGCTACTGAAAGAGGTCGGCTCTGTTAATGGCATGCAAGAAGAATGTATACAAACATGCTCACTGCTGGGCAATCGCTAGCCTTTTATGTGCAGTAAATCAGCAGAGGCTAGTATATATGTTTTATTAATTCTTCTTCTTTCTTGGTCTTTTCAGGCCTGTTGTGTGCAATAATTTCAGGATATTATGTAGCATGGGTTCTGAGGCTTGAGACCAGATAAAAAAGTTGATTAATTACTACAGAAACACAGTGATGTCATTAAAGAGTAAGGGCCTGCCTATAGCCACACTGCTGTTCTGCAGGTATGAAGCTACCCTGAAGCACTTTGCCGGCATCTACTGTACCAGTCCGGTGAGCTGCAGCAGACTGTGCCCCTCAGCAGAAAATCACACCTGATTCCCCACTCTAGGCCAAGATTAGTTTGTCCAAAGAACATTAAGAACAAAGAGGACGATCTTGTTCAACATCTCTAAGTATATGGTGTAGAGAGATACACAAAACTTCAGTTGCCTTATAGTCTCCCTTTTTAGTTGCCTCTAAGAAGCCATGCAGCTTTCCCCATACTTTTTGGCAAAGCTAGAAGCATTCCTCTAGGAATGACAGTTTTCTAGCCCACTTTTCATCTCACAAGCCTAAGAGGGGAATGATGACAAATTCTACAGATTTTCTGTAGGAAGGTAGAGGGGCACATTTGCTCCTACATATGTTTGGCAGCACTTCTCAGAATATAAGGTGACCAAAACATGACCTATAATAATAAGTAGGGCAGAAAAAGCCAGAAAACATTGCAATCATCTCTGAAAAACATAACTACAGCATTTGCAGGGTAGTCTTCATATTTCAGGTGTTAAGTGATTCAAAACAGTAAGCACAATCACCAGCTGCTCTGTAAGGCTCATGTAACTGAAAGGTATTTGAATCTGATACATGGAACTTCTAAAACAAAAATCACATTATGTTCAGCCAGTTTCACCATTTCCATGAAAAAAAAAAATCACAGGCAAAGTGCTAGAGGTATTTTTATCCTTTATATGTTAACTAAAATCACTGTACAGGGAAAAACAGCTGTTCATGAGCCTTGTTCTAGGGCATGGAAGACCTCAAAGGCTTGTTCCCTCATTCATAGAGACAGTATCTATACCATCAGAATAGTCATTTTCAAGGATGAGCTAAATGAAACCTCCCTAAAAAGAAAAACACAACCTGATTTCTTATTCTGACAGAAACACTAATTGTGTTTTAAATTTAGAGTCACAGCTGTACTCCTATTTGAAGAAACTTTTCCAAGGCTAAGACGGCTGCTTGGTCAAGTGGATATGACAACTGCATAGAGGCAAAACAGAAGGTTCTGCAATATCTAGACTTACAAAAATGTAAAGGACCACATTTGCTTCCATATATAGACATATACGGTAGGAACATGTGAGGGCAAGACTTAAAAAGTCTGTTGCACATAGCTGCTTCTGAAATGTGTTGACAGCAGATCCACATCCAGAGGGAGGCCAGTCTCTTACACACAAGTCAGCTGCTCCTGTTTCGGCCATGCCCCTGCAAGGCTGGAATCAACTTGGCAAGCATTCCCCTCCATCCCTGCAGACTTTGCCCAACAAGGATCTTGGTGGAATGATATTGTCTTCAGAAGACTTGGGCCAGAAAAGGCCTGCAGTAACATGCAAAAATTAGCTCCAGAGGAGACAGACTACTAGCAAGTGATCAAAAAGACTCTTGATTGTATGGATAATGAACAGGCACAAGCCTATTTCCCACAGAAACGTTAAGACCTCTCCCCTCTCCACAGAGGAAGCATGCGCTTTCACTGTCCTTAGAGGGCCTGATACCACTGCATGAGGGCACATTTGAAAAGTTGTCCCATCCTGCAAACCATTGCTTAACCCTCTCTCACCCCTTCCCACCAACCTGTCTGTGACCAAGGCCACTACTAGGAGTTTCAGTGACTTCTGGTTACCGCACATTTGTGGCACTAGGAGTCAACTTGAGACAGGGCCACACTAATTTACACCATCGCTGAATGGGGTTTCTGAAAGGTATAAAATCTTGGCATAGTGGGATACCTGCTCATGTATGCCAAATTCTATTGCCAGGTGGGAGGAAGCAGACCCAGTGTGATTCCATATGGAGCCTGGCTTTACCAGTTTGCCTGAAAATACACCTGAATATACTTGACCAAGTATATCTGCCCTGATTTTACTAATAGCCAATTTTCCTAATGTGTGTCACACTCAAACCTCTCATCAAAAGAGAACTCTGTATAAGTTGGCATGAAATAAGCGCTTTTCTGCTCAGGTTAGCCGCATTCCTGCTGGATGGGGCTAAGCTGAGGTTTTGTGGAATCTTAGGCAAAGCGAACATGTTCTATGGACTCTCCATGCCATCTCTAATTCAAAACTGATTAAAACAATTAACTTTGAGAAGGTAGGGGCAATTGTGTTTAAAGTGGGTTGAGGCTCAATGTTTTGCTGACTGCTGTTGAAATTGGTAACAGACTTTGCATATTATATCACCATTTTTTTTGGTTGTATTTCACATGCAGTGTTTTTCTGCTTTTGACTTTGAGGTGTGAGGGGGAAGGCTCTAATCATATGGCCTTGTGCAGATGCTCCATTTGCATTTCTATTAATCCAGGCCCTCCTGGAGACATTTGAGCATAGGCACAGCATGCTCTGCGTTTGAACTTGTGAGAACCCATACCACTGCTTAATAACTTAATACATATGTATAGCCTCCTTCAGACAGCCCACTAGGAGGCAGAAGCAGGGGGAGGTGCTATTAGTGTATAGGCTGCAGGGCTCTATGTAAATGCATTTTGACAAGAAGGAGCACCTTGCCGAATAAAGAACCCAGCTCCTTAGTGTTGGGCTAGTGCTGATTTAGGTCACGAAACTTGTTTTACAAGAATCTGTAAAAATGAGAGCTCACATGGATCTGCTGGAAAAGGTTTAAGGTGTCTGCCAACTTTGCTTGCAGCGCTTGAATATAATATTGATATATTCCACATAAATTTTCTTATAAAAAAAAAGGAAAACAGGGCTGGGTCTTTGTTCCCCTTTTCTTGCACCAGCCATAAACATCTCCTCAGAAGACTATCCAGCCCTGTCTCTGCCAAGTGCCACAGTAACCATCACAAAGTGTTTCCTCCCCTTGTTTGAAAGGTTTAATAGCTGCTAACTGCTCATTGTAGCAACCTGTGGATAGAACTGGGCTGATATCTATTTAAATATATGTATATATAATTTATATAAACATATATAACACAAATATCAATACACACATCCATCCACATCTTTCACAGAAAAAGTAAGTCAAGAAAGGAAACTTTCTATAGAAGCCTTGCTCTGCTCCTCCCTCTCGCCCGCAAAAAAAGTAACAGCTTCACTGCTCATTCAGACACAAAACAAACTTTGGTTTCGCAGAATCACTGCCACCAGAATTCCTGCTTCCCAGCCAGCTCCGGTGGATACTAAGAGACTAGTATGAAATATTCTGCAAGTAGAACATCACTTTATTTATTTATTTTTTTTAAGCATAGGAAAAAAGAAAGCACCACCTCCACTACCCTTTTCACCCCCAACACCCCTCTGAAGTCCCAACTAAAGTTTCCTCTTGCCCAGCTCTCTATGAATATTAAAAATGGTTCACACTAAATTCCAAGACAATGCTTAACTCTCCTGTACTAAAACAAACTCTGTATGGGGGAAGCGGTAACCTCCAGGGTTGACATTAAACTGCAGACAAAATAGCCAAATGGAGCAGTAAGCAATGCCGACTCCAGCCTGCAAAGAGCCAGCCGCAGACAGATGGGAAAATGACATGCTGGAAGCAACACGGAGAAAGGAAGAGCGCCCAGGTCTGAAAGTCAATCTTAGTCCATCGGGTAAAGAGAACAGATTCATGTGGGGATAATTGGTGATGAGACACTTGAAATTAGGTGCATGATAGGTCCACCACTGCCCAGCCACATTCATTTTTGCTACGGTCAACGAGCATGGGAGGGGAGGGGGGAAGCTAAGAATATTTCTCAAACCTTTGCATCTCCCTGTCACATTTCCATGATTGTGTATCTCCCTTCCAGACACGCAGACCTGCGCAGGCTGTCACCCTGTAACTTGGGCACAGACGTGTGGCTGCAGACGGGGCTCAGGACAAGGGCCCTGCTCTCGTCCTCTAAGGACTGGTAGAATAACTGCCCCTGGATCGCTGTCCCCAGGGCTGGGACTGCTTCCTATGGACAGTGGGGAGCATCCTTGGCTCCCGGCTGGCACAGGGAGCGAAGGGAAAGGGCAGCCTCACCTGCCCTCAGCCAGACCCATGTGGCAGGTTAATATACCCACCACCTGCAGTGCAGGAGGGAGGGCAGCTCCCCTACATTGCCTTGCTTGCCACAATTAAACATTTCAGCTCCTCTCAAATTATGTTTTTCTTCTAAAAGCTGAAGAAAAAATAAATAAATA
Organism: Nothocercus julius; assembly: GCA_013398735.1. Lineage (NCBI taxonomy): Eukaryota > Metazoa > Chordata > Aves > Tinamiformes > Tinamidae > Nothocercus > Nothocercus julius. The sequence goes on along the minus strand of VZSV01000147.1, from coordinate 1,587,658 downwards.
AATAAAATAAAAGAGGGGATGAGGGCAGGCACACCTGGGAAAGGAACCGGAACAAACCACCAGCCCAGGCAAGCCACCATTTTAGGTTGACGGGCAGTGGGCACCACAAAATGGCCACCACCACCTCAGGCCTAGTGCACCACTGGGGCGGGCAGTGTGCACCGTTTCTGCAGGCTGGCCGGCTCTGCGGGGCTCAACACCCAACCCCAGTTACCTTTCCTCTGCAGGAAGCAGTTACACAAGCAGAGGATGTTCCAGGACAGGAGAGCAGGCAAGGAGAGACCAAGCAGAGCATGCCCCTTGCTGCTTATCCACCCACACCTGGGGCCAGATAGAATCACTCTGGCCCAAAACAAGCTAATAAGTGCCTGTCCTCCCCACCCTAAATAGCAGTCAAATGCAAGCAGTCAGTCATCAAGCCACCAGCATCTTATTGCATGAGAAAGTGGCAGGAACAGCGTCTCTGCACCCCCCCAAGCAGTGGCAGCTGCCTCAGCGAGCCGTGGGACACGGGTGCCCAGGCCAGCATCACCCACCGCGGCCCTTTTCGCTGAGGAGCTTCCACCAGCACTGTGAACCTGTGCTTATTAATTTACACTAAGTTCATTTAACACCAATGAAAAGGGCCAGAAGTGTCTAATGAGTAAAATGTAACGAGCTACCAGCTCCTGCTAATCATGTTCCGTTTATGCATTCCCATTTCATCCCTACGAAGTATTATTGTAGGATAAATGTTTTGCGCTTATCTTACAAGAGAAAGAAATAAATTCTCCAGATACGGTACTAGTGAGTAACAAAGGAATGAGCAAGCCTAATAACCTCCAATCTGGTTTTCCACCACATGTAATGCTGGATGCCGTGAATTCTGTGGACAAAGTACAAGAAGAAGCACCCACAAGTACTGAAAATTTAATTAAAAGTCAGAAAGCCATTGCAATGAAGACTCAGCAGAAAGCCATTTATTTTTAAAATCTAATATATTCTTCATGACTAAAGGCTAAAGCACACGCTGACTTACACATTTAGCTGTAACTGATTTAAGCTACTTGATGATTTTTTTTGCGCACAGGGTGGCGCTCAATTTGCAATGGAGTAAATTGGCAGAATTTAATTTGGTGGATTTTTTTTAACTCTGCAAAAAGAATCCTCATTAAAACCTCACGATAGGCTGTATACTTTTTTCATCATTAACTAGCCTAACTGCAGGTAAAAGAGATACAATTATGGATTTATATAAATCCTATTGTCAATTTACAGCTCAAAGACTGGTGAGTTACCTCATTTTAAATAGGTTATTTTTTCCCCTTAACCTTTCTTTGTTTTAATGAGGATTCAGTTTGTCATTGTCGGGGTGCCTGTTTGCAGGAAAGTTTCTCATCATATGAAGAAGGTGCACGGAATAAGGATGGAAGATCCATGACTGCATTTCAAACCCAATCACCAGTTGTGACCTGGATATTCAGCTTTTAGATACTGAGTGTCCAGTGAGGACAGACAGATCTCAGCTGTCTCTTCCCTGCTCTCAGCCCCACTCCTGCTGTATTTCCTTTGCTTTGAGGCTCCTCATTCCCTTATCTCCATTCTTTCCTTCCTTCCTCTGCCCTGCCCACTCCCACCTTCCCCCAGTTACCCCCAGATCCCTTGCTCTGCTCCTGTCCCTCTCCGCAGGAGGAGCACGCTCCCCGCTATGGCCAACACGGCAGGTTCTCAGGTGACGTGAGTTGTTACACCTCCTTCTACAGCGTCTCACAGCAGTTAAGCATCTGCCCCACTAAATGGTTTCCCATTAACCTCAAAGATTAATTACATTTTGAGTTTTAATTCTTAGTCTCCAGGTAGGCTGACATGTTACAAAATAAGGATACCAAGCTGTACAACATGTCACTTCACGATAACCAGGAATGAGATTACTCCTCTTGTCTGGCTGCAACACTGCCTCTCCTCTCCTCTGACAAGCTCCTCCAGCACTGACTGAAAAAGCCTGGGGACCGAAAGGAGGACACACGGAAGGAAGCATGTGGGCAGCTGTCGGCTGCAGGACCGCTCCCCATCCCCTCGGTTTGAGTGCTTCCAGGTATTTGCTCACAAATTCATTCCTCATCTTCAGTTTACAGACTATCCCCTCAACATATGAGGGGAGATACAGAACAACATATGAGAATTGATACAGAAGGGATTGTTTCCATAAGCAGACTGAAGAAAGAAGTGAGAAACACAAAGAAAAGGGATTTCTGAGAGGGACTGGATTTTAACCTTCCTCAGGGTAAAAGAATAAGCTACAACTCTAAGCACTAGGATGTTGAAAGCTGGCATTTTTCTGCTTTGAACTTTTTTTACCAGATGTAACAATTAAATGATGAAGTTGTCTTTGGCTCATTAGATGACAAGTTAATTATATGCCAAAACTAACCTTTGTTAAGCTCTTAACAGAACCTCTTTTATCTGAGTAGCTATGGCCTATGTTAAAATTCTTAATGATCAGGGATAAAAATCAATAATTTGTATGACTTCCATGTATGACCTGGGAATTAAATGTATCTTTAAAATGTACTGTAATGATAACCTCAAGCTGAAATTGAAATAAAGATATTCCTCAGAGATTTCAAGGACAACATTTTCTCCAGAGCAGAGGCCGCATAAGCCGCTAAAGAATGTTGCCACTGGGGACAGCACTCCTGCCCGCAGCACAAAGATAAATCAGGCTGAGTCTAAGACCAAGCTTTTGGTTTTTCAAATATTTTTGTGATGCAGCCCTGTATTTCACATTTATGATCTGCCTAAACACAACAGTGTTCAGTCAGGACTGACCTCTTTTTTAAAAACTGGAGGAGTGGATTCATTTTAAGATCTTATGTATCGCAATCAATGATCAAGGGAAACTAATCATTTTCCTCATGCAGCAGGCTGATAGATGATGTGCTCTGCTTTTCCCCACAGAATCAGTTGCTGGCAGATATAGCAAGAACTCATCAACCATTCCATAGTTCAGTTTGCATTAAGGCTTTTACAGTTAATGGAATAAAAGTCCTATTATTTCACACTTGTTAATTGTTAGTGTTCAACTCAGATGCCATAACAGAAGGCAACTGAATATCTCTTAATTACCTTTGTATGACTTCTGTGTATGAACTGTGAATGACATGTATGATTAAACTGTACTCTAATAATCTTCTCTAGATGAAATGCCAATAATCAATATTATAATGCTTTTTCTTTGGATTCCTGTCTCAACCTCCCACAAAAGCCAAATTTCATATACATTCTGGTAACAACTCAGGGACAAGCCGTATTTGAACCTGAAGAATAAATTTCCTGATGGGGCCCACAGCCCATTGATATCCGGGGCCAGATATCAATAAGCTCTGCAGAAGAATTTTCGCTACAACCTTGACTTACACTATGAAAAGCCAAACTGTTATCCCAGGTTCATTTTCTTCCCCTAGTGCTAAATAGCAACTTCTCCTTGATACACAGACAAGCATGGCTCCCCCAAAATGCTATCGCGCAGTTAGTCACAGCGCCTTTCGGGCTGCACCGTGCCTTGAGTAGTCTGTGCTAAAGTCCAGCATGGAGCTAGTTTTTCAACTCTCACCATCCACATGTTGACTATTACTGTTTTGTTTTTTTTTTTAATTTTAACAGTTTATTGTTATTAATTTATAATAACATAAGCATAATGGCAGTTCATGGCTACTTTTTGCTCTGATAACAAATTTACTCAAATTATTTGTGAGGGGATGAAAGAGGAAAAAGATAAGATTCCATGTTCACAATTAAGAATAAAACCATTGCCATAAAAGGTTCAAGCATTTTCCGTCTAAGGGCATATTGTAATGCATAAGTAAATGCCACTATATTTGGAAACTGAAATACATGTTTAACAGCATGGCTTTATTTAAGGTTTTTACATTGCAACAAATCTGTATAGAGCAGATCAGTCTAAGGCCTCCCAGACATGCCAGGATGTTGGAGAACAGTCTAAATGGAGTGACCTCTGACGATAGACCTCATACTCGAAGGTGTTTCCTTGGGTGCTGTAGCTAGGGTAAGTCAGCTTGAACAGATAGGGTAAGGCAGGCTGAAAGGTGGGAATTATCAGTCAAGATTGCTCTGCCATCAGGCAGAGTTCATTGCATGATAGTAGTCTGAAGGTTGTACTGTTCCCTGGAGCCAGTTTAATAAATAAGAAGGTTATGGGTATGTGACTGTTCAAGCATGAAGAAATTTTTGTTGATATATTTTCAGAAACTAATTTTTTTTTTTCTTTAATAACCTGCAGGGCTGCTCTTCGGCAAGATTACCAGTCAGCTCTGATAGCCTAGGTTACAGTAAACTGAATCACACTCCAGTTCTTTAGAAATCTGTTCTGCTTACCAGTTTGCTCTAATTGTGCAGAAGAAAGTGCAATACAGGCAAAGTAAAACTGAATCTTTTCAGCTAACTATAAGAGAACAGAACAAGTTATCAGAAAAAGGTTACACCTTTTTAGAGATGCAAATTGATAATGGAGCTGTATATCAAAACAACAAGAGTACTGTTCATTTTTAAAAAGGTGCAAATTGCTAATCTTACTTCAGGCTTTTTTTTTTTTTTTAATACCTTATTAAGAGTTTCTATCAGTGAAATTTTGCACAACATTAAACGCTGAAAAATAGGAAATATGGTACACTGAGGATACATAGCATCCTTAATCTCACTTCTGAAATTCAGTGATCTCAGCCAGCAACTCTTGCCACTGAACACACAAAGGAGTCAAAAAACAGAAACTAAGCTTCCTGTACCTACAGGATAAATAAAGGGCTGCGTTTTGCCTCTCAGATACACACAACCAGGGAGCACAACAACGCAGAGGGACTTGCAGAGCAGGAGTGCCGGATTTCCCTGCTGAGAGCCAGCCCAAGAGCAGAGGCAGGCTGCAGAGGCAGGGCATTGCAACGTGCTCAGATGCAAGCTCCGTTTTCTTTTAAACAGTGTAAGTGTGTGGTGAGCCTGCAGGAACACAGGAGAGCCTTAGGTTGCCTAGAAAATTAAAGCTCTCAGAGAGCCTAGTTTCTGTTAAAATACCTCCTACCTTGGTTGGGTTAATTTGGTTTAATTTGATATGTACTAGTGTACTAATTAGAAATATATCTCCCCACAAGTGATCAGCTGCGAGGGAAGAGGGGGAGAGAAGAGGGGAGGAAAAAAAAAAAAAAAA
>VZSV01000147.1:1573662-1582451 GCA_013398735.1 Nothocercus julius | reverse complement strand
TAAAATACCTCCTACCTTGGTTGGGTTAATTTAGTTTAATTTGATCATTCAAAATATACTAATTAGAAATATATCTCCCCACAAGTGATCAGCTGCGAGGGAAGAGGGGGAGAGAAGAAAAAAAAAAAAAAAAAAAAAAAAAGTAAACCTCCCCACAGACTCCTCTGTCCCAATGATTTTGCGTCTTTCCTGGAGATGCCGTCTTTCTTGCTGTGCTGAGCAGCCTCCCTCCTTCCTCTGCTCTGAAAAATTAGGTCCTGCAATCGGCCATTGAAATGATGAGCTCCCTCAAAAACGCTATCACACTCAGAGTTTGAATGTTGCCTTTTTTTTTCCCCTCCCCTCTCCCCTTACATTTACCATCTGCTCTCCAGCCCACATGAAGCTCCTTTCGATTTCGTTTCTCACCTGCCTGACAAGAGGCAGAAGTAGGAACTAGCATTGCTTTCACATCCCTCCCTCACTTCACATCTCAGGGCAGCGATGTTTCTCTCTCCATCAGACAGCCCAGGACCTGGCCCAAAGCTTCCCAGTGCCCAGATGATGAATACTGTAGTTCTACTCTCCAAGGGGCTGACAGCTCATCCAAAAACATCCTGAATTGCCCCAAGAGACTTCAGTAGCTTCTAATCAACCTTCCACCAATTGCATGTGCGACAGAATTGCCGGGACCCAAGTGAATGAAAAGGCAGAGGGCACCAAAATCCTGTTCTAGACTCTACTCGTGATGTCAGCTGGCTGCTTAATTTGACCTAGGTCTTCTCAAATTATCTGCAAGCATCACACTTTTATAAAACTGATGCTGGGTGAGTCCATTTTGCTCTGCTTGCCAGGCAGGGCAAGACAGAATGAAGCCCTGTAATTCAGGCCAGAATAGTTACCCCCAAAACAAGGATTTGAAAGAACATCAGTTTTTCAGTCACATTCTTTGGACAAATGGTGAAACTCAGAGGTACACGGGAAAAAGGCAGCGCTCTGATATGCTTTGTATGGCCTTAAACACCATGTCAAAATCTCTGCACAAGAGAGAAATCTAGAAGGGTCACTTCAACACTTACTTAACTACACTTCTTTCAGGCGCCATTAAATCATCTTCCTTTTCCCTGCAGCATAAAAATCAACACACGCAGCAAGCCCAGCCCTGCACTGAGGCCCACAAGAAAGGACACCCAAACCTCAGAGGAGCTGCAGTGCAGGCACAGTGACTTGTCCATTCCCTCTTCCACCTTGAACTGAAGCCTCAAGTCAACCTGCTTAGCTAGATCTCAAAACTGGCCCCAGTCTCTCAGTCAGTCCTCTCCCTGTACCTTTGGACAGTGTCTTTGCTAGGCAGTATAACATCACCCTGCAAATTAACTTTATAACAGGATTAGTCACAAAGAAACCTAAATTTAACCCTTGGCCCTGTGCAGTTGACTCCACAGGTGTATGAGCAGCTCTTGGTTTCGTGAAGCAAAAAACCTCATCTTTTGTGAGCAGAAAATACTTTCTTTCATGACAGAAGTTTGCAGTGATGCACTGGGCAAACATATATATATGTTGGTTCCACTGGATTATAAAACTGGTGGAAAGGCAAAATTTTCCAGCTTTGTGTATAGATGAGACGTCAAGACAATTTGAAATACTTCTTAGAGGTAAGAGCAAAAAAGGACAAATAAATAACAAACAACATATGTGGAATGTAAAGAAACACTGTAATTTGCCTTGTTTTTTCCACAGAACAGAAATACATAAACATGAATATGCCAGGGATAAGATGACACTAAGCTACTGTAGCGATACGTGCTTTAGGTATGTAGGTAGGTAGAATGGATGGATCCAAAATAAATGCATAACACTATTTATTGCTCTTGTCTGAGGCCACATTTTATTTCCAGCTGTCTTCAGCAGACTTTTTTTTTTTTTTTTTTTTTTTTGTGCAGCAACACCACCAATGTGTGCCCAGAGTTGAAGGAAAATTCTGAATGTTATGAATGTATAAGCCAGAGTGATACTGACCTAATGGAAGAAAGACCAAGTTACCACCTGAAAGTTGCCTAATTGTTTTCCTCTCTGTTCTCAAAAATACAAACTGAGTCTCATTCCAGCAGACCAAGGAAGGCACATCACCTCCTGATCCTTAACTCACTTTCCAACTCTTTTGGCCTCTACAGGCCAAATGAACTCAATAGGACTGTCATTCTCCTTGCTGTAACCTGCAGGGAATTGCCTTTCTGTATGCTTGCAGCTGTTCCTTGACCTGACTCTTAGATGTCACACGAACTGTTTAACAGGAGTTCTGATCATTTTGTTCCAGGTTACTGACTGACTTGTTTCCCTTTTCTTGGATTACAGTTTCCCTCTATCCCCACTCCTTCAGGTTTTGTTTCCTTCTTCTCCATGAGGTAAGAGAACCACCTGCATCCCTTTTTACTGAATGCTCAATTTTCTGTCTGAATATTTTAAGCATAGATTTTACTCTTCTGCTTTTGTACTCTCTCAAAGAGTGTGCCATTTTCTGAGTTTGAAAAGCCCATGGACGAGCAAATCTGTACGTTTGTAGTTGCCTATGAGACCTGACAAAAGCTGTGTATAGCAAAACTAGTATCACCAGCCACCACCATAAAACTCCGTCATGACTATCCAGTGCAGCCCATCCTAACTAATTTCAGACTTTGTGGAGATAGTTGCGATACACCTAGCAGCAGCTATAATCCACACATGGGCTTTTGACTATATCTCACTGGATTTTCTTCTTGTATCATGAGAAGGAGTCATTAAAAAAAAAAAAAAAAAAAGATCCTTTAAAGGTAGCTAAAGACCACTGGGAGGTTCTGGCATTGCGTCACTACCACCACGCTTTACATTGAGTTGTTTTGCATTTCTCATCCTGCTTGCCCGGGCTAATGGAAGCCTTTGCTCTATCTGTCAAGAATAATCCTAATATCTGGGGGCTCCAGGCAAAGGATTGAGCACAGCCTGGTGTTCCCTGTGGCTGTTTGTTTGATGCTGATTTCACAGCCATTGAATGAGCCCTTGACCTCATCATTTGCATCTCCTCTTTGGCAGAATGTCAGGTTATAAAACTGGCCTTGAGAAATGCCAGACTTTGCCAGTTCCTCTTTAACAGAAGATCCAGTTGTTTTGTCAGCAGTTATTCAGCCCTTTGTGTTCCCAGATCATTTGCATTAAGCTTAGAGCAGAACTGGAAGCCGCTGTCCTTTCATTTGTGCTAATTCTCTCAAAATTGCCAAGGTAAGATCCTACCTTAGATGCAGATTTTCAGAAAGAATTCCATTAATTCTCAAAATGTGTATTTTGCACCAGAGAAAATTCAACATGCATAAGTAATTTGCTTACTAGCTGGCACTATGGCGATACCAATAGGTGGAATCTGCTACAAGCAGGCAAGGAAAGAAACAGTGACTTGTTTTAGCCCATAAACATGGTGCAAAAAACACAAGTACTTCTGGACAGATCTTCAATGGAGAGAAAAAACAGTGGAAAATTACTTGAAAATAATTTAAAAAAAAAAGAAGTGCTGTATTTTCATCAATAACACATTAGTTAATATATCTGTTAGCTGGCTGTCCACATACGCAAGTCTTCTCCATACCAAATGTCTAACATACCCAGTACATATCAGCCACAGGTCAGCAATCCTAATCAACCCAACTTCAAGGCAACTGCAAACATTTAACCCTTCATATCTCCCATAAATTAGCACGGATTTCTATTCCTGAGAAGAAGCAGTATGTTTGAAGTACCTGCTGATGAGCTGGTATTGCAGAGCTAATGCCATCAAGGTGAATTCTCCCTCACAGTTAATATGTTTGCTCAGTATACTCTCAATTTCCGTTCCATTTAGTTCCTAACAAGTCACAAACTATTTTGCTGGCATACATATATATATATACATGTATATTTAAATATTTTGTAGCAGGTGGAAGGGGAGGAAACTGTTTACAGCTTCTCTTGAACTCTGTTGTTTCAAATTCAAAGTCTTTAATTATTAGTAAGCTTCCTTCATTTATTTGTTATTCTGATAACTCACCTTCATGATACTAGTCACACCAAAACTGGTAAATCCGTATATGGATAATGTTGGAGCACCAATGCTGGAGAGTGGCCAGGCAGAGGCAAGGGTGAGCCCCAGCCCAAACACTGGCCATGGTGTGTACATGGTGACTCCTCCTTGCCATGAGCAGTGTTAAAATGTCATCACAGCAGGGACAAGCCCCACAGGCAACCGTGCTCCAGACACACACCTCAGCTTGATGGCCAAACTCCGAAACCCGTGTGCTTCCCGCATTGCCCCCACACAGAATTGTGGCCAAGAGCGAAGAGTCAGAGGAGCCATTCTCTACCTGCACATTGAGCCTTCAAGCAGTGCAAATGAGAAGAGGCCACCAAACACCTAGATATTTGAGGCCTCTCCTCCAACTCTCTGACCTGCTGAGAAGAAACATGCATTGGTTTAAAATATGCAGTTCTCAGCTTGCAAGCTGACGGTGAGGTCAGGACCACAGGGACTCAGCAGGACAATGTGCAGAGGCATGTAAAGGTCACTATTGTTCCATAGTAAAATCAATAGAGTGCCTCAAAAATCTGTTAAGCAAAATACAGAATATGACAGGAAGTTTAGAAGAATAGAGCAGAGCACCCACTGCTGTGCCTTAGATGTGAAGGACGGCAATGTGAGTGGAAGAGCACTCTTCAGAGAGAAATCTCCATCTGCGCTACAAGCACAATTTTCTTCTCACTGACTGGAAGGCCAAAAATTAGCTAGAGCATCTCCAGGGCACCTTGGCATCATTCTGAAATCAAAAGTAAGAACATACTTGGACAACTTGAAGACAAGGGAAAATATAGGAGGCAAAAGGACACGGAAAACTCCCCGAGTCAGCTCAGGCAGCCGAAGCCACGTTACAGCTTGCCAAAGCAACGCATCTTCCAAATACATTCACGTGTGCAAGCGTCTTCTCATTTATGTTACTTTGTCACAACAGCTTTCGCTGAGGAGTCTCTTCCAGCCCTGCAGCCCCTTCAGATATATTTGCCAGAGACAATAGGAAGGGGAAACGTGGAGGAGTTAGCCCTGTAGCTGCACATCATTACGCAGATGTGAAGAAAAGACAAGTACAGGATGGTTTTAAAAGAAAACTGAAGTGAAAAAGGTAAATGTGTTGTGACCTTAGATCATATGCCACGACTTTCTGAAGTAATCTTTCCTGAATTCTTCTTTCCAGCTTCTTGAACCCTGTTTTGCTGAAGCTGTACGTGGCTCGCTGCCCCTCCTTCCCTGCGCAGGTTGCTGGACGCAGCCCTTCCTCCCAAGCCCGGCACGTTCCCGTCGCAGCAGAGCGCGTGTGCTCCTGCGTGCCGAGGCCTCGCGTCCCCAGCCGTCCTCGAGAGCAGGGCAAAACAAAAGCAAGATGTTGCCTCCTGGTAGCAGAGGCTTCCTCCTCTTTCACTCCCAGCACAAAGCCACTTACTGGGATTTCAAAGTTAAACTGATGATTTGATGTAAATCATCAAGTGTCCCTTGCATTAATACAACAAAATAATGTAATCAATTCCTGTCCATCTAACAAAAAAAAAATAGCAATACAAGAGGATCTCTTAAGCTTTATGGGCCCCTCCTGCCTTTTGTTTTACAGAAGGAAAGCAAGGTGGTGCATCACTAAGAACTCATCTACCTCTGAAGTTGCTGTTAATGAAGTTGCTGTTCTATGCCTTAAACGTTCCTAGCAAAAAAATCAGAGAAGCTCTCTACTAGAGCAATAGCCAGCACAGTCCTATCACAGAATATCATAGTAATTTAATAACTGTAAAATAATAGTTTTCTGTAAGTACACGTAGGCTTTATAAACCATCAGGAAAGACTGCCGTCTTGACAGTGCATTGGAGGTAAATGGCTGCCAAGTACCTGCGTGCATTTTATTCCACAGGGAGTTAGACAGTCATGGCAAGATACAAAGCAACATATTCCCCCTTAAAACAGTTTAGGTACAGTCTGCAAAGGGGATGTGTGCTTCAGTCCTAGTTGAGATTCAAGCTAAAACTTCCCCCAAAGGTATTCCCTGTCGGTTCTACCTTCCTTTGCTTTTGTAGTAGATCTAAATCCTCTTCATTGTACAGAAGGAAAAGGAAATCAAACTCTTCTCCAGGTGAAGACTTCTAACTACGCTAATAATCAGGTTAACTCTGGCATATTTACCCCGGTCTCAGTTCAAGAGGGAGGTAATCTTTCCGGAGACAACACTGTCGCGGATACATCTGTGATATTTCTGCAGCTGGCACTGCTCCCGCCTCGGTCACAGGAGGCACTCGGAGTACTTGAAGTATGTTTGAATTTGTTGTAGGTATTTGTTGCTAGGGAATGTGCTCTGGGAAGCAGGGAGAGCGGCCTGCGAGCTCAGCGCTGCCTGCGGGCGCCTGGCTGGGGCTGGGACCACAGGAGCCCTCGCGTCAGGGCATCAGCCCTTGGAGGCGCCACGTTTCAGCAGCAGACAGGGACTTGGAGGTTCAGGGTTTTAAAGCAGTCATTTCCTGTCATTTTAAAACATAAATCGGAGGTAGCAGCTAGCAGGTAGTATTCTGCTGAAACTGGGGATCTGCTCTAAAAAGGGGAATCGTAAACGAGCATGGTGCAGGCCCATGTTTATTGGGTCTCAGTGGCTTACATATAAAATAAAATCTGTTTATAATCTATTAAAAACATCCTTTTGTAGCCACTGCAAACTCAGCTTAGGTGCTGCAAAGCAGGCTGAGCTCTTCCTGACTTGTGCATCAGCATCAGTAATAAAAGTTAACAGGCCAGTTGCTGGCCTCCCTTCTGCCTGTGCGTTGCTTAAGCCAACTGCAGAAACGAAGGGTAATCAAGTACAAGCACCAGGTTTGCTTATTTCCTATTCAAACTAACAATGCCCTAGTCAGAATAAAACCTTGATTGCTCTCTTATAGTTGTATTCGTTCTGTAGCAGAAATAAATAGTATTAAGACCTTAACTCTGCTATTAAAATAAGCAAATAGCACTGGAATATAGGGAACAGGTCTCAGAGCAAGTAAGTGCTGCTTTGATCTACTGCTTTTAAGAATACAACACATGTTAAATTCAACTCCTAAGTGGAAGGGGGTCAGCAAGCAGAATTTCCACAATAAAAGCTCTGTGGTTGCAGGTGTTCAGTCATACACATCATCTCCTTCCCTGAAGATGAATACTAGGATTTGCGATCAACTTGACACAAAGGATTGCACTGCTCACAGCAGGATTTATTTACATGATATCCTCTGAGAAGGATGTTCTTTCTTCCCCTCGCTTTCTCTCTCCATGTCTAAAACTTAGTCAGCAACATAGTGCCTGCAATAGTTGCCTTTGGATCCCATTTACAGTAATACTTGTTGATTTCAGGACAGATAAGGATATTATCCCACTTCTACACAGTATTGTTCAACTAAAACATTTACCTGCCCAATTCTCTCCTAATACCAGCAGATTCAAGCTCAGGTCCTGCATCCTAAATCTTCACATCTAAACATCCTTGTTCTCTACCTAGCAAGTCCAGGCTGAGGAAATGTCTTTCACTGTGTTTTCACCTGAGAGTTCACCATGAGTCTGTGAAAGTATTTGCAAAAAGCTTGGTACTAGCATTTCTCCAGTAAAAAAAAAAATATATATATATATATACATATAAAAAAAAATAAATATGCAAGAAGTTGTTTACCTCACCTTTAAAGCATCTGGAAGAGGACAAGGTCTGTCTTTCAAGCAGAGACCGCGGCCTGTCCTGCGTTCAAGGGAGCCCTCGGAGCCTGCAAGCATAGGAGCCAATTCCTTTAGCCTTTCCTTAGCCTGGACTCCTGGGTTTCAGGAGGGGGCAGAGCTCCTGTAAACCTCCCTTGCATCACCATCTCCTGGAGCTGTGCTCCTCAAAAGTGCAGCCAATGGCCAAGGTGGCCAGGCTGGCTCTATTCAGGGAACACTCCAATGCCTGATTGCAATAAGCAATCCTTAATATCATAACTGAAAAAATGGGTCTGCCCCCACATCCTCCTGTTGCTGCAATGCTGGCAGGGCAGCCAGGCAAGCAAGGCAGCTGTCAGGCTACCTCTTGTCAGGCTACCTCTTGTCGCCTCTTTCTCTTGACAATTTTCTCATGTCTATCTTCTACCACCAACATTAGAAGGCAAATAGTTGGGCTTAAAAAAAAAAAAAAAAAGGAGAATTTATTTGAATTTCACCTTCTTCTACTCTGCCATCTTTTTAATTTTCTTTTAAAACTGACAAAATGCAGTCAAATTAGGGACTCAACAGCAGCTTAAGGAAACAAGCTAAACTGTAGTGCCCTTTAGCCTAGCTAAGGCAGCCCTCCCCAATTACTCCAATTAAAATCACCTGTTTTCCAAGGAAAGAAACAGAATAAATATCCTACCCAAGGCCAGCATGATGATTTTTTATCCTGCTATCTTGTCAATCCACAAATAGGGAACTTCCTTACACTCAACAGCAGCTTAAGGAAACAAGCTAAACTATAGTGCCCTTTAGCCTGGCTGAGACAGCCCTCCCCAATTACTCCAGCTCAAATCGCCTGTTTTCGAAGGAAAGAAGCTGAATAAATATCCTACCCAATGCCAGCATGATGATTCTTTATTCTACTATGTTGTTGATGCACAAATAGGGAACAGGGAGTCAATTGAGGTGAAGGAGAGGAGGGAGATATTCATATCTTTTGAATCTCATATTCTTTAGGAATTGTTTTTACCTTCATTTAAAAATATGACTTACTTTTCCTTTAATAACTCACCAG
>VZSV01000147.1:1556162-1571162 GCA_013398735.1 Nothocercus julius | reverse complement strand
TTAATTTTCTCATTTGCAATATTCAAATGCATTTCTGTACATGCAGATTGTTAACTATTTACCAAGGAATTATTTCTGCTGCACTCTAGTAGCATTGACTACAGGTCTATGTAGTCCCCTCATATTTGAAAGGATGAAGCATGATATTATATTTCTCACAAAGTGATACAACTCTCATTTCTCACAGAAGCGTAACCCATGACACTGTGTCATCTTACTTTATTAGCATTTATTTTTTCTAATCTCTTATCTAAGGAAAATATAATCCAGTTAATCAACAGCACTGCATTTTGCTTTCTGAGGAATTAGATTAATGAAATTCTTACAATAAATGAGCACAGAGACGCTGGGAGCTAGTGCAGCATCCCACCAAGCTAGTGAGCCAACTCTCTTCCCACTTTCTCTGTACAATTTTACTTAGCTTGATATGAGCTGACCGGTTCTATGGCTTATGCTGCCAAGGGCCAGCAGCACTACCCCTCACGAGAAGGAGGTGCAGAAGAGAAGCCCATGCCGTTTATTCTCCTCCTAAATCGCCAGGCCTATAGGAAAACTCAGGAAGGGACAGGACCCAGAGTTGCCTTTATCACAGCAGTCAATGAGAAAACAGAGATAGGACCTGGGAGTAAAGGGCTGCTCCCCAGCCAGTCGAGGCTGCAAGACGCTTTTCCTGAGTGCTTTGGCTTTCCTTCTCCCGGTCCCCTAGGCGCGGGTTGCTGGCAAAGCCCTTGCCACGCTGCCGCTTCTCTTTGCTTCCCTTCTCATTTCCTCTCTTTGCTTCTTTTCTCATTTCTGATCCACCTGTGGGTACCCCATTCTTCATTGGTCTGCTGATGTCTATTAAATATTTAGAAATCTCAAAGAGCAGGCCTTTTGCTAGCCATGAAACTGGCAGTTTAAACATCAGTGGCTTGTTTAGCAAAAAGAAAAGTGAGCAAAAGCATTCACTGATGCCTGAAGATTACTATTCTGGCAACCACTATTTTTGTATGACTTCAACATGAACAGATTTTCCCATTAAGAAAAATTATTCCACTGAAGGCTGAAGGACTAAATTTGAAGCTTACATCTGTATCTCATTTTTTCAAAGGTTTTGAGATGACCATCTAGCTAGTAAAAGTTAGGAAAGAAAACATAGTAAAATACTGAGATATTTTTCAGATATCTATTCAGAATGGTGGACAATGCTAAGTGCATAGGGGGGAAAAAAAAAAAAACCCACCCTCCAACATGGGTAGGGAGATGCTTGTAAAGAAATACTTGCTTCTGCCCCTACTGGAGATACAAATATATATCCTTTTGCACTGAGTATTAAGCATTAACAAGTTCAGACCCACAAAAGCCCCTGTTCATGAAGTTCCTCCAAGTTATGCTGAAGTGAAAGACTGCGACTATGTTTTATGTGTCTTTGCCCATCGGTGACTGTGTGCCTTGTCACCCAGCTTCTAAGGCATAGATCAGCGCATCTTCCAGGAATGGCTCTGGGATAAGGGAAGGTGCACCTAATTTATTACTGTTCAGATTTCATTGCCTTATAATATAGAATCAGTTTCTCTTTACATGCAAAGAAAAATGAGCTTATGTCCAATGTGATGTATGGATGTATTGACAGCAAAGTTTAAACTTTCTAAAATAGTCACTTGTTATCAATTTTTGACTACAATGATTTATATTTTGATTAAGTTCATGTTGGCTGAACACGCAGTCAGCGTTATTCTTTAAGCAAAATATTTACTGGGGAAAAGTAAGTATTGTGCATATGATTTTGATTTAATATTAGTTCTAGGTGGCACACTACTTACAGTGTAAAACTCGCTTTATCGTTAGAGAAACTATGGAGAGTATAAACCATGGCATAATAGTCTAATCTTCTAAATTGATGTTTCTTTTCTTTTTGCTTACAATAACATTGATCATCTGAAACATTGCCTGCATAAATGTATCATTTGTCACAAGCTAAAAATTGTCATCATTAAGTTGATTAATCAAATGCTGTTCTAAGAGATGGATTGAAACACAAAATACTCAGCCTACTGCCATATAATGAAGAGATTAATTTGAAGCACAAGACAACCAATTTAGTATAACTCTATGCTCAAGCTTTATTTAGAAAACCATCAATTAGTGTATTTTTCCTTGATGTGCTATTTTTTCTTTCTGAGCAACGAAAAGGTGATTTGCTCCAAAGTCAGTTTGCTTTCTGTAAACAGAAAGGGTTAGCTAAGTATCTTTGTGCTCTTATATTCTATAAACAGCCACCTTGACTTTGCACAAAAGAAAAGAAATTAATGGCGGGGTAGAATTTACAGTGGAGTGACTCCTCTAAGGTTATCACTAATTTCCTTTCTATAATGTAATTACAATTCCGGTAGCAGGAGTCACAGTAAGGAAAGTCTCAAAAGTATTTCATTCCTTCATTAGCTTGGATCTCTCTCCCAGGATTAATATGGTCCATATGCAGAGACAAGCTTCTCCCCCTCCAAACTTGCAAAGCCACTTAATCAGCCTTTATTGTTTAGGAAAGTGGGGAGAAAAAAAAAAAAAAAAAGGAAGAAAGAAAGATGAAGCAGGATGTCAAGCTGTTCTTTCCTGGCAGTTAGTGAAAGTCATTGGGGCTGTGATGCATTAAAAAGATATACAGCACCACCACCTTGCCTTCCCAAGCACTTGATATCATAAGCATTATTAAAAATCAGCATCCAGACAAATACAAGTGTTCCATCCATCAGATTATTCACCAGCGGTGCTGAGATACTGTAATAGGTTGGGTCTTCACGCCAGTGACCACACACACTGAGGATGGTGGGACTAAGCCACCCTGGTACACGGGTGTCACACGGGCTGCGAGCCAGACCCCGCAGTGTCCCGCACCCTCCGCCTTCAGCACCACTAGCCTCCCTCCTCCACAATTTCGCATTTGCTTTGGTCGTTTTGGGGCTGGAGCCGTGGGACCGTGGCCCCCATCACAAATCCAGCTTGCATGCACACACACACACGGATACTCATGTTCTTCCAATTGCACTAACCCAGACTTTTTAAAAAGTTAACTTATCAAAAATGCACCAGAGGAAAAAGAAGCAGCGTGGATGTTACCCCCTACTAATGAGGCACTAATGCATAATTATTATAATACACACAGTTCTCTCCACAGAGGAATATTTATAAACACTGGAACAGTCTCGTTTGCACTGAACTCATCTGTACAAATTGTTTTTCTCCTGCAGTTCGCTTTTTTTCCTTACTGTAGTAATATTTAATGCATTTCGTAAGTCTATATGCAACCATTTAAAATCGTGAGGAAAACTGGGCTTTTACTACTTGCTGCTTTAAATGAGAATATAAAGGCAAAACATTAAATAAAATTAAATATGCAGCCGCTATTAAAGCATTCCAATACCCCAGCTTTGCTTCCCAGGCATGTGGGCTTTGGAGGGGAAGCATGCAGCCCTTGCCCAAAACACCTTCCACGGGCACCCAGCACCCCAGCTCCCTCTGCCCCACAGACCTACCTGCTCCTCGTGGAGCTGCTGTCACTTTGTGCTTTGGTGGCCCGTTGCATGGAAGACGCTGCATGAGGAGCTGGGGGGACCCCAAAGCCCAACCTTGGCAGAGGGCCGTGTCCCTGGATGTGCCAGGGGAGCCGGGAGCCTGCGTGGGGCAAGGCTGCAAATTGAGCCTGTTTGTCTAATTAAAAATAAATTGTAATGAATATTAAAGTGTTGCTACAAGATGCCAGCAGACGACCCGAGCCCCTGCTAGAGGGTGAAGATAGCCAGCCTGCATGGGCAGGGCTAGGTGCCAATTACAGCTGAATATAAATAAATTGCAGTATACTAAAAAAGAAATGAGACACACATTCTGTTTACAGCGTTGTCACGCTTAGTACCTTAAAAATCATAATGAAGTTTACCATACCGAAAATCAAACGCATTTAACTAGGTTTAGCTTATGGGTCGCACTAAATAATATTACTTGGGGAAACATAACAAGAGGAATGAAATTAGGGATATAAAAAGCCGTCACAAAAATGTAAAACATTAAACCGCCATATATTTTGCCATTGCCTAAATGTGCTGTACTTCAGGAAACATCCTCCATCACCTTGACAGCAAGCTTCCTGTCCCTATACTGAAGTTTATTTACGTGAATTATTAATGCTGCTTTTGTTTGTAGCTATATCTTAATTTTCTTCTTTTCATTCACCTGTCATGATTGTTTTGATTCACATCCTGGGATGATGCACAGAATATTTCCTTTGGAAACACTGTGGTGTCACCAATATTTTTTGCTCTGTTAACAGATTATTCTGTCTTCACAGTAAGACCAGATCATTTCTTTTTTTTCGTGAAAACTGTCAATCACCCAGATTATGCTTTAACTGTATTGAGCAGATAAAAGATAGAATTTAAACTACATATCATATGTCAGCTGAGAGCACCAAGTGCCCTATGAAAAGGGAAAGCCAGCAATTCTTTCCTACCTCTACATGAAAAATGTGCCCACAGCACCAAACCGGGTATCTTCTAACAATTAGTAGTGCTCATCACAAAAATATTTTGCATATTGTTTGTAGTAACATACCTGCCTTAGTGTATTTGTTATTTGTGCAAAAAAGTGGAACTAAATCCTTTGTTTTTTGTTAGGCGTTCAGTCTTATTTGTTCTTCCTTCTGCATGGGCTAAGGTACTGGGAAGCAAACAGATATATTTATATTTAGATGGTATTGTTTTACAAAATAGAAGCTGATAAAAATGAAGGTGAAGGATTTCAAACATTAAAGAAATATAAAATGAACACCCACAAGTTTTCCTGATCATAAAAAAAAAAAAGACAATGGCAGTTTTAGTGATATTTCTTTTAAAATATGTTTTAAAGTTTCTCTTTGGGAATTACAGTAGAAAAATATTTTACTTATCTAGAAGTTACTTGGAATTTCTTTTTGTTTGGTTGGTTTTGTTTTTGTTTTTTTTCAAGGTACAATATCTACCCAAGTTGTATACAAAATTCAAAAAGTTTCTCCTGAAAACACAGTATTGAGAGACCATATGTACAAACACCACACAATTTCAAACAGACTAGGCTCATTGGAAGAAAACTTTTTTTTTTTATTTGCCTTTGATTTCTTTCAGAAGGATAAAATGAAAGGGACAGTGATACATATTTTAAGCCCTGTGAATTCACAATGGGGCTTTAGAATAAAGAGGTAAAAACCTTTGAACTAAACAAAGGTCCATCACGGTGCACTTCTTTTTCACAAGCACCTTATAAAGGAAATTATGCTAGACAGAGGGCCCAGCTGGCTTTTGCCACTACACCTCTCCGGCACGAGGCAGCAGCATCCTTCCCAGCCCCTATCAATCTACTCTATGCCGTGTCATTGACTCCTCTTGGACCTGATCTCTTATCTCATAGAGCTGTTTTTTAGCCGAATGCCCTGTGAAAGTATCCACTCAGGAGCTTACATCTGAGTGTCTCTTTGTACTAACCAAAGCCTGTAGTCTAGCAGGCTGCATTAACTTGATTAAAGTCGTACCATAGACAGTTACTTAGGCTCTTACTTTGCTCTTAGATTAAAGACGAGAAAGCCTCCTTCTCTCAAGGATTTTTTTTGCAAAACTGCAACTTTCAAAAGGGTCAGCAAAAGACAAAGGCTCTTCTAACAGAAGGAAAGAGGCTTTTATAACAAATGATTTCTAATTGCTCCTTTGTTCCAAAAAGACAGCAGTTATTCCAGCTGAAGCCTAACAAGCCATCAGCATTTCCTGATGGAAAGCTTGTATGGAGGGATGCTAAGAAAGAAAGAGTTTTCAGTAAGTTCCAGTAATTTTAAAGGCATTATTTCCTTGAAAATAACACCTTATTTAATCCACTTCAATTTGAAAGAGACGTGCATGTGCCTAGTTGTACATAACAGTCTATATTCACTAGCAGGCTGTAAAACTACTTGAGAATTCTTTCTATTTTGTCTCTAAAGAGTAGGGTGGGGAAAGTGCCTGGGCTGGGTTTTTGCTCTTCTGTGTGAGATGTCATATCTCTTATCAAATAAATTCTAATGAGGAAATCAGATTCTAACCTAGCGTAAGGGATTGGACTAATTGATTTTTGCAGAGGTACAAGAGGGACAAGCTTGAGGTTCATAGCTGCAGTAGATAATTGTTAAAAACACTGCTGTCTTTGCAAAAAGCAATCTGTTTTCATGTTTAGCTGCTACAGCAGCTAATTTCAGCGATGCTTCTGCAAAACGCCTTGGAGTTGCAAAGGGAGTCGGCTTACTAGGAAATATCAGCAGTCTTAGGTCTGTGCACAAACGATGCCGCCCGTGTCTGGGCAAGACTCAAATTTCATTGAGTCTGCAGGAAGGCAGTGCCAGAGCCCATCCTGCCTGGCCACCGGATAGAAACATAGGGAAAGGACACTATTCAGGGAAAAAAGGCAGGGGGAATTGTTAGGGATGCCCACATGTTCTTGGTAGGTAGCTGCCAGGGCTGCAGAACCACAACAGGCCTGTGGAAAAACGGGCTTTGGGGGAGGGCTCTCAGAAACATGGGTTTGGTTCCTACATGATCTTAGCTACAGCACCAGCAGGGAGATTTCAAAAGTACATGGGTGGTTGAAGACACGGACACGTGGAAGTGCTTGGAAGACCCCAAGAGAGAAATCTGTTTTACAGCAGTAATGGAGACCAAGCCCCGGCAGTGCTGCTGGGTCAGACCCTCTCTTACCTCAATGGCACAAAGGAACCGATGCGACCTCCTTTCCCCAGGCTCGGCCGGCTCCTTATCTCAGCAGCTCTTCATGGCAGCCTTCCTCCATCCACCAGGACCTAAAGGTGCTGCTGCAGACAGCAAAAAAAAAAGAAAAATCCACCTCCTTCATTCAATGGAAGAAGTAATTGTCTTTATGCAGTCCTTCCTCCTGTCCTTGGCATGTACTGTCCTCTCCCTGTCGGGCACTTGGGCCTCTCTTCCCCTCCAGACCAGGGAAGGAAACTCTGCTCTTCCTCTGGAGAGTGTATGGAAACTTTGTTACACTGGAATAATAATTACTAATAGAATATAACATTTACAATGAGGGAATGAAAGAGCTAATGGCATTTCTTTGAAAACAGGAAGAAAAGCAAACAGAAAACTATTTTCCCCTTGGAAAAGAAAAGAACATTGATTGCTTTTAAAGGGACCCTCTCAACTTCCCTTTGAGGACTCCCATTGATCTTAGATCTGTTTTCCCTCACAGGCAAAAAAAAAAGTATTTTCTTGACATTCTCCTTTCTTCAGCAGACTAGACTAACTGAGAGATTTTTGTTTCAAATATACATGTAATCATGATGTACTGCAGACCCAGCTCATGCTCCTCTGCCCATGTTTCCTGGAAGTGCATTATAAGTAATAGTGAATCAGCATATTCAATAGTGAAACCCTGTGGTGTTCTCAGAACGAAACCTGGCTGCACAGCTCTAGCGAGGCAACAAGGATGCTCCAGCTCTCAGAAACAGGGAAGAACGTGGCTGCCCATCGCTAGTGCCCTGTACGGCTCTCTTGCACAGCTGCTGGTGGTTGCTCAGCCCGGGGTGAAATTTGATTTTGTGCCACTTCCTTCCACTCCCACCCCTATCAGAGCTCCCAAATTGCCATCCTAGGCCAGGGATCAGGAGATGGGCCCGCATGTCGTTCCTGGGTTGCCAATGCACCGCGCGCTGCAGCCGCTCTGCCTGCTCCTGGGCATGCGACCGGACCTTGTGCATGTAGCCAGCAGCATCCAAACGGCACTGACACCCTGGACAACCTCTGCGTCTCTCCTGCTCCAAGGCCGTGGAAAGCTCTGCCAGGCCTGGGCGTTTTGCAGGGAAAAAAAAAAAGTCCCTTTTCCTAGATGGAGAATTCACCTATTTATTTTTTGTTTCACACCTTCCTGCATAAATTTGTTTCAAATGCAGCGGAGCTGGTACACATCAGATTAGTGAATTTGCTGCCCAGTTTTTATTTTAGTCTGAAAGCAAAGTGATGATATGTACATATGTGTAATGTAGCACAAAGGCATGTTTACTGAAGCATACAGCCATGATGTGCCAGTTTAAAAAAAAATAATAACAAGCAACAAATCTGTTTCATCCCTAGCCATACATTAGAAGCTAGCTGTTATTTAGATCATGAGCACAGCAGTACTTCGGACTAAATGTAGATTTGCATTACAGTCTGTTTCTTGTGTTCCTCCCAGTTAGCGGTTTGATGACAATTAAAACCTCAGTGCAGGCACGTCTGTGTTGAGGTGCATATTGTGTGTAAAGTCCATGTGTGTATCTGCGTGTGCCTGCTCGGTACAGGCTTGAAGTACCATTTCCCAATATTTCTTTAAAATAGCTTTAATTTACCATCACTGAGAAAGTGGTTGCTGAAGCAAGTGCTGAGAAGGAAGCTATTCCTCAACAGACACTCATGTAAATATGTTGCTTTTACAAGGGGAGGAGGGAAGGGAGAAAAAAAAAAAAAAAAAGCCTAAATCTTTCCATCTCTACCAGTGAAATGGCTACAAATGGGTTGCCATTAACTTTTGTTACTTGAGTAGGTGCCTGTAAAGGGCCAGGTGGTGTTTATGCAGATGAATGAGCATGTTACAATGTGTTCTTCCTTTTGGATAAAACATTAGCGTATCAGATGTGACAAATCAGATGTTCATCTTCCGCACTTCTGCATTATTTTACATTGAGAATTAGATAATGTGCTGGCTTAGCTTTTTACTTAGAATTTTTTCCCCTCTTCCTCTTCTTGAGAATAATTTTATACATAAAGTTCTCCCAACACTCTGCATAATCATTGTCTTGCAGTATGTCTAACCAGCAAGGTACTATGGTAACTGTATATTTCCAGGTAGCAGGCTCTGTATTTAACGGAAGTATATGTTGTTTAAACACGCTGCATAATTAAGGTGAAACAGAAATAATGGGCCTACATCCTGATTTTTTTTTAATTCAGTTTTCCTACCAAAGTAGTAGATAATTATTGTATTCCAACAACGGAAAGGTAGATATTAGAATGTCTTACAACTAGAGTTATGCAAATAATTGAATCTTCAGTTCAGTGCCTGAACTAGGAAAAAAAAATCAAAACAAAATAAGAATAAAAAAAACAAGCCTTTCATCTGGAGTCAAAAAGGAAAAGAAAAAGGGAGGGGAGTTTACATAACAAAAGCAGATAAATAACGTACTCTATTTTTAGTTATTTTTAACTACATTTGGGGTCTAAACACCAATTTTTAATTTAAAAACTCAGAAACTCTAAAAAATATTTCATCCTTTCATTGTCTATTTTTTGTCCAGCTGACTCAATTTTAAGTATTCCATTTCAATCACAAGAAAATGATATTTTCCACGAGCAAAGCTTGGATTTTTCACATTGCTGTAATTCAAAAGTTCAACATTAATTTCAAGATATTTTGGCAATTGTACCACAACTGTCCTTCCATTTCTATGTTATTGCTTTACACTGCCACATCAGTGGCACTCAATACTCAAATGAGGTTGACAATACTCAGCAAATAACATAGTCCTAGTCTTTTTGCCATTGATCATTCCCCAAGAACTAATATCGGCACAGTCGCTTTGGACAGGTCTTTAGCCCTTTGTAGGCTCAATTACCTTGTCTGACCGGAAATAAAATTGGTATGAATACAAGACAAAGTTTGCATGGGCTCTCTGGTCCCTGCATTTGCACAAAGACTTGGTTGTTCCCTGCCAGCAAAGGGCCAAAAAGGACTTTGCAAAGTGGGTTGTACAACAGAAGCAATGCAAGGGCCTTCTCAGTGGAAGATAAGTCAAGCTCTATTTAGAGAGCAGGATGGATTTCTTTAGCGGAAAGCTGAGCTGTTTCAGGGTCTGAGAAAGCTTCATCCAGCCCAGGTCTGGCTTAACCCCAACGCAAGCAAATCACAGTATTAAAACTTGTATTAGAATGAGGTACTTCTTTTTACTACAAAAGAGGTACATTTATATCTCTCCTAGCTTGACTTTACTTGAGTGACACCAACAGAACTGCTCCAGTTAAATGCACAGCTCATTTCTGTCTACATCTTGTAGGCAACATGTTCAAATGTATTCAAAATCAAGGCTGCAAAAGAATTTCTCATCATCAAAGACAGCATCTTTAGTTCCTGTAATTGTGTTGTTTTGTCCATGGCTGAAAGGATAAAACAACACTGCTTTGGGACAGCAGTCACAGTACCTGTGTGGTCTCACCATCATGTGTCACACGCAGCTCAGTGCAAGTGCTACTCAAGGCCCCATAAGGACATCTTAAATTTGCCTTCTGGCTGCAGGAGTGTAGCAACATACCAGCAGTGGGATTTGCACCCATGACCCCAGATAGCCACAGTCCACTAGCAATGTCCCCATTTCGTGTCATTCCAGCCTCAGGAGCTGGTATTATCCACTCTGTGCCTCTTACCAACTCCAAAGCGACCTGTTGAGGCTTACCTTAATGCCTTGGTGAACTTACAGAAAGAAAGAGGGAAAAAAATATGGAACTGTTGCTAGTATGGCCGCAAAATAAAATAGTTATTTCCAAAATAGAAGGTGTGAACGCCATTTGGGAGGTGCTATTCATTAGCATTCATTCATTTTCAACCAAATAAGATGTAGAGTATCTGTTAAGAACAGCAGTTCCTAGGTGGGAAGATGGCAGCTCCCGCAGCCAGGCTGACTGGGAACCTGGGCCGCCCCATCACGGGAGGTTTCTCGGTCAGGCAGGACACCCATTTGTGGAAAAGCCTTGGTGCGCACGAGCCCACCATAGTGCAAGGAGAGCAGGACAGTGTGATATTTAGCTCAACCACAGCTCATACATCTTCCCCTTGAAACCCAGGAGGCTGCAGTGGTGCCGACTGAGCACCCAGCCATGCAGGACACCCCTGCAGCAGCGGGGCTGCTGCACCCTCACCTGCACCCCCACATGTCCAAGGAAGGGCCCCGAGAAAAGCAGCAACCAACAGCAGAGCGCCTGCTTGGTAGCACAGAAAAACATTTTCCTTCAAACTGGTCACTGAGCATTTACAAATAACCTGTGTTGGATGTAAACCAAGGATCACCATGAAACACAAAGCACTTTATTAGGTTGCCACTCCTGCAGCCTGAGAGCAGCAGCACTTCAAAACCACAAGTCACCCCAATACCTCAACTGAATAGTGGTGTCTCCTGTCCTCTGTGATTATCATCATGAAACAGAGATCCCGAGCACAGAGGAACAAGAGCGGATGTGCTGGGAGGCCCCCAGGCCATGACTCCTTACAGCAAAGGAACTCTGTGCACACTTGCACCAGTAAAAGTGCTTGAGTGCCAAACACTGATTTCTTCATGGTCTCCAGAGGGGACCTTTGCAAAGCAAGGATGCTGGAGAGGGAAGACTATCACCGCTCGACTTCCAAATGCCTTCACGGCAGAAGGCCCAAAGGACCACCCTGTGGTGTATATGTTCTCCCAGGACTAGTAACAGAGAGCTTTGCAGGGCGGAAAACCTCTGTTCCTTGATCTAGCCCAGTCCCCTGCACAATTAAATCTGGTGTCTGCACAAGAGGAACCTTCCACACAATGCCCCTCACACCCAGAGAAGACCCTCCCTTGGGGCATCTCTGTCAAGCGGCACCAAGGGCTAAATTTTCCCTGGAGAAGGAAGTGGGTGAATTCTGCAAGAAATTCCTCACTACCAACAACTTCCTCACCTGTATGGATATGTCCAGAAGCTATCCCAGAAAAGGTAGATTTTCATCCCCTATCCAACAAAGAACTTTGTTTCTAGCAAAGTATAGCCCACCAATATTAGCTCTTTAGGGAATATAATTGCAAAAGGTTATTTGTGTTTTACTCTTTGCACAGAATCACCAGAAGGCGGACAAGGATCTTTTCCTATTTCATGCGACCCCAGCAGTGGCAGCAGGCCCCATGTTTTCAACTTACCTAGGAAGCAGCAAGTTGCTGGGAAAAATACAGCTAATGAAACAAACAGACGTAATTTTATCTTCCCATACATCATACTGTCTTTTTTTTTTAAAAAGCAAACAATAAAAGTTATCAATTCCACCCCAAAACTTACACAGATTTGGGTTAGCACTGCAGGTCTCAGCATGTATAACTATGATTTCTGCTAACCGATCTCAGCCTAGTATTTTCACACCTTTTTTGTACTAAATGCTTGCAGCTGGTCACTCTACCAGAAACTGTCACCATGACACCTTTATTTAGAATCTTAACAACACAAAAGGCATTAGAAATGAATCTCAAAATAATCCCCTTCTATTGTTTTCATTGCAATAAATTCCTGCAAATGCATCCCATTATCTTTTTATACAATTAAGTGCACATAAGGTCTAACCGTTAAGGTATCAGTCCAGCTGGGTACAGATGCAATACGCTGCCAGTCTGAACAGATCTTGGCTGCCTTTTAATAATTACCTGAATAAAAAAAAAAAATAATGAAGTGTTGTAGATTGCTCATCCAAACTGGTAAAAAGCTGTTTGCAAAGGATAACTACAAGGGGAGTGAGACACCAGGCTTTGCTAATAAATAATTCTCAGAAATATCAGCTCTCAATTTACTACTTGTACACAATGGGCCAGTTGAAACTTGCACGATGATCCAATTTGCCACAGCTCTTGTTTTGAGTCTTTGTGAAGCTGCTGCGGGAGCACAGTGGGAGCTGCTCGCATGTATCCCTGGAGTCAATCAGTGGGCCTTTGTGTCCTGCTGGTCAAAAATATCAGGTGGCTTTGAGAGTCTAATTATCAATGAAAAATTAAATTCGGTACAGGAACATAGCCAGGAGTTGCCCCCTGCCTTCTGCCCTCATTCATGTGGTGCGAGTATCAGGATATTTGTTATAATTCAAAACATATTTGAGCCAAATTGGGGACTTCAGGGGTGGGAAAGACATAAACCTAAACGTACAAAAGAGGAATCAAGTAGCTTGCTGGTAAATCAGCAAATTTATCCTTCCACTTTCTTAGCAAAATGGGTCATGCAGCCCTAATTGGGCAAAATGCTTTCCTACAAGTAGTGACCATACAGGGAAATTTTTGTTAGGAATTGTGATGCCAAGTTTATGTCTACACTGCTAATTTGCTAGCCTTGGAGAAATTTTTAAGTTGAATAACTATCAATTTGCCTCTATCTCTTACAGAAATGGAATAGGCAGCAATAGACATCCTTTGTGGCACGAAGATGAAAACCCTCAAAAGACACAGAGCCTGAAGAACAGAGAAGAGCATTGGCCTGCCACTCACTGTACTTGAGGGACCCCTTTTTAACACAGCAAGTCACAGAGACCACATAAAGTTTATACGAAACAATCTCTAATTGTGGCA
This sequence comes from Nothocercus julius, assembly GCA_013398735.1. Taxonomy (NCBI): domain Eukaryota; kingdom Metazoa; phylum Chordata; class Aves; order Tinamiformes; family Tinamidae; genus Nothocercus; species Nothocercus julius. Next base: position 1,557,817 of record VZSV01000147.1, on the reverse strand, counting down.
TTACAGGTAGAGCAAAAAGCCATAAAAATAATCCTCGACTGCCACTGTAGGTCTAGTTTCTACACATCTCCCATTAAACACTCGGAGACAAACTGGACATCTCAGCTGCTTATCATGAAACAAATCTGTGTTCCTGCTTGCACTGGCCTTTCAGCCCTTTATAAATTAACTCAGATAAATCTGCTCTGGATACTGCAGACGTCTTAACTTCTATACTGGTTGATCCTTTTCTGGCAAGCCTTACACATAATTTGTTACCTGAAGGGGAACCTGCTCCCAAACAAGATAAGAAACTTTGAAATAGAGAAAAATAAGTGAAAGAGGAAATGCAGTGGCAAATGCAACTCTGCTATACTCTGCTATTCAGTTCCCGCTCACTCTGCTCTTGAGCAGAGCATGGAATAGAGTCGCTCTCCAGGTGTCTGTGTGAGCAAACACCTTCTGGGTGACTGTCCTTACCTGGAGACTCCCGAGAGGTTGCACACAGACCAAGCAAAGACCCTTTCCAAGTCTCTTTCATCAATACTGTTTTCTTGAATGTGACCAGCTCCCTTCACAGTTATTCTTAGCAAATGTTGTGCTGTACCCAAACAACCGAGCACTCACAACTCATGGGCAAGGAACGCTTATGTCTGCACATGTGTTGTATGTCTCACAGCCTCCTGATTGCAAGGGGTTTGAGTTTGCTCAAGGAAACTAATTTATTGTGTAAGAAGGATCCTAGGACAGAAAATAAAAGGAAGGGAGAATGCAACAAGAAAGACAGAAATGCCCTTCTCGTGACCGATGACTAACATGGATGTGCAAAGCCCTGCAGCTCCTTAGGCTCCTAGAGCTAAATCTAAGGCAGCCCAGCAAGGAGCACTGCCACCAACCTGCAGGTAGCTAAAAACCTCCAGCAGGAAAGGCATTTTTTCCCCCCCCGGAAAAGTGTGGCACTGGAATCAGTGAGGGGAATGACAAGGGTTCCTCAAACGCTGCAGAAGGAGGTGTGCCCGCACCTCCACTGTGCATGCAGACATGCTGTAGTAGTCATATTGGCTCCTCTCGGTGCAGGGTCAGAAAAGAGAGGGGATGTGGGAAACTCCCCGCTTTTCCAGCCTAGAAATTGAGAGTGGCTCAGCCCAGTCCAGGCCACAACAGCAGGCGGCAGGTTTAGATGTCCTTGCCATCCCTGCGCTCAGGAGGACCTTCCTTCTGGGCAAAAAGAAAAAAAAAAAATAATCCTTAATTATCTAGTTAAATCCCCTTCAGTTTTCAAGGTGCCAATGAATCAGATCTGCAAGAACCTAGCAAGGCCAAGGATCAGACTTAGGGAAGAAGATAGGCAACAAATATATTGAGTAGGGACAATGAAGAAATGAATCGCTCTACAACACAGAGCTGCCATTTTTATACGGCCTTGACTGGTTTGTAACTATCAACCAGCTCAGCCATCATACACAGGCTGCTGGAAAAAAAAAAGAAAAAAAGAAAAAAATATATATATATATATATTTCCTTCTGTTTCTACATTGCCTGTCCTCTCAAAGGATGCCAACAGCCTTTATAGTTATGCATCTGGAAATCATTTCCATCTCAGCCATCACTGATGCACAAGATAAAATACGTCAATTGCTTATTGTCATAAAATGCTCTATCCTGGGATATATATA
>VZSV01000147.1:1508618-1533618 GCA_013398735.1 Nothocercus julius | reverse complement strand
AATTCTCTGCCCTTTTTTTTTTTTTTTTTTTTTTCTTACCCAAAATACACATTCACTTCGCTGTAGCCTAGTCCTCTGCCACACCAAAGCCACAGGACAGTACGTGCCAGCAGCAGCGACGCGCAGAGTTTGCAACGCCCTTGCACTGGAGGCTAAAGCCACGGCAAAGCCTTGCCATAAAGCCCAAACACGACCCCCCGGCCAGGCCGTGCGGACACGCACGGGTTCGGAATCGGACTGGCGCTGACCGGACCTCGAGCACCCCCGTTCTGCAGGACGTGCTCCATGAGCCAGGCCGTGCCACAGCCTCCATCCCAGGTAGCAGATGCCCAAAATGCAGCAGTGCGTCCCGCCTCCGCACAGAACCAAGGGGCAAGCGGGGCCCTGGTGCCACTGCGGAGGGAGATGCTCTGACAGGCATCCCGTAACTCAGGGTCGTGGTGCTGCCACCGAGCTGAGGGACATTTGCTTAACACGGTGAGATGAATTATCTCGACACCATCTGGTAGCAGTTTTTCATTTCTGACAATGTTTAAAACTTAATTTGAGCGCAGGCAGTGATAAATAGGCCTCTGATCTCACCTGGTTTTGGTAACCTCTTGACCTAAGCCTATCAAGTAATTTGTCTCAGACTGCAGATCCTGATAACTTATTGCAGTGTCTAATCTAAATAGACTGCTGGACAGTGCCCTTATTTCACCCTGGTAATCCTGGATTGATCCTGTGGAAGCAAGGGGAAAGGAATGAAGTCGACAACTTACTTGCAGTAAGCACACGATGGAAGTTGAGTCCACGTCTCCGTGTGCTCACAGCTGGAATCAGTAACAGACCATAACCACTAGGAATTAGCATTCCCGAATACTTCATGGCAGGGGGGACTTGTTATTGTCATTACTGTTATTATTACTAGAATGATTAAGGTAACTATTTTAAATCTGAATTCAATTTCCTTCCACAAATGCTACTGATGCTCCAGCAAGCCTGTACATACCTATGCCTGTGAGCACATGTGCCTACAGATTTAGGTAGGTACACATATATACATACACATATATATGCGTGAGTCTGTATATGAATAAATAATCTCTTTAGACAGAACAGCATGACAGCAAAAGCTTTCAGATGAAAACATGGTGTGAAAATGTAGCATGTCTCTTCTCTTTATGTTCGATGGCAAATGCAAAGGAAATTTATTGCTTAAAATATGTGCAATCATTTTTATCTGATTACCTGTAGATGCTCTATATGGCTCTGTACAAGAGACAGTATATTCTGTGTCTCCTGCAGAGACCCTGGTTTATTACAAGCACAGCCCTATTCTTTCACATGTCTTTATGGATTTGAAGGAGCTGCTTAGAATTTGTCACTTATTTTTAACAATATAATTTTCTCTGGAAGGAACATTCTTGCTAAGCTTGACATGTGATATTTAATCACATATTGACCACTCAGTATTATTTTAATGCTTCCTGTCAGCTACAGTACAGCAGGCAGAGTTCAAGCAACACATTTGCCTGGAGTTCAGTATTCATTTAAATCAAATTTGTCAGCTTTCAATTTTTTTAAATGTAATATTTTATTTTTATTAAACGCAAGTTAATAATGCCTTGTCAGGCCAAGGGCATGTTTTAATGTGAACAACTTGGATGTTAAGTGAAATTGGAGCCATAGTGCCCTGTTAATGGAGTCATATAATCATCTTAATGCCAGCATCTCAACCTAACATAAACACGTGCTGGCTTTGAGCTCCAATATTTCAGAGAGCCTTTTCAGACGTGGAAAAGCAGCCACCCCTCTCGCAGCGCTCACCCCCCGCCTTGGCGGCGCTTCCATCCCTCTCCCCGTCGCGCAGGAGATCAGGGGAGCCACGAGGCACCGCGGGATAGAGGCGGATGGAGACCGCTCTGCTCTTATAGACACCTAATTTCACAATGCTACCGCTTGCAACATAACCACACAACCATGACGAGCAACGCGTCTCTACCGACCAGCTCCCAGACCGGGAGCATCCAAGCCCTGCGCTGAAGCTGCAGCGAGGGCACTTTGCATCCTTCACAGGCAGGACAAAGGGGAAAGAAGCTGAAGAGTCAGGACACAGTTTCTGTTCCACCGCCATTATTCTGTTGGCACCCAAGGAAAACACCTTGGGCACACGCAGAAGGGGCTGGAGTGAAAACAGCCCCCTGGGCGAGCACAGCGAGGGCTGGTGCTCCCGGCCCATGCGTGGGTTACACCGCGCACTGGGGCTGATGCTCCAGGCCCTGGCTCTATAACCCGTTCCCAGCCCTCGCCAGGGCCCTCACACGTTTATTGACTTCTGTGCTGCATTTCGGAGACCAGCAGGACCTTTCCAAGAGAAGCACGGCAAGGGCGCCCTGGGCCTTGCCTTCCAGGCCCGCAGCAGCAGCTCCAACGCCGTGTGTCTCCTCTCCATGCCCTGGGTTTGTACCAGTGCAACGCAATTAAAGCGAATGCAGTTACATCATCACAAAACTGGTGTAACAGAAAATCAGCCTGAAGAGGTTCACGTCCATTCATATGTTCATTCAGACTGTCCAGACATAATAAGGCTGTCCAGATTCTAATGATCAAAACTGCACAGAGCTGGCAATGAGGCATATATATATTAATTATAACTGTGCTGTTCAAACACAAATGAGTTTACATAAGAATAATTAGAATCACAATTGACCTTTTGTAGAAACATAGGGTTATACTTAATTCTAGCCATCAGCATTCAAAACATTTAAATACTATTCCTTATTCCTAACTCATAATTATATATTTTTTGAAAATTATTTTACAGCAAACCAAGAAGGGCTTGTGAGGCCTAGCAGTAGGAAGCTGTTCCGTATACCAGCAGACTCGCACACTGCTAGTGCACAGGGAAACGGTTTAACGTACAAAAAGCAAGGGTAAAATATATAAACATATTAAAACAAAATAAGTGAATCGACATGAGGAAAGCAGTTACATACCTATCGCCTGAAGAGGACCAATAACATCTACATATCTGTCGTCTAAAGAGGACCAATAACGTCTAGACAGGTAAGAACTCGTCCTACTCATTTGCTTCTCTAATTTCTAAACTCTCTGCTTGTTATTTGTTATACTATACTATACGACTTTCTTTAGCCAAGAACAGATATCCAGAGCAGTGGGCGCTGACACCTTCCCCTCTCCCACCCTCCTCGGCTGGAGCCACCTCTCCGAGCACCTTGAAAGTCACCTCTGCCGGAGCCAGAGGAAGAAGAAGGAAAAAAAAAAAAAAACAGGCAGAAAAGCAGAAATTATTTCTCTAATAGGGAAATGGGAACAAAGTCCTGCTAATTTAGCTGCTTTTGAGAGCCCCCGGCTATTTTCCGCTCCCTCGCCACGCCAGGGCGCCCGGCCCGCGAGCGCCGCCGACGTTCCGAGGGGCCGGCCGGGAGCAGGAGCGTCTCGCGCGAGCGGGGACAGCTGGGGCGAGCCCACCATGGCGAACGTGCCTGTGGTTATGTCTTCAAGAGGTGGCACTTATGAATAATAATATGCATAATCTATCTTGGGCCCAGGCAGGAGAGAAAGCATTAGTGGACAAGCCTGAAGGCATGGCCGTCTATTAAAGGTTGCTTGGGAATTCTCTGCAGAGTTCGGGCAAAACTGTGCTGCTAAACATGGCTGGGGGATTTGCATGTTTAAGAAAACAGGACTAATTGAATACCACTCTCTTCTGGCTGAGTGATTTACATTTCTTACAGCTCGAATTACAGAGGGTGAAATACAGTTTTGCCCTTTTATTGTTTATTTGATTGCAAGCTTTCATTGCTAACTTTTCTTTTTTCTAAAGCAATGCAACACAAAATGTCAGAAAAGGCTCAAATCCCTGGCCAATTATACGCACCTAAATTCTAAAGCCTGCAGAAATACATAGTCCTGCTTTGTTCTACGGCTGCTTGTAGACACCTTGAATTAAACACCCAAGGCTCAGGATCTTAGTAATTAAATACAAAAACAATTAGGAAATTGCATAAAATTTGCTCTGTCCTTGCTAGCACTACAGATATAATGAAGGTCTGCTCCTCAAACAGCAATGAGGATACTGTATCATAAGGAAGAGATTTTTGATTTTAAATTAGTCCAAGAAGAAATAGAGTAGATGTCAGTACCCGCCCCCTTGCCCCCCAGAGGAACATCCATTAGAGCCACCCTTGTTTTATACCTGTTCATATAAAATCATGTTTATTTTTCTTCTAGAATAGATAAAAGTTAGTATTACTTAAAAAGAATAATTATGTTTTTAACTCATGTAGATCCAACGCCCTTGCATTGCCCTTTCCCCATCCCCAGGCTATCCTCATCCACAGAGTGAAATAAGGAATGAACTCCACCTTTTAGGGGGGACACAGCCCCAAGACCACTGCGATGCAGCTGCAAACCAGCCTGGTGAAGAGGCTCCCAAGAACCCGCGTCCTCCTGTAAGCCAGGAGGAGGCAGCCAGCGGGGACGAGCCCTCCAACGGGGACTGAGGCTTCTCTTCTCTAGGACAGGGCCTATAGCTAGGGGCACCACAAACACGGCGCTCGCTGGAGATGAAATACTTAGAATAACTGAATAAAGTCGTGCCCTGGGAGTTCAGGTGGCCCGCAGAGGGGTTCTGCTTGCTGACCTTGGGCTCTGGTTTCCAGACTCGGGCTGGCTCTGCACGCAACCGCTTCCACCAGCGCGGCACAGCACCCCAGCAGGGAGGAGAGGACCACGAATGGAGAGATGGAATAAAAAATACAGGTAGGAAATACCATGGTTAATGATTTCTAGGTGTCTGACTTAACACTCCAGCTCCAGCGGTGGCAACAGGCTGATCACTACTCAGAGAACAACACAATCCACCCCCAAACAACCACAAGGACTGATGTTCACCAACCACTTATCACCCATTAGCTAAAGCAGCTGCAGGAGGTTAGGCGAGTGGTAATGTTTTAATTGAAAAAGGCTGTAGGAGGAGCAGAGTTTTTCTCCCCACCCCCCCACTTCAACACACACACTGTGTTAATATTAATAATAGGTGTACAGGGTGGGAGGGGGAAGCTGTGGCAAATTAACGACACAGATTGGGGCTGGTTGTTTTACAAGTTGATGTGCACAAAAGGCAGAGTGTAACAAAAATTTGAGAAAGCAACACCCAAGGATAAGGCATCAAACGTTTCAACTTCAGTGTTGCTGTTGTCCAAACAAAAATCTATCAGCATGGGAAGAAAACACATCTCCAGATCTGGATAAAGCTATGGGAGGTTATTCAGAGGATTAATTCCCCGGGGCAGTCAGAAGTGGCTGTGCTCCTCTGAAATGTATTGCGCCCTGGGAGCGAGCGCAGCGAGTGCTCCTCAGACGCGGCGCCGGCTGCGCCGGCAGCCCTGGCTTTTCCCACACTCTACCTGCGGGTGTCCTGGGAAAGCAAAACTGAGCACAGACAGGGGATGGCAACGCAAGAGGAATCCGGTATCAGGCGTTCAGCTGTCTGCTCTGCTGCTCGTCATTGCTGTACCTGGGAACAGGTGCAGAGCGCGCCCCGACCAGGCTCAGAGCTGAGCCCACGTGCAAATTACTACCCCGGTCTGAGGCAGCAGCGCTCAGCCAGACCCAAGCCACCTAATTAGCAGTCGTTAGTGTGGTGGAGCTATAAAGCACTAAAATCCAAATGTTATGATTGTGCTACCTCTTGACAAAACCCATGAAGTGCTTGGGAGCTGCCTGGTTTTACGGACTAAACTCTCTCTTCCCTTGCAAGCAGGGAAGGGCTTCGCAGAGGAGCCGGGGCAGGGGTGTTAACGAACCCCTTTTTGCATCCGCAGGGCAGGTGTTGCTGCCGCCCGCGGCCCCGGCGAGGGCGGCCGCGTGGGCGCCCTGCGAGGGCCGTGACGCGGCGGTGCTTGGGCGCTTCTGCTCGGCCCCTCTGCCCCAGCTGAGGCAGCCCCCAAACCTGGGAGCTGCAACTCTGGGTGCTGAAGATGAAAAAAATCAAATATTTGCTTGTAGGACTATTAGTTTAAAGCAAAGGCCTCGCACATGCACAGTGAACCTCTAAACAAGGCCTACAGGACTGGAGGAAAGCGCTCATGTAACATATACTACTTGACATTGCCCATGGCTAAATATGGGGAACAAGATGTTCTCTGTGGCCATACCAGGCTTCCTTAGTCATATACGCTTTAATCTCAGCCCCTGTACGAGAGAAGATCGCCGGCCACGTTGCCGGCGCTGCGCAGTGACAGGAGGGAGAGCTGAATGTGCAGCCGCTGAAGCATGGCGAACACGACACGGAGCTCTGGCAATGCACAGATCAACCAAATCAGGCAGGAGCATGCCCTTGGTTCAGTTAATTTTGGAGTTATTTTGTATGGTTAGCATCAAAGACGTTTCCTACTCTTGCATTTTGCTCACGTCTCACCAATTTCATAAATGGCAGTGCACGCCTGACCCCTTTTCCCTCCCCACACACCCTATTATGTTCATCTCCCCCAGGCCCTAGGAAACTCTGCTTCCACTCAAGAGCATCTCCCCCTGGCACCGAGACACCCCTGCCCTGGGGCACCCGGCCCCTTTGCCCCTGCTCCGTAGGGGCTGCTGGGGCCACGGGCTTCCCTGCAGCACCCCGCTCCGAGCGTGGGTTTGTGGCGCACGGATCTGTGGGATGAGTGCAAGGGGTTCGGGCAAATTTGGAAGCGCTAGCACAGGCACCGTGTGCCAGGGTGCCCCGCGAGCCAGGGCGCCCCGCGAGCCAGGGCGCCCCACATGTCAGGGTGCCTCGCGTGTCAGGGTGCCCCGTGTGCCAGGGCGCCCCGCGCGCGCCCCGCGGGCTCGGAGCCGCTCTGCTCCCCGGCGCCAGCCCCGCTTTGCAGCAGCCTCTTGGGGCAGCCCCACAGCAGCAGATCCAGGAAGAGAAGTTCCATTTCTTCAAGTGGTGGGACCCCACATGATCCTTGAGCTGGGCGACCTATGCAGGAGAGGACAGCCTCGTTTTATATCACCTTTGCAGGACTTTCTAAACATTGCATAGGTCCCCCAAGGTGAATTTTTGAAAAACATACAATTAGTTAAGTAACAGGCCTGGGTTTGTCCATGCTGCTTGGACTAAATCCATGGAGCTGGAGGAGCCTGCCCAGTGCCCACCCAGTGCAGGCGGCAGCATCGCGGTGCTCAGCGCGACGGGCGGCGCGCGGAGACGACGCGGCCGGCAGGTTTTGGAAAACCTCATCAAAAGCAGCGGCTGCTCTCAGCGGGCTGCCGCCCCAGAGCCGGGCTCCGGCACGCCGCGCGGGGACGGCGTCCGTCCCGCTGCCTTTGCGGCGCAGCATAAATTAGTACTGCGGCTGCCACTTTCATACGCGAATCAAAAACCCAGTTGTGCCGCTTTATAAAGAGAAACTTCACAGATGCACTATAGGATATTTCATTACTAAGTATTTTGAATTTTCAACATGAAAAATATTCCCTAGTGTTAGTTACATTATTTGTTTCCTAGAGAGGGGATTAACATTCCTGTGGCTCAGAAAAGAGGCACATGCCATTGAAGCAAGCAAATATGATTTTTTTGTTGTTGTTTTCATAGGTCCTCCCGCAGACCACTGTGGGTCTTAGAGATACACTTAAGACCTATGTCGAAGTATGATCCTCCTTCATTAGCACTTCAGTAGCTGTAAATCTAGGGGAGGATGCCGCAAAGGATGCTGCTTTACATTGGGTTTCCACCGTGTGAGTGTGGGGCTACGCCTGATTTACACCAGCATGGCTGAGGAGCATTGGCTCCCTCTTATTTGTCTATGTCTTTTTATGAATGATTACAAAAAAAGAAAAAATAAAAGGAGAGGGGGGACAGATTCTTCTCTCATCTGCACCCCTGCAGCTCCCGAGTAACGAGATAGATTCCAGATGCTCTAGATATATTGATGAGCAGACAAGGCCCAGTGGTTTTATTTCCAGGGCTCCACTCCACCCCAGAATTTCAATATGATTTGTTCATGCTCTAAGGCAAATCTTATTTTCCATCTCAAACATTTTATGCAATATTTTTAGTAGGCTGTTTTATACAGCTCCATAGCCCCAATTTTAAGTATTATCAATAATGTATTCTTCACTGTAACCTCTTTAACACTTTCAATAGAATAAAATAAAATAAAAAAAACACATCAACAAAAATTGTCTTCACTTGGCAATGCTGTGTGAATGTTAAATTTCCCATTTCACAATGCAGTCATCGCTATAAAACTCTGAGGGCGGATTAACGCTCTTCTGGTACTTCACTGTATCAGAACATGGATTTGCAGACAACAGCTGCAGCAAATTCCCTTGACTGAGAAGAATTACAAGTATTATCACCTAGATCATTAAACTGGGTTCATAGATTGCAGAATGTCTTCAATCAATTCATCTAAGATAACTTGAAGCCAGCTGGACCCCCTCAGTGAGAACTTGACTTAATTGGCCAATAAGTGGCTGGAAAAGGTGCATGCTATTTGATAAAATTACAGACTGAACAAGTGATTACAGTTTGGAGAACCGCAGAGGGTAGCCTCCGGGTCAGCCCTTTTGGAGAGGGCTAAGTTAATGTCCACTATTAAGTGCTGCTGTGAAAAATGTTGGCCCACTTGGTGCTCAGATGTAAAGTGTATCCAGGTCATTCCTCAGCTGATGGAGTGAGAGATGTGCACATTTATCACTGCTTTGGCCTCATTTCTGCCTTGGTAATTGTCATACACTAACAACTGCTGGCAGTTTCATGGTTTTCTGTGTACCCTTCATTTTATTGGCATAACTAAAATATTATCTGAGCAAAGCAATCCATCTGCTAAAGAAAAACACTTTCCTTCAATTATGTCCCACGAGTCGTTTCTTAAGAAAGGTTAAAGCACCAGGAAGTTGAAAAATATACATTAGTTTGTTTTTATTCTTTACAATCTACTGCAAATGCACTCGGTTGTTACAGGATAAGTGGTAGGTCTAGATATTTACCACTGCAAAATGTTAGAGAATCTGCCTAGTTTTAGGAAAACAGTGAATCCACAACATCAGATGAGTGTGTAAGTACAAATCATCATTTAAATGCAAATGCCTGTGTCCCCTCCAAAGAGATAGAAAAGGCTGCACAACCAGTTCCTCTATGTTTTAATTTTCAATAATGAAATAACAAAATATAATCAATAATAAAAGACAATTTACAGAAAAAAAAAAAAAACCAGCTACAAAGAGTGCAAAGAAAGTATTGCATTACCTGTTTGTGTTAAACATTATGGAAAAACAGAGTTTGATCCTATTGTGCTCCATACGCAGGGCCCCCCTCGACCTTGGGGGTACCGTGTGCGGCTGCACCAGGTACCGGCTGTTTCACGAGGAAACACCCCGAGACGGCGCTTGCCACTGCTGCTGTGATCCCATTGCTGAGGCTGCATATTTTTCATGGATTGGATAATTTGCACAGGTTTTGTTTTGTAATTCTTAAATCCCTACCTTTTATGAAGCTGTTCCAAGACCCAGGTATCTCATGCAGATATTCAGAAGTGGTTTGGGCTCGTTTCTAGGATTTTTGCTGATGGGTAAGTTGTTGTAATAGTAAACGGTGTAACACAGAAGTGAAAGCCTAGGGGTTGCATAGTTAGAAAGATGCACACCAAATACCCATTAATGAACTGTGGAAGGACACGTTACACATTTTGCCATCAAAATAGGGAAGGATATGCCTCTGACAAAATAATTGCAGGCTGCAGGTATCAGGTCAGAAAAAGATTCTACATAAAAATAAGGCAGAAAACACCTAACTTCTTAAAAAAATTTTGCTTTTATATGTTTGAACAACTATCAGAATCCAGTTTTATTTCATTCATAGACAGAAGTTAGGTTGCCATTTGCTTGCTAGGTCTCCTACTGTACAACAAAACGTATGTTTCCTTCCAAATAATGGCATGAATTTTGTCCCATGTCAGCCACAAAACACAGTCACCATAGGCACACGGCGAGCTAGGCTACACAAATAAATGATCTGCACTTTTTAAATGAAATGTGTTTTCATGGGAAAATAATTTTCAAAAATGGAATCTGAAGCTCTCTGCAGGTGTTTTTGTTTGTTTGTTTTCCCTTCTGTAGGGAGAGGGTGCCCATTTCTGTTTTCTTGGTGGCCAATCCATTTTGGTCATGTAAAAAAAATACCCTTCCTCTTGAGATCCAACACAGAGATTGGAAAGGAGGTTTTAAAACAAGATGGAATGGTCCCACGTTACCAACATTACCAGGCTTCAGGACTCCTGCGCAGGCTTTGTTTTCCCCAGACTTTGGTGGAATGGATTTATTTTCAGCCTGCAACCCTCGGGCTGGTGCAGGGAGATGCCCTCGGGGGGCCTGCGGCGCGGGGCTCGGCTGGCTGCGCAGCCCCAGCCTCCCTGGGGCCAGTGCTGAGCTCCGTCTTTCGCCCTGGTCCTGCGGATGGTTTGTCGCCTCCTGCAGCCACGACACCCATCCCAAGCCTTTGAGCTAAAACACAGCCTTGTGGACACGGAGAGATCTTGGATGTTTCAATCCCCAGTCCTGTAAGTGCAGTGAGACACTGAAGTTAAATATGGAGTGCTTTATTCTGATGTCTCTGGTGACGAAAACCAGATTTTTTTCTTTACAGCATTATAGGGGAGAGGACGAACATTTAAGTCACACTGTATATTCAGTCTGTATCTGAGCTCTAGCATCTGCAAAGCAGTTTTCCACTTAGCTGTTTAGTGTTGACCTGCTGGCAAAGCCCTGATTTGAAAAGCTCTTACCAGACAAACTATAACATTTTAGCGTTGCCCTTCCTCGGCTGCTAAGTGGATAATGTAAGTGTCACCTTTTCTGGGAGGATGAGCTCGATGGTGCGGGGTAGTGTCGCTCTCAGCTCTGCAGAAGTGGCCAGCACCCTTGGGGTCAAACTGTAAAGCCAAGGCCTCATTGCCACCGCACGCGTTGTGTGACCTTGGACGTGGTGTCTCCAGCCACCAGCATGCAACGAACAGGCTCTGCCACCTACAATGGGGGCCAAAGGAAAACTAATTGATTTGTACATGGCTTAATCATATTTATGTCCCCAGTGCTGCCACTCTGAATGTCCCAACAAGCTCTACCAGATTGTGGTTGATGGTGCTACTGCACACCCTGGGGGCACAGGGTTTCAGACACATGCAGAACTGTCACTTGCAAGTTTAGAAATCTATTTTTACAGCAAACTAAGTAAACAATGGTGCTTTCTCTGCCTGTCACAAAGATCATTAAACAAACCGTTGCCGGCAGGATTTCAGTGGCAAACAGGCCAGGCTTGGTGGGGCAGGACCTTTGCTCCAGCTCTCTGCTTTCATGCTGAACCGAAGTGACGGCCTTCGGTAGCCCATTGCCACCCCGGCCCTTCGTCAGGGAGCTCTAGCCAGATGAGCAGCACTGGCTGGTCAGCTGCGTGACAGCTGTCCACAGAAAAAACATGCGAGAGTCTTCACTTTCCGATGGAAAAACCCTCCAGGTGAACCCTTGCCATCAAAGGGAGCTAAAGGCTAAGGCACTTGAGGCCGTAAGCCAACTGGGTATTTCAATACAGTGCTAGCTCTTATTCTCTGAGTTCAACAGGACTACTCTTGTGCCCAGGCTAGTCACACTTGCAGGCAACTGCCTTGACCAGAGCATGTGTTTGACAGAGAAGGGTGGAAAAAAAAAGAAGCATCAAGGGGGAGAGGGACAAACAGACCAAGAATTCCCTAGCCTCTGTTGGGGACATCCTTGCCTCCGCAGTTACAGCCTTCTGCAAATGCTTCCAGCCAAATTCCCCTCAGGAGAGGGGAAGCAATTCGCTGCTAGTCAAATGACCACTTTGGTCTCTCATCTTTGTGTGAAGACCGGTGACCAAGCAACCTAGCGGTTCCCTGAGCTGCTGCAGCTCTTGCACTGGTGCTGTGAGGAGGTCAGGATTCTGCATTTTCCTGAAGCACCTAGATCCATGTGACTTTCCAAGAATCACAACTTTCTGCCTGGTGGAGAGAGGGCTTTCTTGCCTTTGTAGTCACAAGTAAAAAATCTGAAGGGACAGATTTAGAAAAACAGTACAAACATATTTTAGATTTTTTCTCATGTTGAGATTTTTAAGATCATCTCCTCACTTTTTGCTCCACAATTTCAGTGATTAATGGTTGCCATGCTGAAGACCCTTTGCCTACAATTACGGTAATACCCATTTCTACGATGCCAGGGGTTTGTGTGATGCTTCGTGTCTCCCAGTCTGAGGCACTTGGATGGAGCATGTCCCTCAGGTGCCCAGTGCTGCAGTTTTCTCTCCTGCGGATGGGTCACGGGAGCTGCTCCAGCCACCCATGCCAGGGTTTTCCATTTGGCTGTACAAATCAGCACGGCATATGGTCCAGCCGAGAAGAGTTTTCCTGCCTCCCCACTGCTGAGATGCCCAGCACCGAGCTGCAGAGTAGGGAGTGGGTAGGGCCATCAGGTTCAACGGCTGAGCTATGGGCAAGACATGTATTTAATGTCCACTGCAGGTAAGGACGAGGCCCAAACACTACTCACCCAAACAATGGAGAAAATTAGGTTCACTTTGGCATGTTACAAAGACATGGCACTCCATCAGCATCTCAGGGGTGATCTATTAATTTTAATTATCATTATGCACAGAAGCAATTCAGATAACCTTCTCTTCTTTTTGTCATTCAGGACCAAGGAGTTGGTGCAGACAGGAGGCTATTTGTACATAGAGCAGAAAAGTCTATTTTCTGTTTACTTTGAGAAAGTCTTGTATCGGCTTCCATTTATCTTCCAATAAGTCCTTGTCCAATGTGGCTCAGAGCATAATCTGTTCCAAGGGCAGGTGCTCCTTAATGAGAACGCTGATTTTTTTGCCTTTCCATTAAGAGGAAAAGAGAGGGAAAAAAAAAAAAAAAAAAGAGGAGTTAGAAAATGGCATGAAAGCATATTATCAGTAAATTGTTTCCACTGTGTTTGTGACTGTTCTTAATGTTTTATGAATATGCTAAAAATTTGCTCAGGCATTTTTCCTTGGGCACTCTAGTTAATTACTTATTCAGAGTGCTTCTACTCTGTTCCTTGCAAAATGTGTTGTGCATTAATTCTGATTATGTACAAAAACCCACCTGCAAGGAAAAACTCTGAATCAGTAATGCTGATAAAATGAGCAGCTCTCCTGGGGCTTTACTGAGAAACAGGATACTGGACAGAATTAGAATCTTGTAGCTAAGGCTATTCATAATGTCATTAACATAAAGGCAATTAAATGAGTTTTTAACCTACAACCCTTTATTGTTATTAATGAACATTAGAAAAACACAGGAGATAAAATTGGTAATTATCTCTGCACCAAGCTATGCAATAATGTGTTTAAATATAAAAACAAAACAAATGATTATTGTTAGTATTTTCAGTAGCAGAAGCCCCAAGGAGCAGCTCAGTCACATTTAATCACATGGTACTACACCAAGAGGGTTAATTAAACGAGGGCTTTACCTTCAGCATGCTTGGTTATTCTCTTTAATATGGAATCAACAAACAGAATTGTGAATTTGCAAAATATTCCAAGCAGTGGCTTCTACCTTCAGGTTAGACACCTTTACAAAAACAGGGAGTGATTTCATTCCCTTCAGGACAAGTAGCTGCAGTCCTGCAATCAAGTTTTTATTGTATGGTGCTTTCAAAACCAATTCCAGGAACAACTGTATAAATCCAGGCTCATAGCCTAAGCTTACTTTCTGTAAAAAAAGAATTTTGGAATTTGAAAGAGATGTACATTTTAAAATAGATGGTAAATGAGGTTTCAGCACCACAGCATAGTCAAAGAGCCTCCAGTTCCATTTTTGTATGCAAACTATTGTATCCTATACATAAGCAGTCATAAATTAGAGCTCAACTTCTAAAGGCGAAATACATTAAAGCTCAGAGAAATAGCCTACATCTAGAAACAGATTTAAACTTATTAATTCAATTAAAGTTTTATGATTTAAATTTCCAGAATGGTTTTGCATCTCTCTTTAAAAAAATTTTTTTTTAATATATTTACTTTGGTTTTGGGGTTCAGAAATCTGTTTTCTAGGCAGAACATATGACAAATGACAATTAATGAATTTTACCTTCTGTGTCTTTAGAGAAAGCTTTCCCAAGAAAAGTGTCCGTTAACATGTCTAGTATTGCTCACAGAGGGAAGACCTGAAGCCTCTCTGCAGAATCTCTTCTCACACAAAACAACACAGGATCCAACACCAGTTTTAACCAGCAGCACATGTTACCGCTCTAAGACTGCTGTGCTCTGACATGACAGGGAGCTGTTGCCTTCCTTCATGTAATCCCAAAGTGTTTTGTTCAAAGGATTAAATGATGGGCTGCCCACAACCGTGGGAGGGAGGTGCCATACAGCTGTAGAGAAAAAAAAAAAGAAAAACAAAACAAACAAGGAAAATTGTAATCTGGGATTTGTAATCAGGGAGATGGTCAATCAGCTGAACATAGGCATTATAGAGGGTGCCACACCACCTAGGACCAGGAGGGAATTACGGGAAGATCGGGTGCTCCAGCACCCACAGAGAAAGGGATGAGAGTGAACATATCCCTCACTGGGGTACATGAGGTGCTTGAGGTGCACAGAATTACATCCCTGTGGCACCATCACATGTGCAGCCATGGAAAACATGGGTGGCTTTCTCCTCCCAGCCAAGCTCACCTGGATCTCTTGTTCCTGAATGGAGTTGGCTTTGGTACCAGGTGTGTGTGCGTGGTGGGGTCCAGTTTTCCCATCTAGGCATCCAGGCGCTGCTCTCTGCTCTCCTTCTCGCCCAAGCCCAGCAGTTCTACCAGCAAATAAGCACAAAGCACTCAGTCAAGGGATCAGAAGTTTTAGAGAGGGTGAGCCCAGAATCTATTTTCAGTACTCATTTCAAATGAAATATTTAAATCAAGCTACTGTCACCTGCTTGCTTCAGTTGGATGGCCTCTTTCTTGGAGAGGGAAAAATACAGGGTATGAGGGTAACTGCTTGTAAACACAGTGCAACAAGACATAGAGCAAAGGACTGTCAAGAAAACCCTATGACAAAAGCTACACCAACACAATCATGTGGGACAAATTCTCACCCCTGGAGAGGAAGGCAGGATACCAATTAAAAAAAAAAAAAAAAAAAAGAAGAAGAAGAATCTCAGAGCCGGGATCCAGCACTGCATGATGAGAAATTTTCCTGTTTCTGAGCAATTCCTTTGAGTGCTTTTCTGAAGTGATAGCAACCAGAAGAGCATCTTGGGGAAAGATCCTTGCATCAGACACAACGATGAGACCTTCTAGAGAAATCAGGAAATGCTGGTGACAATAAGAAAACACAGCCATGAAGAGAAGCAAGAGCACCAAAGGGGAGGTTTCCCACCTGGGAGCCTTCCTATCTCCTCACCACATGAGCAGTCAGTCCCACAGAGAAGGAGAAGCAAAATCATAAATAACAGAGGTTGTTGGACCGCTCTGCAGATAGGGCAGATCTCAGAGAAGACCAGGGACATCCCCAAGGTTTTCAGGCATGAGTGCAAAAGTGAGATCTTGGGCTACACAGAAAGGTCTCTTTCCTGAAGCCCCAACTCCTTTGTCCACTCCAGCTGCACAGGGCTGGGGAATTTAACAGGGGAGTATCTGACACACGTGCAAACAGGCAGAGCATGATCACGTCAGCCTGAAGTCCTTGGAAGGCAGGTTAAGAGAAGAAAAAGCCTCTACCGGAGCAGGGAAAACCAAGAACAAGCTCTAAGGGCTTTGTTGAAGCTTGTATAAGAATAAGACAAGCAGAAGGCATTGGGTTTCGTAATGGCATTTAAAGGAAAAGATAGGAACCCATACAGATACACCTGGAGAATGAATAATGATAGTAAGCAGATGCCAGTTAATGTTGCCTAACAAGTAGCTGTGGGAGTTAAACATGGAGAAATCAAAATAAGAGAGAAAAGCAGTCTCACAGGGAAATAAGGGAAATCTTGCTGAAAGAACTGTTAGCAATAAGCAATTAATAACCTACTCAAAAACTTGACGATATGCAAACAGGGTGATGCTGAAAAAGGGGGTGTGAAAGAAGCCTGATGGAAATAAAGCTAATTTTTCCCTAGAAGATACTCTTTCTAGACTTGTTAAAGATAAACAAGAAATTGTAAAAGAAAAAAGAAAAAACAAGCTGCTTACTTTCTACCTTGGAAGTCTGTCTAGTGAGACAGCAGAGCAAATATTAAGCAAGACAAATACATAAAGGATGAAAAATTAGCAGCATGGTTTGTAGCAGTAAATACTGTCAGACAGACCAGTTTCTACTTCTACTTGACAGATCTCCCAGATAGGAAGAAGATAACCTGACAACTTAGACATCTGAAAAAGTTTGCAAAAAAGTGCTTGTCACACGTGAAAGCAAACATTTTGTGAAAGAAATCACCTACACTTTACCCTTATGTTGGGACATCTGGCAAAGCCCAGAGTCTCATGACAGGTGAAATCACCTACTTAGCTTAGATATGATTCAGGTCTATGGAAAAAGCCAGGTGTACAGGAGGAGAGGGAGAGATGCGGAAGGAAGTCTCAAGCAAGGTCCTCAGCAGAAATGTTTTTAAGTGTAAAAATCAGCTGGGACCTATTGAAGGTTCATGACTGGAAGGAACAGGTGCACAGTGCAAAGCTGGAGAAAAGAGGTAGTTTTAGAAGGCCAGGCAACTAGAGGGTAACGCTAGACAGACACCCGTAGGTATTTTTGATATTATTGCTCAGCTCCATTGAAGCCCTTCTTAAACAGGCACAGCCTCCTCTGCTCTCCTGCATTCCGAGCACTGTGCAGGATCCCTGGCACTGACACACTGGGCTCTTAAACAGCACGTAGTGGACAACTGTAGTATTATAACCAAGGACTTCCTTATCTAACTTAACCACTCTAAATACCCGAAAGGGCTTTCCACAACAGCTACAGATTTCTCTTCTTCCTGATGTAGAAGCAGACTTCATTTGCTTGTATAAGCCTGCTATACACTGGTGTAATCAGAAAAGGCCCAGACTATTCAAGTGCTGTGTAGATACAGAAATGATGTGCATACTAACCAGCCTCTCCAAGTGCAAATGTGGGTTAAATAAGTACAGCTGTTTTAGTTGCTTTTGAACTGAGGGATGTTGTAGGAAGCCATTAAGCTAGGTGAGCTATACTTGGCTTGGGAGCTCTAGAGAGGACCCTTGGAGAAGGTGAGACAGCCTCAAGCACTCTGTGCACGCCGCATGCCTCGCGGCAACGCGCGTCAGTGCTGGTAGGAGAGCAGGGCCACTTCTATCCTGGAGGCACCGATCAGGCAAAGCTGCAGACATGCATCCCTCAATCTTACACGTCCCATTGCTCGGAGCCTGGGAACGCTTGGAGCAAGGGATACCGCACTGGAGTTTTGCTCTTTTTATCCGGGCAGCTGCTTTTGGGTGGTCTCCGTTTTTAAGTTTGTTTCATGTTTTTCTGGACGAGAAGGGCAGAGATACGCAGCTATTTTCCAGGCAATCCTTCACTGGTGATTTCATTTTAGATCACCAGTTTATGGCTTACCATTACACTTGACCCTCTTCCCTTACCCAACGCAACATGTGCAACAACCTTTCCGCACCCTTATTGATCATTTTCATTGAAAGCCATTTGGGACAGGGCCAGGCTGCACTGTGCCCTAGTCCAGGCCTAGAACTTCTAGCACCATCAGGCTAGGAACAGCCAGCATTAATCTAGATGTTGAGCATGTGTCAGAAGGGTAGAATTACCAGCCCTCATTCATTTGTGTCTTCCACAAAAACACAAGAGCAAGTGAAATTTGTTAAGGGCAAGAACAAGGTAATGTCTGTTAGAAGAAATATTTAATTACCCATACCTCAAGGAGTAAAAAATTACCACAGCCACTTATCATTTTGGACAGCTTCATCCAAGACAGCCACTCAAAACTCTAGTTATCCAAAAATGCGATGACATTCTGAGAAAAGAAGAGAGAAATGATGAACAATACATCATATTTACTGAAATCAGCAATATCCTGGAGTGTTCAGCTAAAGTCAACACAGGAATAATTTACAGTTGATGGGGGTCAGCTTGCTGGAATCTTTATTTTTCTAATGAGGGTCTGGTCTAGCCCCCATAACAGATGAAAACACCCAAGATCTCGATCTATTCTGGTGTGACAATTCTTACCCTCTTTATAAGCTTAGTCATGAAAGAACTACCACGTCTATATTTTATTTACAGTGTTTTAGTGGATAAATGACACTTCTGTTTCTTTTTCTTGCCAGCTATCAAATGCCTACAGTGACAACAGCCAGCTGTCTGTCATTTAGAAGGCTGGCACCTGTCTAGATAATAGCGAGACTCAATATTCCTGAAATACCAGATTTCTGTTAGAGAAGAAAAATCAATAACTGTGACAAGTGCTATCCATTAAAGCCTGAGAGCAGAGAGGGAACGATTATGGAAAGTCATTTGTTTAATGTAACAAGACTGTAAATGAAAAATCTGACTTATAACTGACTTCTGTAGGATAAAACATGCTTTCAAAAGAAAGAGGCCTATGGACCAGATCTTCTTGACTTCTCGGACCCTAGCTAGTCAACAGCAGCTGAAACTCAGAATCCTCATCCTACTGGATGCCATTTCCCCTCAAGATCAATAGATCCCCTACGAACAGATCAGGGCAATTGCAACCATTAGCATCAGTTCCCCTTCTCAGACCAGAGGCAGAAACATCCTTTTTCACACAGAGCACTACTTTTTTCTTCATGAGGCTTGCCACAGTAGAATGATACATATGTATATAGTATTTATGTATATAAATGGTTATTTACATATTTATAGTATAACCTTATACGCTATAACTGTTTCCTCTCTCAGAGTTCAGCAAATAGAGATGGGAAGGGGCACTATGGAATTAAACTTAGGTGATTTTTCAGAAACAAGGCCATCCTCTGGTCTCCAGTTTCCTTCCAGACTCTGATCTCTCCGCTTCTTTGGCTTCAAGAACTTTTGCCACTTGGGCTGATGTTTCCCTTCTAAATGGCATTTCAACACTGGCCTCCCTTGCTGTCCAGCATCCTTTCCTGGATTAACTCTTGGGTGCCATATGGTACAAATGGCCTGTCGCACACTCTTGCGATCGCTATTAATAAACCTGCCAAACTGCTGCCTTCCTTGGCAGCCTGCCTCGTGGCTCCATTAGCTACAAAGGGAGGGTGACGCTGCCCTGAAATAATTGAGATGGGTTTCTGCCAGGTTTTCCACAGCAACACTGGGAGGCAGAGCTCCTGTTTCCCCTTTTTTTTCCCCTTTTCCCCAACTGGCATGTTGAAAACATTCCTGTACATGCACCCTCTTTGCTGCTAAGCTGTTTTCCAAGCTGCTTTGTCTGTGTAACAGAAGATTGCACTGGCTTATCTCAACCATGTTTGGCTTAATTTGAGGTATCCTCTGGCAAGAGGAGCCCTCAGGTACACGTGGTTTGTCCAGGTATTGCCCTCAGGAAAAGCAACTGCCTCTCAGTAGCTGCCGCAGGGCACCCAGTCGTGTCAGCTCTGCTCCCTGCCGCAGTGCCAAGGGAAGCCAGGTCAGCAAAGCCAGTGGAAACTCACTGAGGTTTCTTCTTGCCACAGGGGTCCTATCTTAAAACACATATATTCCATCCCTTGCAGCTGTGGGAGCATGTCTTTAGCTAGTTTCAGGATGCATGATCCGTTTGAGAGCATTGCCTGTGGAGTCTTGATCTGGGGAAGTTAGAAAGGTTTAGAGTGAAAAGTGGTCCCCGTGGGAAGTCACTAGAAGTTCAGCCACTGGTCTCACTGGAGATAAAAATTATGTGACAAACAGTCAGTACAAGAGAGAGGCTCTGAACACACCAGATGCATCGAGCCCCTGGACTGCAAGTCCTGCCATTGCAGGAACAACAGGGTGCTCAGGGGAACCTACCTGGAAACTTTGGCATTGGTGAGAGGTACAGTTTTCTGAATTTTCTGAACCACTCACCTAAAAGCCACTTCTGTTGCATCTTGCACTCAACCATCTCCTTGGGACTTCCAGGAGGTGAAGTGCCTCATAAATCTGGAAACTGAGCTGATAGTAAAGTCTCACATTTCCTACCTCATTTAGTATTGAAAAAGGAGGGGAAGGCTTGCAACTTTTCTGTCACTCACTATCGGGCAAATACTTCAGTAGCTTCCAATATGATACCGTTCTCGAAAAGACTTCATTTGTGTATTGGCAGCTCACCAACTCCAGATAAGCCCAAACAGAGCACCAAACTAGCAGAAACCTTCTTCCTTCTGATACTAGACCTTCAAAGCTATAGTTATATATATATATTTATGTATGTATTTAGCTCTTTTTAGAGTAAGCCTTGCTCTTCAGGCACAGTGGGGAGTGGGTAGAAGAGAGGTAATACTAGAATAATAATAAAAAAAAAGTATAAAAGGAGACAAAGATACTCACAGATACTGGTGGCTATGTTGGTACTGCACGTACAACAGTGAAGGAAGCAGCAACACTACGATTCCAATGTACTCCAGCAAAATATTTGTACAACTTGCCTACACAGAACTCAAGATGAAGCAATCCCTTTATAAGCTTTTGATAGTATGGAGAGAAGTGGCTTTGCCATTACTTCTGTTTGTGAAATGAAAGCGATACTGAATCTTGGTGTTCCTGGATAGAGCTGCTGATCATCACAGTGACAGCCAAACTATTTTTTTGTTTGTTTGCTGTTGACTTTAGGTAAAGAGAAAGGAGCTTCTTTGCTGTCATTGCAGCGCATGATGCAGTGAAACATATTCCATGCCCAATGCATGCAGAAATTTCAAAACAACAATATTTATTATCTATGCATATAGAGTAAATATTGCTGCTTTGCTGTCAGTGCTGCATGTGGCACTTTAGGGAAAATAAAAGGGCGTTTATATCTAGAATGCCACAATATGTTTGACAACATGAGTGAGTACTGTATGAGTTGTTGAGTACTGCTTGCTAACCTACCACAACAAACACTGGTGAGAAAGAAGGCTCTACCATGAAAGCCTGGAAAGACTCATGGCATATGAAAGGAATCCTGATAAACGGTATTTATAATCGATTCCTATGAGCTACCTGCTCTCTGCCCTTGGCGTTCCCTTTGCAGCCAGTGTGGCTCAAGGCCTGTGAGTGGCTGCAAGGGGCACGAGGCGCAGCAGTGCTTGCAAGGACGCCTGGCATCATGTGGCTGGGGTGGGCACAGTTGGGCCAGGGCATGAAGTTCACCAAGAAATGCTTTTTGATCAACAGTATCAAAGGCCTGACTAGTAATTTGATCCAAGAGCCTGGAATTTTATAAGCTGGACAACACTTTACTTGAATGAAGAGACTCAAGTGTAACTATCCTATGTGAACAGCAGTATCTTAAACAATCTCAGCAGATTAAAAGCTTTTAAAACTAATTTCTGAAAAGCCTATTGAATACAGTTTAGCACAAGATCCTCCCTTTTCCCCAAATGAACCCAGAAATAACCAATATTGCCTGACCTGGACACAAATGTTTCTCTGCATTTAGTTGTGTAAAGGACAAAAATAGGTGTACAGACAGGGCCCCGGAGAGCAGGAGGGAGGCCCTGCTCTTGCATTAGAGGAATATAACCAAGCCCCTGATCCAACATTTCTAATAAATAAGGTGTATACTGCTTATAGGCATGGTAGCCGTTACAAAGTTCCATTGTGTATGCCCAAAGTATGTGAAAATGCAGTAAGGTTGGTAAGGTCCTGTGACACAGTAGTAGCAGACCGAGTGTCACCAGCTGGTCAAGAGTGGTCATCCCCTCTCCTCAGGGCCGGCAAAATGCATCTGGAGTGTCCAGTGGTGGGATTTCCAGGAAGAGAGAGACATGGATGTACTGGAGCAAGTTCAGTAAAGTACCATGTGGGTGATTAAGGAACCTGAGCATTGACATACCAGGAAAAGCTGGAAGAGCTGGGGTTGTTCAGCCTTGAGAAGAGAAGAGCTGGGGTTGTTCAGCCTTCTGCTCCTACTCACAAGGGGTAGAAGTAATCTTTTACTTAAATCCTGATGAAGACACTAAAAAAGATGGAGCCAGACTCTTCTCAGCAGTACGCAGTGAAAGGACAAGTAGTAGTAAGAACAAATGGAAATTCAGATAATTCTATTTAAAAAAAAAAAAAAAATAGTTTACCATAAAGGTGGTCCAATACTGGAGCAGATTTCTTGGAGGAGTTCTGCAGTCTCTGTTCTTGGAGATACTCAAAATGCAACTGGACATCATCCTGAGCAACCTGCCCTAAATAGCCCTGCTTTGAATAGGGTGTTTTTGGATGGTTGTTGGAAAAGCTCCAGAGGACCCTTCCAGCCTCACCCATTCTGTGATTCTGTTCAACTTATAGGATTTTACTGCGGACCTGAACAAAAGACAAGACAAAGAACAGAATCCGTTTAGGATTACAGAATTCAGATTTGCTTGGGGCACTTAAACTCATGCTCTAACGGTAACATCAAAGGAAAAAAGATGAACAAATATCTCAGACTGATACAATAGGCCGTGAAGAGATCAGCTGCTTGCTTATAAAAGGAGAAGCACTCAGTAACACTTCTGTTTCAAACAGCCATGACCTTGCTTGAAATTGATGGACAAATTACAGAAAAATACATTTATGCGCAATACTATTTCACCTTTTTTTTTTTTTTTTTTAAATGAATGCCTCTGCCTCTTAAGCAGGCTTAAACAGAAACGAAACAGGCATTAAAAAAAAAGCAGCTTGCTGTATATTTTCTTGTACTTTTAACATGAAGACTTCTCTACTAAATGGACATCCTTGTATAGAACCCAAACTGCATGAAATTCTCCATGAAAACCAGCTGCTTCTAAACTGCTCCAATGTTCACAAAGAAAGAAAGAAAAATAAAACAACCTACACAATTCTTCTTCTTTAAAAACTCTAATCTTGAACCTAATGAAATCATCAGCCTTGTTTAATGTGCTTGGGAATAGTCTCGAGAAAGATTTGGGAACTCATGTATGTGTTAATATTACATGAGATTACTATCAGTGCAATCTATATGATGAAGCCATCTCTTCTACGTATTGTTCAACGTGCCTTTTTTAAGAACAGCATGGATACCGTGGGGATTGCTTCCTGCTCTGCTTTGTGAAATCAGAGCTGGGAAAGTCCAGAAGACAGAGATACAATGAAAAGGCAGTTCCTTTGCAGCTGGGGTAGTGCTGTCAGTTACAGACTGCGCTAGGAACAATCCTGACGTTTCCAAATTCTCAGAGGTTCAACAGCAAGTTTGGGCTTTCTGACCCGCTCCCCCACCCTTAGATATTAACATTTTCCTTCTGCAGTCAGGTAGGGTGTCTAAAATGCATAAATGACAGGAACTTCTCTGAAGTGGGTACTGCACATCTTTCATCTCCAGGGCTGCCGTTCAGCACCTCCTCCACATTTAAGTGAAGCAGGAAAGCATACATTTACCTTTAAGTCCCTGCTTAAATCTCCCCAACTTTGATTACTTCTTCAGAACCTCCAACACATCTTCAAGCTGGTCCCTTTGCTGCCAGGGCTTTGGAGGGGAGGGATGTTTGAGCAGAACTGTCTTTTTCCACAGAGCAGTCACCAGAGTTTCAGCCACTCAGTAGCCATCTGAAAAGTGAGAGGAAAAACGATTCATGTTTTAAGTAAGTGCAAGTTTTCTGAACTACTACTACTTTGTTGTTCACCAAAGACTTTTAGGAAGTGGGACTTACTGGGATCAAGCAGCATACAGTGCTCTATGCTCTCTCAAGTAAACCAAGAGCTGCTTTCTGTGTTACAGATGATGCAGGGTTGTCACTAGCTTTGCACTTTTTTGACTTTTGTTACCTTCAACAGAAAAGCTTTATTTTCTTTTTGCCTGCATGCCCATCCTCTGTTAATTGGTGACAACGGCAACCAGGACCCCCTCCGGAGCGCCGCTGAGGAGCGCCGCACAGCGCGGCTCCGGCGGATGTTGTTAGTCCTGGCAGTCAGGGGCATCAGGAAGCATAACCATGTATCAAGAAAATCTGCTACTGGTAAAACTTTTTTTTTTTTTCCCCAGCCTATTTTTTTTTTCTGCTACAGGGCACTGCAGAAAGACAGGCCTTTGTATTAGAACTATCTTTTAGACAGCTTCCTTTTTACTGAATATATTCTGCAGAGCTGCTCTTTGCAGTCAAAAAAAATGTGCATCTTACAGGCAAGTGCATATTACAATGAGAATATTTTATTGGGCTTTGATGAAGCTAGAATACACTAGAACTAGAATACACTGCTCTAATAGTTGAGATCCTTGCACAGAAAGGATGTATTGTTAACTGCAGTAAACATGTTGCTATGAATTAATTGACAGAACATTTTATAGTATGAAATTCAAAATCTCATTAGGAATGAATCAGACTAAGTTTGTATGTCTGTAACATTTTTAATACAGACATCTAGTCAGGACTACTTGGAGTTTATATCATGCCTTGATCAATCAGCCAAGAGATTCCAGGGTAATTTAGTGCAATCAATTATAATACTCAACGGCAATATTTAAAACTGAATTGGATTAAAAGAAATACCATCTGAAAATCATGGCCTGACACACAAATCCCAGGACTTTCACTGGCTCCTACTCCACAACCATTCCTGATGTGTCTAAGCAACAGGAATACAGGCCTTTTCAAATGAACATCAGAGGCAGGGACAGACGGCAGAGGCCTGGCTGGGTAAGGTTACCCTTACGGTGGCTGTACTACTGTTGGCCACTCTTCTCCTGCCCAAGGATCCTAAATGTTGGTATTGGACTGCACTACCCCTGCCCTAATCACTCTTAATACAAAAGCACAATTTAATTCTCAACAGCCTCAACGATGACATTGCGAAGCGAAGCACGGTGAGGAAGTCCTCAGGACACTGCCTTTCTACCTATTGCAGCCCAGCACGGGACGACCCAGC